>CM076578.1:349927147-350267741 GCA_034641835.2 Pinus albicaulis | reverse complement strand
AGACCGAAGAATTACTAGGGTGATAACATACTGATGACTCCACTAAGGACTTAACCACTCTCTAGTTTTAAGTTTAATCTTTGAGGAATATTTTTAAACATATCTTTTCTACTTTAAGGTTATGTTTAAAGGTTGTGGGTATTTATACAATAATCATTTTGGCTCCAAAGAAAGTTTATTATACTAGATCCAACCCTGACCCCAACCCTGCAGATATAGTAGACAATCCGAACCAGATAGGAAAAAAGAAAAAACAAACTGTTAGTTCAGAAACTGAAGTACCCCTGAAAAGAGCAGATTATTTACCCTTTGAATTAGTAAGCTTATCACATATTGAATTTGATTTGAAGTTTGAAAAATCACTATTTAGAACCAAGTCTGAAACTGATTTAAAGGAAATTGTTTTAGATCCTATTTTTACTTCTTTTGTGAATGAAAAATAGAAAGTTATTTCAGCACCTATTAAATCAGACAAAACTGAAAGTCAAAGTCCAGTAGAAAGGGTAAGTGTCACAAAGATTAAAGACATTGATGAAGCTATCAAGTTAGCCAAATTTTTTTCTCAATTTAAACCTCCAGTTTCTCAATTATCCACCACCATATTTCCAGCAACAGATTCTACTCTCTATGCTGCCACCTTATTTACAGATTCCACTATCAGTTCACCCCCAGAGCCTGTTAGTCCTGAGTTTCCTTTGCAGCCTAGGATCATATATTCATCATATCCTCAATCCACTGCTAGTTCATCCACAGGACCATTCATCACTGAGCTACGTTTGCAGCCTAAAGTAGTATTTCCATCATTCACTAAATCCATTACAACTACCACCACAATAAGCCATATCCATACCAGTTATTTCTCATCTCCTTTTCCAAGCTCTTCAAGTACATCCACTGTTGTAATCAACACTATCCCTGCCACTACTACTGTACCTCCCAGTTTAGCAAAAATCCAAAACATGGCAGCCATATATACTCCCTTGGTCTTACCTCAAAACCTCCATGATATGCCCCAAAATTTCCAAAAGGATATCCCATTGTTTGATAATAATTCACAAATTACTACACAACAACATATCACCAGAATGAATGATTTTTGGGAAATTTATGAGATAGATGAGTCTGATGTCAGAATGAGGTTGTTTACAAAAAGCTTAACTAGAGAAGTAAAAACATGGTTTAGAAATTTAGGTGCTAGTACTGGTGCATTCCATAGAGCTTTCCTAAATAAATGGGAAAAGAAGAAAAATCCCCTACAAATATTATCTGAGTTTGATGCTGTTAAGAGAGCTCCCAATGAGTCTATCCAAAATTTTTGCACCAGATACAACAGTATTTACAATTCCATTCCTGCAGACCTTAAACCCACTCCATATTTCTTGCTACTCAAATTCCATGATTGTTTTGATGTAGACATGGCCTATCAACTTAGAGAAAGGGATGCAGACACCCTAGAACAAATGCAACTAAATACTGTTGGAGTAGAAATCAATATCCTTGCCAGAAAATCCAGAATGAGAAACGAGAGGAGGGTTACTATCAAAGAAGAAGCTTCAAAATTAGATGGTACATTTGATTTTATTAACAAAACATTAGAAAAATTAGTTTAGAGATTATACCACATTGAAAGGAAACCACAATGGGAGAATCAATCCCAAATCAGGAATCCCAACTACAGGAAAAACAACAATCCTGGGAAAGGTAAAGAACCTTCCCCAAATCAGAAACATAAGACCCCCATTCCAAGAGAACTTTGCAGAGAATTCAAAAAATAATGTTGAGGATGAGGAAGATATCAACATAGTTATGGGGATAGATGAAAACAATACAATTTTCCTCACTCAGGAGGACTAGGAACTCTTTGAGCTACAATAACTCAAAGTGGAATTTGGTGAATCCTTTGACTATAAGCAAGGTTATGACTTCGCAATCAATGATATTCACAGCCAATATAACCTTAGGAACAAGAACAATAATGAGCCTACTACAAAAAACAATGCTCCAACTCAACAAAGACAAAAAAAATAATAATATTGAGGCTCCCAAAATGAAATTTTTGCAGATTCTTCCCAGAGAAAATAAACAAAATTCAAACCCACCGAGTCTTAAAAAACATCCTAGTCCAAATATTGTAGATATTACTGATGAGGTGGCTCAATCCTTTAGATATGCCCAAAAGGTTAATACAACAAAGACCACCAATTCAACAATAGTTAATGATCCAAAAAAGAATCTAGTTGACTCAAAATCATCAAATCCTAAATCTTCTACTAAGAGTTCCAAATCTGATAAAGCATCTGCTAACACTCAAACTGTTCCTGAAAAAACAATTAAAGATAGCAAAAATCAAGAAACTCAAACAAAAGACAAAAGAAAACCTCAAGCCAAAGGTAAAACTGTTGAAACACAAGAAAAATCATCCCAAAAAACAGTTCCAAAAGATGAAATAATTCAAGCTATCAAATCTCAGTCAACATTTAACATGCAATCTGAAATATCCAAGTTAAATATAGTTGTTCCCTTAGTAGAATTGGCTAAAAATTGACTTGTATAGATCTATTATTACTGAAACATTGAATGTAAATGAAAATGAGGATACAATTAATATGAGTGATGATAGACCTTAATTAATATTTCGTCCAAATGTAGATGGTAAGCATTCAGATGGGTTAGTACCTCCATTTTATTTAAGTATTATAGTACATTATCATATATTACACAATGCTATGCTAGATACTGGAGGTTCCCATAACCTAATGCCCAGAGAAATAATGGAAACCATGAATCTAGACATAACCCGACGATATAAAGATCTGTTTTCATTTGATTCATCTAAAGTCCAATGCATAGGATTGATTAAAGATCTATGTGTAAACTTAGTCCAATATCCTGGTAAAAGCATGATCATGGATGTTGTGGTAGCTGATATCCCACCAAAGTATGGAATGCTTCTTTCTCGCTCATGGGGAGAAAATTTGCAGGGATCTACACAACTTGACATGAGTTATGCCACTATCTCGATATTTGGACAACCCAAAAAGCTTTACAGAGAAACCTTAATGAAGTTTATGATCAACAGTGTTGAAAGACCTACCAATTACCCAATCTATTCAACTCCTACTGATCTTGATTCCTTTATTCTCTGTAACTCGGATCATAATAATACCCAAACTGAACTCATTGATAAGAAGCCTAAAATAATGGATGATTACATTGGCCATGAAGCTTTATGGCATTTGGATTTTGATGGATCAGTGAATAAATCAAGCGCTGGAGCTAGTGTACGGATTACCAACATTGAAACAAGCCATTCCCAAGGACATGCCTTTAGATTGAATTTCAAATGTACCAATAACATGGTTGAATATGAGGCTTTAATCTTAGGTCCTCAAATCATTAGAAAATTGGGAGGGCAAAGAATATTAGTCATGGGAGATTCAGAGTTAGTTATCAAGCAAATAAATGAAAAATACTCTGTTCACAATGTCAGACTAGCTAGATACAGGGACACAACACATGATTTGGTTGAATATTTGTTAGAAAGCAAGTTTGC
This sequence comes from Pinus albicaulis, assembly GCA_034641835.2. NCBI lineage: Eukaryota > Viridiplantae > Streptophyta > Pinopsida > Pinales > Pinaceae > Pinus > Pinus albicaulis. The sequence goes on along the minus strand of CM076578.1, from coordinate 350,264,188 downwards.
TATCATCCGTAGAAAACATAACATGCAAGCCCTTGTTTAGCAACCTTTGCCAGCACTTGCAAATTTCCATTTTCACCAATACAAAAATACACTGCTGAAATCAAATAGAGACCTATTGTCCCAGATAATGTAAAATACTGGAAATTTTTCTTAGAAGATGAACAAATCTATCACTTTTTGAACAATGAGCGAGAGTTTCAAAATTTCCAAATTGATAATGATTGTAATATAGATTCACCTTGTAGCATAGATTCAATTTTTTGTCAAATAGATGATTTAAATGATTTAGATGTACATAATTTTGATAAACCTACTATATTTACTCAGAGTGACATAGATGAATTGGAAAAGGTAGATATAGAGGAAATGATGGAAGATGAACCAAATTTGATTGATTTAAAACATAACATTTTACCCAAAGGTTTAACTCCCCTAGAAGACTTGTTTGATTCCAATGATGTGCCCAAAAGGCCAAAAATGGAACTAGTTAGGTTTGATATAGAAGAGTATAAATTAGGGACAAATGAAAAACCAAAAATAATCAAACTATGAAAATCCTTGTCATCAGAAGAAAAGGTTAAATATATAGAAATTTTGGAAGAATATCAGGATGTTTTTTCATAGGGTTACGAAGATTTAAAAACTTACAACAAGACATAATTCAACATAAAATTCCTTTGAAAGAAAATAGAAAACCTTTTCAACAAAAAATAAGAAAGATTGATCCAATTTTGTTACCCTTAATCGAGAAAGAAGTTAAAAGAATGTTTGATGCACAAATAACTACACCAGTCATGTATTCTGAATGGGTATGTAATTTAGTGCTCACTAGAAATAAAACAGGAGAAATTCAACCGTGTATAGACTTCAAAAATCTCAATAAAGCTTCCTTGAAATACAATTACCCCTTACCTAAAATGGATCATATTTTGTAGAGGGTGGTAGGAATTTCAAGAATTTATTTACTAGATGGTTTCTTTGGTTATAATCAAATTCTAGTTCATAAAGATGATCAAACTAAAAATTCATTTACCACTCCTTGGGGCACTTTCATGTACGTAAGAATTCTTTTTGGATTGAAAAATGCAGGTGCTACTTTTTAGAGGGCCATGGATATGGCCTTTGCTAAGGAGATCCATGAATTTTTAGTTATCTATCTTGATGATATTATTGTATTTTCAAAAACAAACGATGAACACTTAGATCACTTGAGACAAGTCTTTATCATGTGTATAAAATATGGTATATCCCTTAATCCTAAAAAGACTCTTTTCAAACTAGAAGAAGGAAAAATATTAGGTCACATAATCTCCAAAGAAGGAATTAGAATAGACTGTGCAAGAATTGAAGCTATTTTGAACATTCAACCACTAAGAAACATAAGAAAAATTCAAGCATTCTTGGGTAAAATCAATTTTCTAAGAAGATTTATCTCTAATCTGGCTGAAATCACAAAATATCTCAACAATATGCTTAAAAAGGACTCTGAAATAAAGTGGACAGTAAAGGCCAAAAAATATTTAGAATCCATAAAATAGGCCTTGACAAAAGCACCAGTCCTCATCAACCCAGATTATACAAAAGATTTCATAATATTTTCCTTTTCATTTGAACACACCATAGCTGCAGTTCTTATGCAGAAAAAAAATCAAGGTTTTGAATAGCCAATTGAATTCTTTAGTAAAGCCCTCAGAGATGCACCTCTGAAGTACAATATATTGGAAAAACAGGCTTTAGCCCTGGTTTAAGCCATCAAGTATTTCAGAGTTTACATACTTCATTCACACATCATTGCATATGTCCCCAATGCAATAATTAAAGATATTCTGACACAAGATGGACCTGATAGTAAGAGAGGAAAGTGGATAGCCACTATCCTTGAGTACGATCTAGAAATCAAACCAACAAAGCTCATTAAAGGACAGGGTTTAGCCAGATTGATGGCTGAATCAAATTGCAATGCTTTAGACATTAATTTCATTGCACAAATAGATGATCAGGAGGAGATGGTGAATCCATTGATCAGTGAAACATATATAGACTCACCATGGTACTCGGATATTATCTTTGTACTAGCACATTTACAAGCTCCTCCTGGGCTAACTAAAACCAAAGAAAGATTCATCAAACAGAAAGAAATGAGGTTTTGTATCTTAAACAATGCACTTTACTGGAAAGAAAATAGTGGGATTTTACTAAATTGTTTATTAAAATCTGAGGCTGACAAAATTCTTGAGGAATTTCATGCAGGTGACTGTGGAGGCCACCTATACTGGAAGAGTACAACAGAAAAAATAATGAGAGCTGGTTTTTACTAGCCAAATTTATTCTTTGATGTTAAAAAAATTATTATCTCTTGTCACAAATGCCAAATTTTTGAAGGGAAAAATAAACTATCGCCTTTACCTCTTAAGCCTATATCAACTGAAAAGCCATTTCAACTATGGGGGTTAGACTTCATTGGTGAAATCCATCCTCCATCTTTAGGCAAACATAAATGGATTTTAACTGCTACATATTACTTTACCAAGTGGATAGAAGCCATTCCTACTAGGCAAGCCACTGATTCAATTATAATCTCATTTATAGAAAGTAATATTCTATCAAGATTTGGATGCCCACATAAGATTATTACTGACAATGTTGCTACATTCAAATCTAATAAAATGATTTATTTTTGTCATAAATACCATATTACCTTAGGTCATTCTACTGCTTATTATCCCCAAGGTAATGGTTTAGCCGAATCATCAAACAAAGCTTAATCAATATCATAAAAAAATTACTCCAAGAAAACAAAAAGACCTACAACAAAAAGCTAGTCTATGCCTTATGGGCTAATAGACTTACCACAAAAAATTCTGTTGGAACTTCACCTTATCAGATTTTTTATGGAACATATGTAGTTTTCCCCTCTTCCTTGGGTGTTCCAGTCATGAAGATTATCCAGGAATCACAGGTAGAAACCAATGATATTCAACGAAGAATTAATGAAACCATACATATCCAACAAAATAGGGAAGAAGCTTATGAAAAATCACAAGTTTTACATGACAAAATGAAAAATATTTTTGATAAAAGGATTAGAGAAGATGATTTTTTCATAGGGCATCAAGTTTTGAGTTGGGATTCATGAACAGAGGATAAAGGAAAACATGGAAAGTTTGAATTTTTATGGCAAGGAACCTATGTGATATATGGTTACATAGGTAATAATTCCTTTTTCATCAGGAATTTGGATGGAACTGAACTTCAAGAAGGACTAGTGAATGGCAGGATGCTGAAACACTACTATTCTTCAAAGTCACTCTACAGTTAGATTGATTTACTTTATCATTGTAAATATTCATTGCAAGTGTGTAGATTGGATTGAAGATTTTATCTAAAAAGTTGAAGCCTAAAGAGAAGGCCCTAAGCTTTGCAATATAAAATGTCATAAATACGAATTGTTGCAGAAAATAGAAGACAATTACAAGATCACCAAAGTTAAAGATGAAGGCTGCTGATCTCAGAGTTCTTGAAATTCCACCAGGAAATGCCATCCCCAAGTGAAGCCGATGTTAGTGACATATAAATATAGGATTTATAATTTTGACTTGACTGATGGTAATGTTGTAAATATGTACATAATTTGCCTTCTGCAAGATGTATTCTCATATTTTGTAAAAAAAAAATAAAAAAATAAAAATAAAAAAGAGGGTAAAAATCCTAAAAGAAAAATAAAAGGACTTAGAAAAAATAATATACCCCAAAAGAAAATATGAATAAAACATGAAAGTGTGCAAGTCTAAATGCCACTACTTTTACCTTTTGCAGTTGATTATGGAAGAGTGTCAATAAATTCCATAATCTGTGATGAGTTGAACAATTTAATCTTGACTCATCATTTTTCAATTTCAAATGTTGTAGATAGAGAATAAAAAATTGTCATACAGTTTAATCATGACAATTCATTAGTTAGGTAGAGACTAAAAGAATTCAACAGTTTAATTTGGATTCTTGGATGCAATAAGTGTAGAATTAAATATTTTACTGCTTTCAAAATAATAAAAGGTTGTAAGGTGGCTAGTTCAAATGCACCTGATTAAAAGAGAAGGAAAAAATGTTAGAATATAATGACTGGGTAGGTATAAGAAGGTGAGAGACATCAATGTAAATATATTTCACTAGGGTACAAATAACTAATTCCCCTTCCCCATAGCAATTTGATATTCTAGACTGTCAGTCAAAGAGGCTCAAGGCATTTCCTTGACTTCTATTGGGACCAGACCCAAGGCTTAATGACTAATTAGTTGAAAATGTTAAGTTTCTATATTAATCCCTGAAATTTTCGTCATTTACCCCTTCATGCACTCATCACCATTTAACTTCATAAGTGGGAACTCTTTTCTTACTTAAATATTACATAAATACCCATTTGATTAACTTCTTACATCTCATGAAGTATAAAACCCTCAAAATGAAATTTTATCCTAAGTTGAAGTGATGAAATTATCGTAATGCAAGTTTGGCTTTGATCTTCACTTTTCTTGGTCATAATTGTATGTTTTGAATATTCACTTTTCCCTTTTCATATTAACACTTAACATATTTTATTAACTCCCTATCAATTATACTAGTCCTATTAATGTAGCTCCCTTTTATTTAATATCCCAAAAAACCCCTTAATATATGCTTTTGTGTCAAAGATATTAATCACCTGTTGAAAAACATCCCGAAATTACCCCTTTGACACAAAACTAGCCATAAAAAATATATCCCTTCCCCCCATGGTTTTTAGACCCCTCCACAGTCTAAAACTATATAATAAAATTAAATAATACAAAAATGTGCATTTTATTTACATCCCGTGTATTTAAAATGACGCACAAAAAACATTAACATCCTCGTATCCCCCCCCGATTACCCTTAACCCAAGGTTAAAGTGCCTAAGCCTTTTTTCCCCTTCATAATATGCAAACCTTGGTTAAACCATATAATAACCCACCCATCCTATGTATAAAATCATTTTATACATAAATTTCATTAAACATAAATGAAGCCTCCTCGCATTCATTACTGACCCTCCGATCATCCTAATCCCTTTAATCTGACAGTCCAAACTAAACCCGATAAATCCTTCCTCTGCCCCCACCATTTCCTATTGGATCAATTTTAAACTGTCGAACTCCTCTTACCGAATCAACGACGCAGATCATAGTACCTGGTCCCATATTATTTCCATATAGCTTCCTGATGCATCTCAGCCATTCGCTTCACCCAACCAAATTCGACGGCACAGATCCCATATCACATTACCAAAGTGATTAGGCAAATTTGCCAAAAAAATTGTGACAAAAGTTGTTTTACGAAAACACCGCCCAATACGTGTCATAATTTTACTGGATCGCAATTCAAAATATTAAAACCATTTACCAAACAAGAGCAATGTGATAACCACTAGTGGTTTCACATTCAAACGAAAAAACCACTCCCACCATTAATTCCAACCTATAATAAATGTTGTGTTTATTGATAAGACATAAGATTTTGAACTTAGTTCTTAATTTTTGCATGCATTCTGCACCTACAACCTCCCAGAAAACACTCACAGACACCATTTCGAAACTGCTTTTAATCCCAGAAGCCATCTCCCCTTTTAATTTCACCTCTGAAGAAATCCTAGTGCCTTCTACCAAACAAGCTACAACCAGTTTGAAGACTGGTACCACCTGCAACCCTTTTCGACCGCGACCATACCTATTTAAAGGTATTTTTCAATAAAATAATCCTACAAACTCTTAATTTTCAAGAAAAATTAAAATATTTTGGAATTTAAAAGCCAAAAGTACTCATATGAGAGTACTCAAACCTTGAAAAAAGAGGGGAAACCCTGTCAAATTTTTCCCAGGATTTTCCATTCACGCTTGAAGAATTTTCACCATCTAAAAGCTATTCCTACGGTGAAAATCTATTTGAATTCCCAAAGAAACCATTGAAAATCCCTTTCCCACCATCTTCACATTGCAAATCTGCATTTTCCTCATAAAACCCTCACCGAGATTCTGAATGTTTCCCAAAGACAGCTTAATTGACCTTCTGTTTCCATAAAGAGCTGAGAAAATAGTCTAATATTGCTCAGTTACTTCAAAAATGACTAAGAAGAAGGTCACCCCTAGAACTAGAGGTCCCAAACCTCAGAAGCCTGCCTCCAGCAAACTTCCAAATCCCAAACCTCCCAAAATTGAGAAACCTACTCCTGTCCTAACTGCTGATTCTATTGAGGTAGTCAGACCATTATAACCTCCTGTCACCTATGAAGAGAACAACCCCTTGATTGACTTAGAATACAAAATTACTGATGCTACTCTTGAATTTGATCTTCTGGAAGTACATAGCTGGTGTCAAAAAAAATTTGAGAAGAAAGTTGCCAATGATATAACTGTATGGGAATCCAACTTGCCTAAATATGTGGTTCCCATCACCCATCCTGCTCAGGATTTCATTAGGTTATGTCAGGTGCACTATATTCTTGATCAAAGATGCATGGTGAACAAAGATAGTGAGGTCCTGTTTTACATAACTGCTGAATCAATCAATGATATGCTCCAACTAAGCCATGATCCATGAGCAGTATCATTGTCAATTGAAGATTTGACTCAGATGTATTTAGACCTGGATTTCCTTAGGAAGTTTGAAATCCTTCAAAACTTCATGCCTAATCATGTCAACCTTCCTAAGGTAAATCCACCTTATGATAATTTTGACTTCCCTGAGGGCTCAAGATAGATCATTTCAATGTTCTCCTTTATTGTAGGATATGTTAATGATGAATTTACAAATGCCTCCATTTTAGGGTTCCTCTCCACTTTGTCTCCTGGAAAATAGCCAGAATTGGTCTTTGACTTTGCCAAATTCATTGCTAATAATATACATTATCAACTAATAAAATTACGTGATGAAGGAGTGTTCAGATATACATCATATCTGTTACATCTCTTCCTATTCTCTCAAGCAGATAATTTTCCCATTGCATTATAGAAGATTTATATGGAGGGAAAACCTTTGTCAGTAATATTATGGACTTCTCTTCTTAAAAAAGACAGCAGTGAGTACAGTTACAGTGATTTAAATGATTTCTTTATCATACCTACCATGAGTTTGCTGGGCAAAGAAGAGCCACCAAGGATCAATGAAGAAATCAAAAGAATTTTACAGTTGTCTGAAAACTGTAAAGTTGGTGATTGGTATTTGTATAAAAATCACACATAAATTAGAGTATGTGGTGCAAGCCTGGCTCCATACAAATTGCCAAAGTTTCTAACCACAAGGATTTTTTCTTTGGAATACTTGAGACAGATTTTAAATACAAATGCAGTGAACTTCATAGCATCCAAAAAGAAAGCACAATTCAAATTAAAAAGTCAAATTGGCTCTTTCATAGTCAACAATAGAGATGCTTTGAAAGAGGTAAGCATAAAATTATCAGCGTTCAAGTTCCAAGAAATCTTTTACTGGAACTATGACCCTCAGGGTATTCTGAGCAACCTCAGGGTCGAATGTAAATTGATTCCATTCCTCCATGAATCAAAGCCACTAATTGAAAAATATTCCATTCAGTTGGAATGGGTTGCAAACACTTTAATTGATGATGATCAGGAGATGCAGATAGATAATCTACAAGAAAATCAAATGGACAATACATAGGTGGTTACAGTTAACCAACCAATAGAGGTATCCAATAAAAGACCGAGAAAAGAAGAAGGATATTTGGCAGAGACAATCATTGAAAATAAATTTAAAACAATCTACAACAAAAAGGCCAAAATGAATACTCTAGAAAAATAAGGAGTCATTGATGTAGATGATAATAATGATCAGCAAACAGATGATGAGGCGACAATGATTGTTAATGAAACACTCAGGGAAATTCAAAATGAACGGGTACAAGCACAGGGAAAAGGCAAAGAGATGGTTGAAGTAGAAATGAATACAAAAGCTCCCTCTTCCTCTAAAACAACAGAAGAAAATTATTTTGATATTCAGAAGAGGTTCAACCAAATCAGGGAAAATAATGAAGAAATCAAGAATGAAGTTTATTCTAAACTTCTGAAGGAAAAACCAGGAGATAAAGATATACTAGTGACATCATTTGATTACTCAACAAATAAAATGATCATGTATTTTCTCCAACCAGTGGTAACAGATCCAAAGTTAGCCACAGACTACAGGAAGACAGAATTTGCAGTGAATGTTGACACTATACATGAACTAGATCAGATAGAGTTCCATAGGAGTGCTTCAGAGATGCTATATTCAAAGGTAGTAAGAAAAACCATGAGTGATACCATGCTTCAGAAAACTGTATCTAATTTGCAAACCCAAATGAAATTAGATAAAGCATCTCTCCATGCTAAGGATTTGAGGATCAAGTCCTTAGAATATTTGGTGATAGAAATAGGAGCATATCTCTCCAAAAATGAAGTTTCTAAAAAAATGATAAGGAAGAAGAATTAGGATATTGCTGCCTTGAGAAAGCAACTCAAATTTCCACAGAGTGAGCACCCTCAGGAAAAAGAAGTCCTTTAGGAAAAAACAGAAAAGGAGGAAACTATGCAACTGGTTTTGAAGATGAAAACTCAGATTAAAGATATGGAAAATCAAATAGAATCTCTAATACAAGAAAATGAAATATTGAGGAAAGCTCAGGAAGTCCCCATTCCCACAGTTATTCCAACTACAAGTAAATCTATTCCCTCTACATGGACAGAACATTTAGCACCGAAAGGAGTGTTGGCAACTGCAGTGTCAATTACTTCTAAAGATATCTCTGCTACTTCTTCATCTACTTCACAGGTAAATCCAACAGGAGAGATAGCTTCCGTAGTCAGGGCTATGGAAGATATGTCCTTAAAAGATAAATAAATAATCAATCTAAAAGGTACTATCATAAATATTGAAACATCTAATAGAGATGCATTAATTACATCCAAAGGACATGAGCAAAGAGCCAACAGATTGCAGGAACAGGTAAAGATTCTTCAACAACAGGTTAATCTCACTAAGAAGGTATCTTATATCAAAAATTATATTTGGAACAAAATCATTCAGGGCATACATCTACAATGGCCATCAATCCAAATTATTTATGAAAAAAAAGTTACTCAAAGCAGCACAAATATAAATACAGAAGACAAAAGAAGATTTGGCTGACAAACCTGCTCAAGACTTGAGACTTATTACATTTTTGAATAGCAAATACAGAGAAGAGCTTGAAGAGCTAAAAATTTAGGATAGAACTGAAAGTATACTACAAATTGAGAAAGTCTTGAATAAGAGAAATATGATGAATAATTTGGACGACAGATGCAAGGACATGAACTTAGCAATCAAAAGATTTTGGGCTAAATACATAGTACTAACACAAGCAGGCCTACCAGATATTCATTCTTTGAATGAAAAATTGATGGCACAGAAGGATTATGACAACAAAATCAGGGCTTATGCCAAAGAACAAGTCAGCAAACCTTTGCCACAAGGATATCCTACTGGTAAAGTCATTTTGGAATATTTTGAGAACTTGTTATTTTTACAAAATGAGATCAAACATATTTTCATTGTTAAGCCCAATTTTGCCAAGTATACAGAAGCAGATGAAAGTTATAGGAAATTGAAGAGTATGAGAATTCCCACTGCAGAACAATGGCAGGAATTCACTGACTTAATATGAAGATTTGCAGTCAAAGTGTATCAGGATCAGAAACAGAGTCAAAGAGTATTGGTCCAAATACCTTTTTACTATAGATAATTCCTTATTTTACCACAATAAGGCAGTAAAAGGAGAAGCGTAAAGAGTATCAGTGATAAATCACAGGTGAAAGAAGGTGAGATGGAAATAGTGTCTTTCAAGTTATCTTCAAGAAGATATTTTTCCAAAATGCCAGCAAGCATTTCCAGCAGCTTCAACCCAGTGACAAGTTAGGATAATTTGTCGTATTTTTTTATTAATAAGAGGACAGCTTGCCAGTTTGTTTTGTAGCTATCCCTCTTTCTATGTAATAAACTTTATTTTTTCCTAGAGATATTCCTACATGTCTCTCAGATATTTTGTAATATTTTTTGTATAAATACTTCTCTTTTCGAAGCATTAAGTGGAATAAAATTTATCAAGACTACCATATTCATTTTTTTGGATATACTGAAGTTTATGTGAGTCAATCAGTAAAGCAGCAGACTGGAATTAATATTAAAGACATCATAACTTAGGATTCTTGTGCTGACCAGATAAGTCTAGTATTTTCCTGTTTTCACTGTTTTATCTTTCAAAAGTTTCCATACATACAATTAATGCTTTCTCTCTTTAATGATTAACTAGGAAAGCTTAAACATGATTAGTGATAAAAGCTCCCTTTTTTTTACTAGTTGTTCATTATTATGTTTTCTGCTGGATAACCAGACTTAAGAATTCTTAAATTCTCTTAGTCCCTGTTTGATCCCCTCCTTTCATCTTCATTTCTGTAACCTAAGGATTCTTAATTTCCCTTTTGTTCAGATTTCACCCATTTCATAAAAAGAAGCCTATTTCAAACCCTTTGAAGGTCATCTACCCCGCCCTTAGTACATTTGCTCTTTAGACCTTATTTCCTAGCTCTGCTTGCCTAGAAAGTTGACTCCATAGCCCAATGGTCTGGTAGATCCCACTGTGCTTTACCTTGAAGCACCTTTTATTCCCACCAAACTTTCAAAACAAATCCCACTATCCAATCATACTTAGCCTAAAATCTTATAACCAATCAAGCTAAATCTTGAGGAGAGATCCCTCTCCAAAATTTGGGAAGGCTAGATCTTGAATTTCAAAAGAGGTTCTTGGTTACCCCTGGTTTTTGTTAACTATAAACCAAAATCCCATGACCTAAGAATTACTAGGGTGATAACATTAAGTTTACGACATTAAAATCTGGAAATATGAATTTCACTTGCAGTTACTCTAGAGGTATAGAGTATCATTATATAGATCAAAATATGAATTATTGTAATTGTACTCAAAATATAGTCAAAAATATATTAAAAAATTCAATATGAATATTAGTACAATAAAGAGAGAAGCCCACATATAGACAGTAAAATATAAAATTGTACCATTCCTCATTTACACAGAGGGAATAGACGAGGAGATCCGTGGAGGAATAAACAAAAATAATGTCAAATATAACATTTAAATTTAATTGGCAAATGTAAAATTATGTGTTATATGAAGTGAAAATTGAAACTATGGCATACAGAGAAATACAATTATGAAAATTCCAATTAATATTCTAAGTGGGGAGATCGAACAACAAGTAAACTAATTACATAGTCTTTGACATAATAAGAAAAATGAAATTACGCAGAAAATCATAATTATATTTTAAAGAAATTTATACTTGGATATCTCTGTCCAAATTAAATTGTTCATAAGTCTCGGAGGTAAACTTTATAACAATGCTGAATTATTCTAAAGATACACTATATGTGTCGAAGAAAAAATTTCTTAATAAAATTCTAAATTTAATGATATGAACAGCAAGGGTAGAAAAACTTAATCATAACAAATAGCAGAATGTAGAAATTTGGTTGTGGAATACAAGAGAGTCTTCTTGATACAAGAAAGAGCTACGTTTTCATGTGAAACAAAGGTCGAATACATATAGAAAAAAAGAAATTGATAAAGTTCATAACATTTATATGTATAATAGATGGATACGATTTAAATATACAGTGAGGAAAATTCGTACGAAGATTTCCTATGTAATTATAATAAAGAAATAGAAATTAGGAGCATATTTGACCATTAAAATAAGAAAATATAACCTTAACACAACTTCTAGAGAAAAAACCCAGAACCCCAAAATTGGGGAAATTAAATTAGAGAAAAGAAATGAATCTATCTATTAAATTAAGGGAAAATCCTATGAACTAGAGTCTAAGAAAAATGAAAATACACAGGTCGATACCTCAGAAAATGAATTTAATAATTCCAGCAAGTAAGAACAATAATTCCTAAATTTAAAAACAAAACAGAGGTATTATCTCATGACAAGGGAACACAACGAATGATTAAATTCATGGAAATATTTACCTCAAAGAAAAATAAAACGAAAAAAATAACCTTAGGGTTACATACTTCTAGGAATATTTAAAATGGAAAAACCCCAAATAATTCAGAGGTTGCTTAACTCATCAATTCTGGTCAAAATTTATATGCTAGAAAGGAAAGGAATTGAGAAGGATTCCAAAACCCGGATAGACCCTGTCAAAACAAATTCATTTCAATAATTTTTTTTTTGAAGAGAAATAAAATTATAAACAAAGAAATAAAGAGCCAAAAGAAATGAGGAAAACCAAATTTTCAAGATGAAAATGCAGAAAAGAGAGTGTAACAGAAAACCTTTCATACAGTTTTTGTATAATTCTCTCCCACGAGGATGAAGCTAAACCAAAACCATGAATCTCACACATGGAATATGAATAGGAGGATAAATGGAATTATAGTATGACATCTTCTAATTTCATAGCATTTCATCACAAACACACAGAATGAGTCTCTCTCTGTGCACTAACTTGCAAAAGCATAACCCAGGCCAAATGAAAAACCAAATGAAACAGTGAAAACCAAAATGCAAGACATTCAATGAATTTATGGTTATTTATTAATCTCCATTGTTCATGAAGGAAATTATCAATCCTACAAGTGTCCTTGAGAAGTACCAAGGCCATGTGATGTTCAGGTGATGACATACCTCCATTTATTGGCTTAAGAAACAAAATGATAAGGTTGGAGATGGAGATTTAATACAATAGGGGTATAATCCTAGGTGGATGAGTTAGTCTCGTTAATAAAATGAATGGTCACAGTCATGCAATAAAATAAACACAAACTTTTACCCTATGATAAATCGATCCGAAATCATATGACGGGGTTACAATATAAATTAATTATATGTTGAATTATGCAGGGTACAGAAATCACGTTGAGTGATATGTATTAAATATATATAACATTTGTATGGTTCATGTAGTAACATATATAAGGTTATTATTCCACCAACGAAGAAATATAAAACAAGAGAGAGTTTTATGATGAGAAAAATAAAACAAAGGCATACATTGGTTTTTCATTATCATTATTAAAGTAATAAATGACGAGTATGTCGGAATAGAACAATCATCATGACCATAAATAGTATTAAAATAAAATAAATTTGGTTAGTGGGAGTTGTTACAAATGATATCAGAGCCCATGTTGAAAACTTTGGGCTTATGGGTCTGTTGAGGCCTCGGAATTCTATTGCAACAACATGGGGGAAAACCACCCAGCCTGGACCTTAGAGCAAGTACTTTTCCATTTGGTATGGTGGATCCAACTGGGGATAATGGGACTAGTTTCCGAATAAGGATGATTTTGGGGCGTGTTTTGTTTATAGCATGTAATGGGAAATGATTTTAATCTATCACATACATTTAACTAAAACTATCTATTCTACTTTATACCCGGGGCATTTCTTCCTTTATGCGATCTTAAAAGAAACCTTCCAACTATTAGTAATGAAGGTTATTTAATAGTTGAAAGAGATGAAAATTATCTAAAGATGATTCTTTTAACAAAATAGTTTGAGTAAAAGAATTTTGAAATGTATATCGCATTTATATGTGTGATTATATATAAGGTAAGAGATCATAGAAAAATATTAGTACAAAAGTAAATTTAACATTTATTTTACATGTCTTATCAACTCTTGGAAATTATGGGGATTCTTGGGTAATAATTGGTCATGTAATTGAGCATGTATTTTGAAAATATTGTACTACAGGTTTGCAAAGGATGCATGGGTTGGCTCATATCTTATGGCTCCAAAGAACAAAGGTGAAGGATAAGGAAGGGTGACCTGTCAAGACACTTGTGGTGCAGATAATGTACAAATAGGTTGTAGATTATGTTCATTATTTTGGAGAAACAAAAGATCCTTAGTGGGGAGGAATGATCTAGGTGGCTCCAGAGATTCTTAGAGGTAAAATAGGGCTCAAAATAACTCAAAAATAAAAATGGTAAGATGGAATAGAAACTAGAATGAGATCGTAGTACTTGTAGCCTAGATTCTGATGGTGTGAATGACACTCAAATTTGAGTTCTTATGGTCAAGTTATTCGCAGTGAAATTTTGGGTCAAACTTGGTGAAGAGGTAGCCTTAACAAGGAAACAATTTAACCCAAACCTACCCAACTAGCTCGAACCCACCTAACGAGCTCGGTCATCCCGCCTCCCAGGTGCCCTCACAATAAAACAACAAGAAAATGAAATAAAATATATGCCCCGATAGTTTAACTCTAACCACCATCCAAAAAAATTCACGCGTCATTCCAAATGGGGTGTCGATGGAGTTGGAACCTCTGATCACTCCGCACCCAATATAGCTTTCCATCAATGGGCCAACATCACACCTTTTTAAATTCCGCTCACCCTTTTTGATAAAAACCCACATTATTTTCTCAACGACCAGCTGAAGGTAGAGGGCGGATGACAGAACCTTGCCCAAGAGCTAGAGTAGAACCATGAGCAAGTATAATCTCTTGATGCAAAAAATATTCCCTTAGAGGAAAAAAGTTGCGAGTGGGAGAATGTGATAATATGATATAATTTTTGCACTTTTTCTCACTGGGGGTCCAACCATGTAGTCAAAATCTCCATCTGAGGAGCATAAATGCAAGTGTCTAGAAGCAAGGAATCATTGGGAAATCTTGAGGAATATTTATATTCCCTTAGAGGCTGATATTTTATAATGTTGGAATGATGTTGACTTTATAGTAATTTTGTCACGGAATTTCAAAAGGATCACAGTGGTTTGCTCAGAATATTCATTCGAGCACCGGATTTTTAGGCCATATTCAGGAAGGAAGCTTTCGGGGATTATTAAAGATCCTCTAGGCTCCAAAATTTTACGATGTCAAATTTCACCAAGTTTACAGTTAATTTTTCACCATTCATCGCAAAGAATTTGGCGATGTAGTCAATTTCAGTAGTTGAGCTTTTAATTTTTTGGCCATCACCGAAAGTGAAGGTATACGATGTAGTTATGTCTTGTATTTCTTCTTGATTTTCTCATATGATGTATTTATTATTTAGATCCCTCATTAACATTATGTTGTGGGATACTTTTTGCCACAGTATGTGAGATTCCATTATCTTATCATGCTGAAGGAAATCCCATTTGAGTTAGAGTTTCCGTAGGGAGAAAATATCGTGGAGAGACACACAAATAAGGTGTAGGGTATTTTTTCTTATAATTGAAAATAACATTCCATGTACATCAACATCATTAGCATCAATTAATGAATGAGCCTCCACTCTCTTAACACCATGTATGGAGACGTAACCCACACTAGGTGAACACCGTTATCAATGTGTTTTGCCAACTTTGATTTGATGGTTGTCGTCAAGTTTCACATTCTTTACATTATGAACACGTGGCTTTTTATACTCTTTTAAATGGAATTTTTCTAAAATATCATAAGAAATAGGTCTTGGTCAATTACGGTAGTTGAAGAGATCTGGATTAGAGGTAGGAGGGGGGGGGGGGGGGATGTGCTACATGACTTTTTTGTTGCAATTTTTCCTATTGTCTTTTGTTGACATTAAGAATAATAATGTTAATTATTTTTTTTAAGACTTGAGTTATAATGTTGGTTAATTTTTTACTTGTATTTTGTGGTTTGGTCCTGATGGTTGCTGGATGTGAGGAATGAAAAAGAAAAAAAATGGTCGGGGCTTAGAAGATGACGTGAATAAGAAAACCAAACCCAAGAAGAAAATACCTTATCGAACCTTATGCATGAAATAAATGGTGGAAATTAAAATATAATGAATGGTAGAATAATTGAAATGGACATGACTCAGTCCACTTTAACCAAAAATGAAGTGATAAAGCAATGATGTTAATGGCAGATAAAGGAAATTTCCCTAAGTTTTAATAAGGCTTGCTTGGTGTGTATTTGATATTGTGAAATCATGATAAAAACATAATGATTAGCCATATGTGAGAGTTCATTAGCTATAATCCATCATGAGTGACAAATTAAGTAATTAATACTTAAAAATAATATGATGACTAGGTGAATAGTATAAAAAAATTAGAATTCATAATTTTCATGTCTAAGATTTTGATGTGAAATCATTTAATAGATTCCATGTTACCTATAACTTCCATTGGATAAATGTGAAAAAAAAAATATTGATGATTAATTAATTTTTATTATGTGTTTATATTAATATCATATACTTCTTGGGTAAATGAAGGAAAATTGACAAAATTTGCATGGCATGTTTGAGGACATGTAGAAATTGGAAATGAATTTGAATATGAGTGAGATTTACTGTAGAATCAAACCATCACCAAGTTAAAGTGCTATGAAAGTATTTAAACCACGAGGAGGCTACTTAGGAAATGAGAAAAAAATGTGAGAATAATATCCTTTACCTTTCAGAAGTGATAAAGGTAGAAGTAACATCAAGGAAAATTTTTAATTTGAGGGAGAGATGTGTACCCATGGTGCAAGTACATTTTCAAATATTAATACTTCTATTTACTTGAACATTTTGTGGATGTATTGGATGTGTGTTTATGACTAAAGTTGGTTTACATATGTAAATTATAATATATTGATATGAATAAAATATTATTTTACTTATTTGTTTAATTGGAAATACAAAAGGAGCCACCACTTGAATAGTTATGCCCTTAACTATGAGGAAACAATTAGAATCCGTTATGGTCCAAGAAAGGACATAAAAACAGAAAAATAAATCCTTCATCTTGCAGGAGGATATTCTTAACCATGAGAAAATCATGATGGAAGAGAAATTTCATGGGTGGAAGATGAATTAAAGATTGCAGCTGAAAAAGGAAGTCTAGAAGAATAAATAGAGTTATAATCGGAGAAAAACATTGGACCCATGTGAAAAAAAAATTAGCCAATATAAGAACATAATACTAATAGTAGAAAGGAGGTGACACATATATCCTAATATTTTTATAATAGGAAACTTAGCCTAGTGCTCGGGGAAATACTGTGGTAGTATTACATTGGTTGAGAGGAGCGTGAACACAATCTTTCATTTCATATGTGAGTGGGAATAAAAAATAAATTATGAAGTTAAATAGGAAATTAATAATGCTATGAATTTATTATATGTAGATTGTGAATACAAACTATGATAATGACTCTAAATAGACAAATAGAATACTTTGGTCATACTTAATGGAAAATTATTGTAAAAACATGTATATTTATGAATACATAATCAAATATATGAAAAAATCATGTTATTATGTATGGAATGGTTAGTATGGTGAGGATTAACCTCGAGATAAAAATCCCAGGACACCCCAAGTAGTCCATTTTAGGTGTAAAACCCCTCAAGAGATGAAATGTTTGAAAAATAAGAAGCAAGGAGTCATGAAAGTTACCTCCAATATTCAGGAACTATTTACAAATACTTATATGTGTTCATTGTTAAATATATAAAAATTTATGCGAATGAAAATTAAGATTAGAGGAAAAAGAAATACTATATTGAAGAAATGCATTCATAGTAGGAAATATGACCGAAGTAAAATATCAATTAGCATTTTACAATAATTTTCTTATACTACAACATAAACACGACCATTCTTAGTTTACAATATAGCCTAAAAGTAATAACCTCCATCAAGGAAGTTTCCATGAGAGAAGCCAATCTTTAACTTTTCAAAATGCAAGTTAGGATTACATGTAGTACAATAAAATGTACATCATATTTTAAAGTGATAAATTTTATAACATACCTATAAAGGCTTAAACCAGTTATAGGCTCTCATCATGGTAGACCTAATTAAAATAAACATAAAAAAAAGATTAACAAGAGAGCTAATTAAAGTGAAATTGGGTTATGAAGCTCAATATGTTGCTACAAATCATTCACACACACACACACACACACACACACACACACACACACACACACACACACACACACACACACACACACACACACACACACACACACACACACACACACACACACACACACACACACACACACACACACACACACACACACACACACACACACATATATATATATATATATATATATATATATATATATATATATATATATATATATTGCATGGGCTTGTATGGTAAGGATCGACAAACATATGCCTTCATTTATTCCTTTCTTTAGGTCATATAGCAGGTCGACAAGGAAAGAGAGATAAAATTTTATTTTTGCGTATATAGAAGGATTGAAGTGAACATATAATTTTGTTTTTTTACACAAGAGTAAGGTTTAAAAAGGGTCCAAAATTGACCTGTAAAAATTCAAGCACAAATTTAAATTCTGAAATAAATGTGAAAAGAAAAATAATAATAATAGAAACTATGCGAGGAGAAAGATTACATAAAATCGAGTTATTTTCTATTATCCAAGCATAGGTTGATAGCGAAACCCTAACACCACAAATCTAGAGACTTGAATGAACAAATGCGAGTATGGAAATGGAATAATAAAACCGATTTCATAAGAGAGATAGTCTTAATGAAATTTTATCTTATTATCACAATACTTCTTAACAAATTGACAGAGGAATATATCTATATAAACCCTAATGGAGAAGGAACAAATAATTTTCTACAACTTTTTTGTAGGAGAAAAAAATCATTTACATATGTTTTTGTCGACTAGGAATGAAATTATTAGATTGAACCCACATCCTTTCCAACCTTGATAGTAGGAGGGGTTGAAGGAGTAGTTGAGGGAAATTCCTTGGTCATCTCTTAAAGGAAGCAAGGATTCAACCTTGAGTAGAAAGAAATCAACTCATTATTATTTCTAATCTATAATAAACAACTAACAACAAAAAAATATTTAGTAATAGTAAAATGAAAGAACCTTTAAAAATAAATAATGAATTTGTGAACATAAATTTTCGGTTTAACCCATAATTTATGCACCTATGATATGTAATTTAGTTGCAAGTCCTAATACCAGAAGAAGAAAAAATTAACCTATAAGAGGTAGGAAACCATGTAAAATATGGGGTTTGTAATATCACTATAAGAACCAAATATCTATGTGGTTGTGATATATACTATTGGTTCCTCGCATGGTCTCGACCTGTAAAACCTATCCTTAAAGGAATTAGAAAGTAATTAAAGTGAAAGAGTTACTCAATTATATAATTCAATATGATAAATTATAAAGATTGATATTTGTACAAAATGAGAAAGAAAATATACCTATTCAGATGCAAGTGCTAGGAGTATAAGAATTAGGAGACTACTCGAGCCAATGAGGTGTCCATTACAGTCATAATAATAGAAGGTCGAATGTATGAAAACCAAACACCATTAGAGGTCCAAAGCTCTAGAGAAAACAATCACAAGTGAAAATGGAAGCCAATCTCGAATGAGGGGGGGGGGGGTTAAAGGTGGTTGCCCTAATGACCCAAGAAAGTGTTAATGCCATTAGATTAAGCCCAAATTTTTATCAAAACTAGACTGTCATACCACATGACTGGGTGAGGTGTCGCTTGTCTACGTGGTGACAAAAACCATATGTTTTGTATACACACACACACACACACACACGGTGGTAGAGTGAAAGCATAGATATAAACCAATGTTTCCACTTAAGCAATATAGTTCCATCCACATACGTCAACGAAGTAACTGCATGTAAAATTATAATGTAAGTATTTGAAGATCTTGGACCTTCAGAGTATATATATATATATATATATCTGTGTGTGTGTGTGTGTGTGTTAGGATATGATGTGGCTTTTAATGGAAAGGGCCTTATAGAATGTTTTTTTATATAAAATGAAGCCCAATCATGACTCTTGTAAGCATAAGTTTACACATTTCATAAGTGATAAAATAAGTTAAAATATTTAAAAGAAGTGCATGTGATTAAAGTAGAAGGAGCCTTGTATGTATTTCGATAGGATAGAGTATCAATATAAATATCTCATTTAAATGACAAAATAAAATTTGTGTACATGCGCCTTAGATATGAGATACATTACACCTTCTGATTGAATTTAATGCTCATAATTGGGGTCATTTTTTGGCTAAGAAATTATCTGCAATAACCGTGGAAGTTTAGTTATTCCATAGAGAGGTGTTATACATTCCGGTATAATTCCAGTATAGGGGGATGTTTACAATTTAAGCATAAAGTAAGAAATATAATATGTGAACATCTTTTAAATGTTAGATCATGAATTTCTATTTATTTTTATGTTATTAGATATCATTTTTTGGATTCAACTGCGTTAAGTAAGTCATTCATGTATGTTATTTTTATGTAAGAACATGCTTGAATTTTGGTGAGAAATCATTGATCATGGTAGATATGTTATTTTAGAAGATTTTATTTTTCGATTAAACAATTATTACACAAATATGTAAAAATCATGGAACTATATCAATAAATTATAGCATAAAATGTGTGATGTAGTTATGCATGGAATTACATTATGAAAAGGCCACAATAAGACCTCTAATAAAATGTTTGAAAAATAGTTTTTTTAACAGTATTGAAAAATAACTATTTATTTTACAAATTTGAACATTATAAGTTACATTGGTCAATGCTAAACTAATAATGGTGAGTAATTATTTTCTAGCCATATTTAAAGTTAATTAAACCACATAAATTACTAATACTTACAATACAATTACAATAAAAAAAATTAACCATGAATATACCATGGATATTATTAACTAGCAAATAATCTTTGTTACCATACCATGGGTCAACACCATGGATTATCAATACCACATGTTAAAAAACCATAACCCGTTCCAACATCAAAATAATTTATAAATATTTTATTTTAATTTTATTTTATAATGTTATTTAATTATGATTATAGGAAAAATATGATATTTTTGAGATATACCTAGATTTCCTACCCTCACTAATGAAACTATTCAGTAGATCTTCCATAAATATTAAAACAGGATTTTAATAAATTAAAAGATTAGAATTATTTTCCTTATCCCCAATGGGAAGTTTCATGTAACTGTTAAGAACCAAAATTCCACTACTATTTTATTTTTCTTTTTTTCATACATACATTTATATTCCTAATTCATTTCATACCTTATGGAGTAGATAATTATGGATGTTATGGTCATTGTTTAGATTTATTAATGTGCATGAGTGATTTTTTATCAGACTTGGTTATTTAGAGTACCCATTACTGATATTAAAGTTTATTAGGAAAATTGTATATGTGGTGGTATTCATTATTATTCTATTTTCCTATATGAATACGATGAGTATATCACTATGTTTATAATTATTAGTTTAATGTACAACCCTCTACATACAAAACCCACTCCATACCTATGCATGTTGCCTCCATTGTGGAATTTTAAAGGAAAATATCTTAAAATTTCTTGGGCGAGTTCGCTTCTTCTAGTGCACTTGGAGTTTTTCCTTAACCAAGTAAGTGAAATATTAATATTTGGCCTGCAAGGTTTGATTCCAGTGTCCATCATGATTTGGTAAATATTTTAATTACATTTGGCTTTTTGTGTAGGTATACTTATGAGGTTCAACATAAAGGAGGAATAATTTTTGTAAGCACTTCAGTATTTTCTCATCCTATTCTTGAGCACCATTTCTAAATCTAAGGGTTACTAGCTCACCTCACTTGCTCAGTAATTTTTTCCATCATTCGTGTTTCATCTATAAGCTACTAGTTATAGAGTCTAGTGGATGACGCATTAATGCTTGGTTTTGTTTTTTTAAACTAGTCTCCTCAATGCTACTTATATTTGGGCTCGAAAAACTCTTATTTACCTTCCATATATTTGTTCTACCCTTAGGTCCTCACACAGGTAAACACTAATCCTATTATCTGTTGGGGTTTCCTTTCTCTCTAATGGACTTACTTAATTTATTATAATTTATTTTAATTTGGCAGTTTTATTGGTAATATTTGCAAGTGGAGCTTTCCCCTCCTCGAATTCTGCAAATATTTGGTAATGTCTAGGTTTTTATCCTATGTTTAATTTTTGCATTCACTACTTACCAGGTTCGTTCTCTCTTTAATGACCATGGAATCCATGTTTGATATTATTGTTATCCTGTCATGAAAGCAGCTACATTATTGGAACTCAAATTTTGGCCTTCAAGTTTTACTTAGTCAATTTATGTTACTGACACCTCTATATCTACCAAGGTATTGGATAGAATGGCCCACACCTTGTATCTCATTTTATTTATAATTGAATATGATGAGGTCTTAACCTCTATTCCACCGTTATTGTTCTAACAAAGATATGGCACCATGTAAAGCACATTTTGTTGATTTTCGTATTATTAGTATTTATTTTTGCTAAACATTATTGAATTTAATACGGGTTATATAGTTTGTAATATATGGAGAGCTAATATATTTATTACAATGAATGGTTTCCTCAGTTAAGATCAAGAGCTAATAGTTGGTAACTAAAGGGTTGTTTTTCCTTCTCTTAATTAAATTAATTCACACTATGTGAGTTTGTTGATGTGTATTTAATCCTGTTGGTTTCATATTCTATGTGTTTATTTCTTTTTAACACAGGAGTACCTGTAGTTAGTGTGTGTATATATATATATACTTCATTTAATGTATTTTCTTTGAAGTCAAGGGTGTGAATACCCACGTATGTTTTTTTGTACATACAATTTTCCAATAATTTCATTTCCTTTAAAGTTAAATACAGGGATCGTGAATGCTTCTTGGCTTCACCCAATCCTCAATTTATGGAATTATGTTTCTTGAATGATTCGATTTCTTATATATAATTTATAAAAATGTCAAGGTTATTTCATTGTACTATATATATATATATATATATATATATATATATATATATATATATATATATATATATAGTGAGAGTGTTTTTATAAGACTAATATGTCTTACTGTGCTTGGTTAGTTTCGATATTGATAGTGCCTCTTGTCATTCTTTTCAACTGCATGCAATATTTATTAACATAGAATCATGAGGACTAGGGTAATTTACCCATTAGTTCAAATACCCTACTAGAATTTGGTTGCTTGTTTATTCTCTACTATGACAATTCCTTATCTAATGATCTACAACAATATAAGTTTAATATTTTTGGAATAAAATACTTGGTTGGAAATATTATTAAATTATTACATATTTTTTTCTCTAGTAAGTTTTAAGATTCTGGGTAATCAGATTGCTTTTATTCTACCGCACATGTATCGGGTTGGAACAATATACAAATTAACACTTCCTTTGTAAATATTTGCACATGTAGAACTTTACTGACACAGATGATATGTGTTATATTAATAAATTTACTTCATCATAGACCTCTTGTTGAGATTATGATTGTTCCACGCAATTACCAAAGGTAAAACCTTTTCCTGTGTAGAAAACATTACCCCCTTATTCTGTTGTATGTATGTTTAATTATATTATTTACACTTATTATTTAAGAGGTAATCCTATCTACCTATTGTATTAAATTGCTTACCCTCAACCATTTAGAATAAAATTACATTTTTCATTAAGGTAGGAATCACCGGGAAGTCTCCTACTTATGGTATGGTGCTCTATTAATCTATCTAGATACAAAAGAGAGGAGATTATTTTGTTGTATTCCTTCTCCTAATTTCTTCTCTTATAATAATTCTCCTAGTTCATAAAATAATTTTCTCTTTATTTTTATATACTTCCTAGGAATAATCGAATACAATATAATAGGGTTTAACCATGCCCTAACTGTAATAAAATAATTTTAATTAACATACCGATGGGATAATTTCAATAGTTTACATAGGAAGTATTGTAGATAAAAAAATATACTTAAGCATATTGCTTCAACACCATTCACTATCTATATTACATCATATTTCTAACATAACTTTGAAATAATTAATAACTCGCAGAGTTTAAAAATAGTAAAAATAAGTACTCATACTACTTACAGATTTAAAAGATATTAAAAAAACTAGTGCCATACAAATATTTCCAAAACAGTAACACAGTAGCAGGCCAAACATAGTGAATTTACTTTCCACCCAACCTCAAACCACACCTCCAGCTTCACCCGAGATGAGTATGCTTGTGAATAGATCAAAAAAATTTATTGGTTTCTCCCTCAAGGTATTTCATAACTTATTCCATTTTGGATGTTTCTATTAGTGATGTTCCACTTTTTTGGTTCTCTACAACCACTAGCCTAGGATTTGTTTATTCAAAACTCTTTTTCTCTCCCGCGATTCTTTAATATTTTCGAAGGCTAGTATCTTTCCCGAGCCAAGTGATTTAATGGATTTATATCCATCCATTAAATATTATCTTAATATTATTTATAACTTTCCAATGGAATAATTATTTTAGCAAGCATCTCATTTTGAAATGAGTTTTTCCCAAAGTATAGCCATTATTATCATTAATAATAAGTTTTATTTATTCACATAGTATCTCAATTTACTTTACGCCTTTTCGGCCATTCACGTGACATAATTATGTTAAGATAATCATAGTCAACATTAACACATGGATAATTATTACATTATTCCCCCCTTTTATTCTACATTGTCCAAGGTTTTTCTCATATTCGCTATTTCCCTCTAGAACAAAGCTATGTACTTGTCCTTCATTTCATATTATCATTCCCAAGTGGCCTCTTCACGAGTAAAGTGATTTAATTTAAATTTAACATGAATCTCAATTTGATTATGGAGCCATCTCTCTTGCATTTCTAGGATACAAAGAGGTTCAACTGGAAAGTCTCCTTCGGGCTCCACCTGTAGCAATTTCTAGTCACTAATGTGAGATTCATCATGTACATATTTCTTAAGTAAATAAACATGAAAAAAATTATGAAATTTAATGTCATTGGGTAGTGCTAATTAGTAGGCTACAGGTCCTACCTTGTCCAAAAATTCAAATGGACCACAAAACCGTGGTGCCAGATTTGGACAAGTTCCCACTCTTAAGCTATTTTTTATGGTTTTAATTAGAATATATACATCGTATCCAATTTTGAACTCTTTTATTATTTTCTTTTTGTCTCCACAAATATTTTTTTGGTCTTGATTTGTTTTAATATTATGTTTAATTATTTGTACTGTCTGTTTCATTTCTTGCAATGCATATAGCCAAGAATTAACCTATATTATGGTTGGATCCAACTGAGTGGTGTATGGCATGTTCTACTATAAAAATATTTAAATTAGCTTATTTTTATATATGTTTAATATATGTTTTTAAAATAAAACTCCTCTCAATACAGAAAAAATTCCCATTTTATGGGTATGTCCATTACATACATCCTGATCATTTCCTCCAAAATCTGATTTGTTCTTTAATTTTTTCCATCTGTTTGAGGATGGTATGCGGAAATGAAGTTAAACTTGGTTTAAATCCCCAAAAACAAGGCCTTCTAGAAGTTTGAGGTGAATTTGGCATCTCTGTTGGATACTATCATCTTGGGTATACCATGCAGTCGAAAAATATCTTTCACGAAGATGTGAGAAATTTTTGTTGTACCAAAGGTAGACTGTACTTGTAGGAAATGGGTTGTTTTACTCAAGGTATCAACTGCAACCATGATTGAGTCATGTTGTCTCTTTTTCTTTGGTAGCCCTATGATGAAGTCTAAATAAATTATCTCCCACATCCATTCTATATTGGGTAATGGATTCAACAACCTAGCATGATGCTCATGCTCTACTTTTACCTGTTGGAATTCTAAGCATATTGATAAATATTCAACCACGTCCTTCTTCATTCTTGACCAATTTTTTATTATTATTAAGGTTGTGACCATATTATGACATCCTGGATGTCCTGTATAAGGTTGCTTATGATATTCCTCAAGTATGAGTTATTTCAAATCATTTACATTGGGTACATACATCATTTTTTTGTAAAGCAATAATTTCTCAGAATTTTCTATGTAGCTAGGGATATTTGTTTGTTGTAATTTTTATTTATTTATTTATTTATTTTTATTTTTTTCTGAATTTCCACATACTTTGGAACACTGATAATAAATTTATTAATCTTCTCTATAAAATATATATTATTATTTCTAACCGCCACCTCCATTATATTATAAGCATGCGTACTCATTGCATATTCTATCTTGTTTTCTTTCCCCTTTATGTTTTTATGTCGAACTCCCACTTGCTAATAAATTCCATCCACCTAGCTTATCTAGCATTCAAATATGGTTGGCTGAACAAATATTTCAAGTTAATATGATTATTTACCAAGGTGAATTTATTCCCTAATTCCTCCACATTTTTAATGCATGTATTAATGCAACTAATTCTAGATCATATAAACGTAATTCCTTTCATGGGTTTTTAACTTCCTTAACTCATAGGCTATCAAAAATTTGTCTTGCAAGAGAACTCCCCCTAACCTTTCCATACTAGAATTTGTGCAAACTGTGAATTCTTTTACTTGGATCTCCAAATTTTAATATAGGTGTCTTTGTAAGTAAATGTTTCACTATATTAAGACTCATTTGACAGTCAACAATCAAGTCAAACTTTACTCCTTTTTTGTTAAAGATGTACTAGGATATGTTATTCTAGAAAATATTTCTATAAATCTGTGATAATACCCTAAAAGTCCCATAAATGACCCAACAACATACACATATTTCAGTATGGGTCAATCAACCATGGATTTAAATTCTCTAGGAAATTTCTAATCCTTACTTAGATATGACGTGACCCAGATATTGTATTCTTATTGTGCAGGACTCACAGTTACTGAATTTGGCATATAACTCATTTTATCTTAAAGTTTGTGGCTCCACATTTAAGTGTTCTTTACGTTCTTCTTCATTCCTCCAGTATATAAAAATTTCGTCAATAAGGACCAACACAAATTTATCCAAATATTTACTAAGTATATTGTTCATCAAGCACATAAAGGTTTTTGGTGAATTAGTAAGGCCAAATGGAAACACTACAAACTCGTAGTGTCCTTATATGGTCCTAAAGGCCATTTTGTGTATATATTCACACTTGATCCTTAGTTTATGATATCTTGTCCTCAAGTACATTTTTGAAAAAATAGTCACCCCCTTTACTTGACCGAACATGTCATCAATACGGGGAAATGGATACTTATTTTTTATAGTTAGCTTGTTTAACTTCCAGTAATCGATGCACATCCGAAATGTGCCATCCTTTTTCTTAACAACTATCAAAGGTGCTCCCCATGGTGATGCACTAGGCCTAATGTAGCCTTTATCCAACAACACTTGGAGCTACATTTTTAATTTGAATAACTTAGGTGGGCTCATATGGTAATATGATCTTGATACTAGGGTTGCACCATGTACTAAATCAATGGAAAATATATATATCCTGGTGAGGTGGTAAATAATAAATCTCCTTTGGAAACACATTCTAGAATTATTTAATTACTGGTAGTGTGTCTAAACTTGGTTTCTCTCCTTTTTGATTTCCTACCTCTACATGTACTAGATATAATTGACACCCCTTCCACGCACTCTTTTTTATTTTTACAACGAAAAAATCTCTAACATATATGGGTTTTAATATTATTTGAATCATTTGAGTTTATCCTTGCTCATTTGTGTAAAAATTTTTTTTGGTTATGCAGTTATCACTACAATGGGAACCTCTAGCGGACGTTATAAAGGAGGTTTTTAGTGTTATAAAATTGGCCAAAATTGTCCAAAAAACATTTTTTACAACATCAGTTTTCGATAACGGAGGTTTTGGTAGATCTTCTAATAGAATTTCAACACAAATAAAAAAAACTGGGCGGACGGAGGTTGTTATGAATATTTTTTTCCATTGGTGTGTGAATCAAGTGTCAACGCACTGGTGCGTTGTACCTTGAATGCACCGGTACTATAAACCTACAAAGCACCGAACGAAAATCAAAATTTGGATGCCCTGGGGTGTTTAGCAATGGTCTGGTGTGTGTAAGCCAAACGGTCACACTGGGTCGTTAAGTTATATAAACGCACTAGCGCGTTAAAGTAAAATCACAACAATGCATGCTATGCCTATCATACCACAGAGGTGGTAGTTGTAGATAAAGCACATCGGGTGTTCTAATTGGTATCGGTATTTGTGCGGTTCCTATAGGTCATAGAAACGCACCAGTGTGGAGTACCATACAAACACACCAGTGGGCAGTGACTAAAGTGCACTGGGCATTCTAATTGGTATTGGTATTTGTGTGGTGGCCATAGGTCATAAAAATGCACCAGTGCACATTAACATACAAATACACTGTGCACAGTAACTAACACCAACCGATATTCATTTTGTATTTTTTAAAAAATAAACCTGTGACAGTGCAATTATTGTGATTTTTAAAAATTCATTATTCATCAAAAGTCGACACATATGTTATAACAGTATTCATATCAATTAAATGTTTATTAGTGCATTTGAATGTGATGTTTGGATTGATTTTCTATATCATATCATTATATTTCAAAGCACTTCATTATAATATTTAATCATCCATATGTTTAATCAGTGGTGTAACATTTCATAGCAACAATGGAGAACACAATAGAATAAATTAAAATGTTTTTTTATTATATATATGAATAACACAGTCTTTGTCATACAAAATGGGACAATTATTGGTATTTCACTGTCATTCAATCGGGAAACTATGTTCATTACATTAAACAAAATATATGATTTCACAAAAAAATATTTCAAAAAATACAACTCCTTGCTTTGATATCCAAACATATTGTAATATCACTATTTTTCAGCTTTTATAGACAATTAATAAACCTAGAGGTCAGGTGGACCTAAGGAAAAACTATGTGTGAACATATTATTTTGAAAATTAATAAATGAATGTGAAATTTTATTATTGTATAAATAATAGAGTAAAATTGAGACTGTGAATTCAATTCCAAGGGGGTGGACTAGAATCCTAAGACTTTATGAAAATTCTCCATAAATCCTTGGAGAAAAATAAAATTATTATATGGGAGAAAAAGATCTAATAAAAGCCTCAGTAAAGTGGAAATATATTGAGAAGGGGTAAGAATAAAACTAGAAAGAGGAAAAGCTAGTTTTAAAAAGAAGCTTTTGTGGAAAGAAAAAAAAAATCCTAGGCTAAGGGAAATAGCATTCCAAAATAGCTGGATGTAATTAAGATATTAAGAAGGGGTAAGAATAAAACTAGAAAGAGGAAAAGATAGTTTTAAAAAGAAGCTTTTGTGGAAAAAACAAAAGAAAAGACTAGGCTAAGGGAAATAGCATTCCAAAATAGCTGGATGCAGTTATAGAAACAAGCTGAGGGAAATAAAGCTTAAATATGTTATTTCTAGTATGACAAAGGGGTTTTCTACACTAAGGAAGAATTGGTCTCTGCTCGGGGGAGAGCTGTGGAATAAGCTCAATGTTGGGAGGAAAATAGTCTTTATACAGTGGTATGTACATTCTGTGAAATTTTTATGTTTTATAATGCTGTTATTAGTTATCTAAATCAGGAGTGGAATATAGAAAAACTATTATTTTATAAATTCTAAATAGAAATTATATAAGTTAAATTATAGAATTTATGTGTATTTTACAGTGTCTAGTTGCAGAAAATTTAATTTTCATATGTATTTGACAAATATTTAACTATAAATGAACATAGCTAATCCTTCTGTGTTGTTACATAGAATTATTAGAGTTAATGGACAAATAGATAGAATCTATAAACCCTCTTTTAAGGTATAAATATGTTGTTTGAGTTCAAATAAAATATATGGAATGTTACTGAAAATTTGACAGTACATGTACAATAAATATATATATAATACAACAATAGTCATAGCAACAATTTCTCTATGTATATACCCTCTAGTAGAAATTTTAAACATAATAAATTCTAGATAGATAACATGTTTTTTAATACACATCTGAATATCTATATATATATATATATATATATATATATATATATATATATATATACACACACACACACACACACACAGATATATATATATATATATATACACACACACACACACACACACACATATATATATATATATATATATACACACACACACACACACACATATATATATATATATATGTTGTCATATAGAAATAATTTTACATTTCAAACCATACAAAAAACTCAAGTATATATGTGAAAATATAGCATAGAAAAAATTAGAGATCGATATTATCAAACTTATGTACATATATCAGTTAGTCAAAATCCTCCAGTGGAGATGAGGAAGACATATTTCAATAAAAATTAATAATAAATGTTCTATACAGAATGATGTTACAACTACATTGAGGTCATCATCTAGTTAATATATAGAATTAAATTCAATAAAATATGAAGAATGTAATAGTTGGTGGAAGATCTTCCATTGCTCTGATGGCCGACCTGAAAGAGGATTATATTGATAGCCAGGTACTCTAACTATTGATCACAAATATTATTAACAGTGGATGAAAATTAATAGGACAAACCTGAAACGAATGATGTGATTAAAGTTAGAAATTGTAATGATGAAAATGAAAAGGAAAAATGTAAGAATACGAAAAGTAAGAATAATACATGTGAAATTATCTTCAAAGTTGAGAATTCTTCTTATACCTTAAGTAAAATAAATTCTAAGAAAAACTTGAATAAAATATTATAGTTAAGTATGTCACAGTAAGTAATATAAAAAGGGGAAAATTCCAATACTGACCTAGGATGAGAGGTGTCCTGAAGAGGAACAATATTGCACATAATTGCGAGAGAGCATGACAATCCGAGAAGAGAATTCCCATATTAGTTCCAGATTAAAATTTAGAATATATTAAGTTTATGCCATTAAGCTCTGGAAATATGAATTTCACTTGCAGTTACTCTAGAGGTATAGAGTATCATTATATAGATAAAAATATGAAGTGTAATTATACTCAAAATATAGTAAAAATTATATTACAAAAATTCAATATGAATATCAGTACAATAAATAGAGAAGCCGACATGTAGACAGTAAAATATAGAATTGTACCATTCCTCATTTACACAGAGGGAATAGACAAGTAGATCCATGGAGGAATAAACAAATGGAATGTTAAATATAACATTTAAATTTAACTGGAAAATGTAAAATTATGTGGTGTATGAAGTGAACATTCAAACTATGGCATACAGAGAATTACAATTATGAAAATTCCAATTAAAGAAATTTCTACTTGGATACCTCTGTCCAAATTAAATTGTTCAGAAGTCTCGGAGGTAAACGCTATAACGACGCGGAATTATTTTAAAGATATACTATACGTGTCAAAGAAAAAATTTCCTAATAAAATTCTGAATTCGATGATATGAGCAGTAAGGGTAGAAAAACTTAATCATAACGAATAGCAGAATGTAGAAATTTGATTTTGGAATACAAGGGATTCTTCTCGACACAAAAAAGGAGCTACGTTGTCATATGAAACAAAGGTCGAATAAATATATATAAAAAAGAAATTGATAAAGTTCATAACATTTATATGTATAATAGAGGGATACAATTTAAATCTACAGTGAGGAAATTTCATACGAATCTTTCATATGAATTATAATAAAGAAATTTAAATTAGGAGCATATTTGACCATTAAAATATGACAATAGAACCTTAACAGAACTTCTGGCGAAAAAACCCAAAACCCCAAAATTGGGGAAATTCAATTAGAGAAAAGAAATGAATGTGTCTATTAAATTAAGGGAAAATCACTATGAATTGGAGTCTAAGCATAATGAAAATACACAGTTCGATACCTCATAAAACAAATTTAATAATTCCAGCAAGTAAGAAAGATAATTCCGAAATTAAAAATGAAATGGAGGTATTATCTCATGAAAAGGGAACAAACGAATGATTAAATTCGTGGAAATATTTACCTCAGAGAAAAACGAAAAAAAAAAAACTTAGGGTTACATACTTCTAGGAAGATTTGAAATGGAAAAGCCACAAATAATTCAGAGGTTTCTTACCTCGTCAATTCTGACTGAAATTTGTACGCTGGAAACGAAAGTAATTGAGAAGGATTCCAAAACCTGGATAGACCTTCTCAAAACAAATTCATTTCAATAAAAAAAAATTTGAAGATAAATGAAATTATAAACAAAGAAATAAAGAGCCAAAAGAAATACGGAAAACCAAAATTTCAAGATGTAGATGTGGAAAAGAGAGCGGAATAGAATACCTTTCTTGGAGTTTTTGTATAACGCTCTTCCACGAGGATGAAGGTAAACCAGAACCATGAATCTCACACATGGAACAAGAACAGGAGGCTAAATAGAATTACAATATGAAGTCCTCTAATTTCATAACATTCCATCACAAACACGCAGAATGAGTCTCTCTCTGTGCACTAACTTGCAAAAGTGTAAGCCGGGCCAAATGAAAAACCAAATGAAATGGTGAAAACTCAAATGCAAGACATTCAATGAATTTATGGTTATTTATTAATCTCCACCATTCATGAAGGACAATATCCATCCTACAAGTGTCCTCGAGAAGTACCGAGGCCATGTGATGTTCATGTGATGATGTACCTCCATTTATTGGCTTAAGAAACAAAACGATAAGGTTGTAGATGGAGATTTAATACGATAGGGTATAATCCAAGGTGGATGAGTTAGCATCGTTAATAAAATGAATGGTCACCGTCATGAAATAAAATAAAAACAAACCTTTACCCTATGATAAATCGATCCTAAATCATATGACAGGGTTACAATATAAATTAATTATATGTTGAATTATGTAGGGGATAGAAATTACGTTGAGTGATATGTATTAAATATATATAGCCTTTGTAAGGTTCATGTAGTAACATATATAAGGCTATTATGCCACCAACGAAGAAATATAAAACAAGAGAGAGTTTTATGATGAGAAAAATAAAACAAAGGCATACGTTGGTTTTACATTATCATTATTAAATTAA
This sequence comes from Pinus albicaulis, assembly GCA_034641835.2. Taxonomy (NCBI): domain Eukaryota; kingdom Viridiplantae; phylum Streptophyta; class Pinopsida; order Pinales; family Pinaceae; genus Pinus; species Pinus albicaulis. The sequence goes on along the minus strand of CM076578.1, from coordinate 350,231,173 downwards.
TAAATGACGAGTACGTTGGAACAGAAAAATCGTCATGAACAGAAAAAGTATTAAAATAAAATAAATTTGGTTAGTGGGAATTGTTACAAATGATATCAAAGCTCATGTTGAAAAATTTGGGCTTATGGGTCTATTGAGGCCTCAAAATTCTATTGCAAAAACATGGGGGAAAACCAGCAAGTCCGGACCTTAGAGCAATTCCTTATCTGTTTGGTGTGGTGGCTCCGACTGGGGAGAATGGGACCAATTTCCCAATAAGGATGATTTTGGGGTGTGTTTTGTTTATAAAATGCAATGGGAAATGATTTTAATCTATCACATGCATTTATTGAAAACAATCTATTCTACTATATACCCGGGATGTTTCTTCCTTTATGCAATTTTAAAATATATCTTCCAACTAATAGTAATGAAGGTTATTTAATAGTTGAAAGAGATGAAAATTATGTAAAGATGATTCTTTAAAAAAAATAGTTTGACTAAAATCATTGTGAAATCTATATCACATTTATATGTGTGATTATATATAAGATAAGATGTCATAGACAAATATTAGTACGAAATTGCATTTAACATTTATTTATTATAATAGTTAAAATATATAATGCAAGTAAAAAGATAACTATCAATATAGGAAGAAAAATTAATATAATGAATAGAAGTACCATATATACGAAGTCCTACTCATATAAAATGACACTTGTTTTCTGCTCCTCTTCACTTTCAAGAAATTTAAAGAGTACAATAGTGCAACATGAGCTAAACAACTTCAAATGTCAAAAGATAATACATTCTTGTTCCATTAATCCATCAAAGCATTTACAAACTTATAGAAGTGCATTCTTTGCAAATGTTTTTCAAAAATTTCTGGACCCTTCTCTAAATGCATGAGAAGGGTTTAAATACTAAACTACAATATGTTTAAAAATATATTATTACATAAAGATAGAGGAGGTTTGAAACAACCATCCTTGTAAAGAGAAAACTTAAACTACAATCTAGGAAATAAAGTAACAATATAACTATGAGTGCTGATCCTCCTTGTGCATTTGATCTCGAAGTTGACATATATATATATATATAACATAGGTTTAAGTTGAGCTAGCTACAAAATTCCTGATCTGATTTGACCCTTGAATACTACATTTTAATGTGTTGGTTGTGACCTTTTTGTTGAATCATTTAATGACTGCAGGGTTTGGTACTGATGATAAGGTTTGACTAGAAAATTCCAATAATTTTCTTGATCAAACTTATTTACTTTTCTAATCATTTCTTCCCGTATCTCTATCCTGTGTTTCCATTCTGCTTCTAATGGATTGATTTCTGAGAGCACTTCAGATGTGGACCCTTTGATAAGATCAACTTCCCAATCCTTAAATAAATTTTCCTTGTGAAATTTATCTATCTGAGGTAAGTCAGTATTCTTTCCTAAGTCAGATGCTTACCACTAAATGAACTCATTAATATTCTTTTCATTTTTCTCACACTCAAGTCTCCCATTAGCCACTTGCTTGATCAATATTTTACTTGAATCACTATAAGAGCTGGTGATTGAAGGTTGTTGACAAAATACTTCTTGTTGCTGCTTTAGCTTTGCATTCATGTCTAATGATTATTTTATGAATTTTTCTACCTGGGGCTGGAGTTTTAATTTTTTCATTGTTGCTTCAAGTTGTGTTTCCTTTTCTGTAAGTTTCACTTGATGCTGCAAAGTTAATCTTTCAAAATCCATTTTAAATTGAGACATTTTCAATTCTATCTACCTACTGGAGTTAAACTTTTATTTCTCTAACAGTCTCTCTAACTCTTGTGCTTTGTCTTCTCTTTTCTTCAGTAACAATTGAACTTTAGTAACCTTGTCAATAGTGGTAGTAGCATATGACCCTTAAAACTATGATAGATTGGTTAAATGTTCAGTAGGATAAGCCATAGGATCCTTCCATAGAACGCCAACATATTCATTCGTAATATTTGAACGATCATCATTTTCCTTATCTTTAACTATATTTCAAGAATTAGACCAGAAAGAACGTTGAATAAATGCCTAACTGCAGCAAACATCACTAAAGGAGAATGAAGACGAAAGATATATATATCATGAATATTGATGCACACATATTGATAATAATTATTAGCTAATAACAAGTATCAACTTGATATATAATAATACGTAAAAAAAATAGGGGAATAAAAGTGATAAGCCCATTGCATTGGATGCAGACGTCTGTAAATACCATTGCATGTATGAAACCTATATAGAGGCTAGAGTCTCTCCATTAAGGAGATCACTCCACAAGCCATGTGCTTGCCAATAAAATAATCCTTGACATATCTCAATGGAGAGACTCTAACCTCTATATAAGTTTCATACATGCAATACCATGGGTAGTTACCATGGGTATCTCAATACCATACATCCAATACAATGGGCTTATCACTTTATTCCATAGCTACATGTGGTCCCTTACATAATGTGGGTTAACTTCTTTATTTATTAACTATGGCCCAATTATTTATCATTCTTATATTATTACATCATATTATTCCCTTGGGTACCTACCTCTATACCCTATATTATCCCCCCTAGGTATACTACAGGAATGATCTCTTTAGGTACTTGATGTAGCAAAATTGAAGTTTCCACTAATTTCTTGGATTCATCTAGAGTTTGGAAACTAGTAGGTTGACCAGTATTAGGATTTGGCTGTGGTGTTTGTAGTGCCTTGGAAAAACATTCTCATTCATTCTTCAAAATTTTTGGATAAGATTTCTCTTCCTGGTCTGGTGTATCCTGGATATGCTGAATTTCTTGGGAAGATGATCCAAATCCATTAATTCCTCCTTCCTCTTAAATTTCAATCTCTTTGATTACTTTATCAATTATCTTTTCTCGAATCTCATTTCTGTTTTTGGATTCATTTTGAGAGTGATCTGGATTTTGAGATTTATGTTATGATTGTCCTAACTCATGATTATATTCTTATTGGTATTCATCTTAAGACATGTCTTTGGATTTATTATCCAAGCTAACACTTGGAGTCAGTCTGTTTACATCTTCAATAAACAATAAATCCAATGGAATTATTTCTAGCCTCTTATTTCTATATGTTTGGAAAGCTTCAAATCCATTTTGATTGAGCTGACTAGATGCATTTCTTAGTACATCTGTAAACTTCTCAATGCCTTGAAATAAATAATCAAATATATCTATCTCTTTTAAGAAAGTCTTAAGTTTAATCTTTGTGGTGAAATTCTTAATCACGTCATTAGGGTCGTATGGCCTCTTTGGAATTACAACCAAATTTAATAAATTAATATTTGAAACTTCCTTGAATGTATGACCAATGCCAAAAAGTGAAAAAGTATTGCACTTCAAAGGGAGATTAGGCCAAATGGCATTCTTGGAATCTCTGAGTTGCTTAGAAATACCACTTACTACAAGCTAGTAAGCAATTTCTCTAGTAAGTAGCTTGTTAGGAACATAATAGGGAAAGACATGGGAGAATCATAACTCCCAAAAAATATGATATAGGTGAAATTCTCTTCGACAAACCATTTGGAAATGGGAAAAATGTTTGTACTAGCCTCTTTGGAAATCCTAGGGGCTTTCTCATTAAATATAATCTGATGCATAGGTAGCATGACTCAATTGCAAATTTTATAAAAATGTAAACGAAAATATGACTCCCAAATGGCTCTGTGGTAAATATGGATTGGAGTGGGGTCTTCGGTTGTCCATTTCCATCCCATGGTAGGAACAATTGAACAAAATAAAATTTCATCCATGACATAGGCACTCATGTAAAAGGGGCTATTTCCCTAGAGGAAACACTTCTTTTACTTTTATCCTCCATGATATTTCTGGCCAAATTTTCAGACAAGATATTTGTCCAATTCATAATTGAAGAATTGGAAATTGTGTCAATTAATGAGACCCAGTCTACATAAAACCTACTAGTATCTAGCTTTGCAAACAATCTACACAACATTCTAGCAGTATAACAATAAGGGGAAGGTAATTGTGCTATCGGGTACATACCAAGTTTGTCCCGTTTAAGCTTGCCTTGGTCATCCTTCCATCCCTTTATAACTTTCATTAGATATGTATGTTTCTTTGTAAATATTAAAAAAAATCTTTGTCATAATTCTACCGCGGGATGGGTAAGTGGTACATTGTCCTCAAATCTTCTGCTGTAAATGAACCAATGTTCTTGTTCTTTGAATTATTAAAAGTCTTATCTACTATTGTTACACCATTTTTTGGTCATCTAATTCATTGGTATTAGATGGACCCAAGTACATCAAGTAAGACCGATTTTACCCCAAGTAAAATTGCATTCACTATGAAAAATAACTTAGTAAATCACCTTTTTTAAGTTGTTTATGGTCTAAACAGGAAATCCCACGAGGAAATATTAAATAAATCTATATTTGTTTGTTTTTCCTCATGGAATAATTAATTAAATAGCAGTTTGATTAATATTCTTGGTTATATTTAACCCAAAACAAGGAAATTAATTAGATAAATCATTATTTATCTTATTATTTCCTAAAGATTAGTTATTTAAACCTTATTAAATAATATTCTTTGTTAAATATAACTAAAACACCCATAAATAATTAAATAAATCATTATTTATTTAATTATTACTCATCCATATCCTTAAAATGATAAAAAATAATTTATTTATTTATTATTACATAATCACATCCTTAAAATGATAAATAAATCATTTGTTTATTTATTATTACCCAACCACATCCTTAAAATGAAAAATAAATCACTTATTTATTTATTAATTACAAATAAGGGGATTTGACTCAAGTCAAATTCCTTTTCCCTCCAACAAATATAATAAAATATTACATAAAAGTTGGATCTTGATTTGGTTAATAATATTTTAATTATTCACCAATATCTAGACTAACTCAATATTTTGTTATAAATAGAAGGGTTTTCCCATTCATTTGTCACCTTTTGTTGCCTGAAGATCACTCTGGATCTCAACTCTTGGTCTGGCTATTGATCCATTATCATAGCCATATTTTTCCATTTTTGTTTGGGTTTTCTACACCATCAAGAGAGAGCAATTCTAAATCTGAAGTGCTGAGGACTTACAAGAACCCATCCCATTGAGGAGAACATGGAACACCCTCTTGTGTTTTCCTCCCAGGTGCCCATTAATAAAAATTTCATTGGATATATTCTTATCTTGTCTATTGGATCTATGGAGTAAATATTATTTTTCTACTGTGTAATGTCTTCTAATGCATAGATCTAGATTTTTGCAGCATTTGTCTTGATCATCTAACTGCAAATCTGAAGATATTAGTAGTCATTTCTGTTGTTAGGGTTGTTTGTTATGTGAAACTAAAGTGGTATTTTTTTGTACACCTCAAATCAAGATTCATACTAACATCTGGTGACTCCACACATGTTTACCATTACGACCGCTGTCATTTTTCTGATCCTTGCATATCTAGCTACTTCAAACCCTAGGATTTCTCTTCAACCCCTTGTTTTGCTTATTCTTAATGTTATTTTTTAACCAATAAAACCATAAAACAATAAAAATTCTAACTTCTGCATTTTTTCGGACCCATTGCGCAGGTGAACGACATCAATCGCAGCTGAGACGAGCATTTTTTCTGAAACTTTCCGTCAAAAGTGCCGGAAGTGCTGGTTAGACTTTTCTCCCCAAAACCTGCAACCTGGACCTTGAGGACACACTTTACAGCCCAAAAAGTGCGACCTCTGCTGAAAACAGGCCAAAAACTACGACCTTGACTTTCTGTAGGGATTTTTCTAAAAGTTTTCTGGCATCTGCTAAGCCTCTGTTTAGGGTTGTCTGACCTCCGTCTCCGCCCGTTTTGGACTTGTACTTGTTATTTTTCACTTAACTAAGTGGGAACCTAGCCCCCTAGGACTTTAGTACCCTCCAATTTTTGTGGAAGAGTGTTTGTTGTTGCAGGTTGTCTGAAATTTCAGAGTCTTCAGCCATTTTTTCAGATCTGATACCTCATCTTCAGATCCAATTTAGATCAGCTTGTTATCCATCCAAATTTCCTCTTTTAGCCTTTTTTATGTTTTCCCTTAGGGGGCACTCCACTTCCCTCCTGGAGATAGCCTTTCGCCACTTCTTTTTACAACAAATTTCCTCTGATTTGTTGCTGGTTTCTACACCACTTTCCAACAGATTTTGTCTTTTAGATCTCTGTCCCTCTTGACCCAAGATCTATTAGCCTTTTCTAGTGTTTTTAGATTAGTTTTTTGCTCACCTATAGAATAGTTGTTGAGAGACCCACCTCCTTGGGTTTAGATTATGGAATTGTTAGCTGTTTATTTTTTGTTTTGCAGGCCTATATACCATCACTTGTAGGTTTATTTACAAATCTACAACACATTTTTTATTTTCTCTACAAATGTCTGAGTTTAAAAATTAAAATTTAAACACTTTTACACACACACCCTAAGTGAAAAAGGGCTTGGTTACCACCGCCAAGCAAAGAGTCTAAAACTTTGAAATCAATTGATCCTGCACCTCTCTGCCCTTGTTTCGACATTGTAACCAGTTGATCTTGCACCTCCCTACCCTTTTTGGTCTCTTTTTCCTTTGTGCCATGTGTGTGTCATCATTTCTCAACCTCCCATGGGCTCTGATTTTCCTCAGAAGGGGGCCATCACCTCCTGCATATATTCCCCTCCTGGTAGCACGTATTAAAGATACGACATGCCTCTTCTTTTTTCCCAACCTTTTTTTTACCACACTGTTACTCCATTTGGTACCCATGATCACCAAATTTGCACGATGAAGTCCGATCAACCCTCAACCTTAGACATCAATCTTCAAACTCGGTCCTGTCAATAGAACAAGACTCCCGCTACATCTGTCACCGAGCCGTCTCCTTCAGCTTCTACAGAGCCTCTTTCGACACCTAAGGGTCCCTTATAGATCCCTCAGCATAGGACAGAGGTTCATACCAAGATCCTTAAGGGACCACTACGTCAAAATGCTGCTTCTGGAAAAGCCGCCCATTCGTATAGCATAGTCAATGATTTGGCACAATCCCCTGTTGCCATTTCAACGTTGGAACTCCTCTAGTCGTTCCCTTCACAACGAAAAGCTATTATATCTGCCATGGTTGTTGTAGATCCTTCTGATGATCGATTGATTGTCTTTGATGTTGACCGGTCAAGTAATCCTCCTCTCCGAGCTTCTATCACTTTCCAAATCCTAGTCAACATCCAGAACGCTAATGTTTCTCAGTGCATTATTGATGAGGAGGCATCCACTTGCGTGATGTCTTTTTCAGTTTGGAAACAACTTAGATCTCCTGAGTTGGCTCCTTCCACGATCACCCTCCAAGCATGGGTTGGCCACACCTCTAAGCCCGTTGGCTTATTCTGCAATTGTCCTATCACTCTTGCGGGCAAGATGCTTTGCGTTGACGTAGAAGTCATAGGTGCCCCCTTAGATTACAACATTCTTTTGGGTCGTAGCTACACTTATGCGATGTTTGCTTTCCCTTCCATGATTCACTACAAGATGTCCTTCCCCCACAATGGAAATATAGTCACCATTGACCAGTTGATGTATTAAAAACCAAAGTCTCAGAACTCCCCTCAGTCTACCATTTATTCGATTCCCAATAAGCAAACCATCGAACCTTTGACCAGTGTCTCACCTGGCATCTAAAAGGACTCCTCCTTTCTTCGTACATTCCCTGGTATTCCTCCTCCCATCTATGATCCCAGCTCATCGAATGTTTGCATGATGCAATTGTCTCAGGATTCTCTCAAGAGGCTTGCCTTGGCTAGTTAGCAGCACCCTCGCTCTCCGCAGCTGTCTCCTAGCCCTTCGATGCAGCCTTCTGGACCTTCTCCTCCTGGCCCTTCAGCTGATAATCATGAGCCTTTTTACCTTCCTGGAATGGTTCCTCCTGGCCCTTCATCTGGTAATCATGAGCCTTTTTACCTTCCTAGAACGGTTCCTCCTAGCCTTAACCATTCAGGAGCCATTCCGCCTGGCCATTACCCCTCTAGTCAGATACTATTCCTAGTCCCTCTACCAGGCATATACATGGCACCTGTCATGGCCACCCTCTCTCTACCTAACTTGATCATTGGGATTCCTGTCTGGTACATTGATCCTCCAGCCACTACCCTGCTACGTTAACCTTAACCTTATCTTGCTCTAACCCCAGTTCAACTGGTCCCCCTAACTTCTCCCGTTGTCACAGTGCCCTAGCCACCTCAACAGGAACCACCTCCTCTTGTGATCGCTTCGGGTAAGAAGGGAAGAGCTCGTAAAAGGGCCTCAAAGGACAAAGTGGCCCTGACTGACCCTGCACCTGCTCCACCTCCAAAACCATGCACTTTGTGTGATGTCATCGGTCATGCCACCCATACTTGTCTCGAGTTGCCCCGCATCAAGCCCATGGTTAATGTCGTGTTCCTTGAATCTACGGTCCCTGAAACCTCTGCTTCTTCATTGACCACAACCAAGAACACCAAGAATATTCACACCAAACACCCGTGTGCTTTGTGTGGTCTCCATGGCCATTACTCGTTGGAAATGTTGTCATTGATGGCAAAGAAGCACAAAGGAGCAGCACCTGAAATAGCAATAAGGCAAAGGAGATGACAAAGGAGGAGCACTTGAAACATCAGCCCAAGAGCAGAGAAAGCATAAGAAGAGGTAGCAAGGCAGCAAAAGAAGCAAGAGAGATAAGGAATTGAGGGAGCAGACAAAGCAGAGACAATGAATAGAAGACGAGGCAACGTAATGTACAAAAGAGTTGAACTTAAGAAATGTAGTGCAAAGAAGGCAACAGATGCAGAGATAGGCAAAGAACAGAGGTACAACAAAGGCAGAGGCAGAGGTCGAGCAGCAGAAGCAGTAAAAAGAAGAAAAAGGAGGCAGCGCTGAATCACAGACAGGCAAAGGAGGCAGCGCTGAAACAAAGACAGAAAAAGGAAGCAGTGAATACAATGGAGGCAACAAAGAAGCAAATGAAGGCAGAGGAAGCGAATATAACAGAGGCAGATTCATTATCACTGCAGCAGAGGCAGAGGCAGAGGCAAAGCGACATGAGAAGCAGAGACAGAGGCAGAGGAAGAGCTGTTATAATTCCGAGAATTGCCCAACCTGGAGGACAGATATATAATTCCGAGAATCATACCCCAAGCCGGGAATTACGCATATAATGAAAAACCAAATTTCGGGAATCGCACACTCCAACCGGCGTTATATATTTAACATAATTCATAAACATTATTCCGGGAATCGCCTAACCCGCTGATGGACACACATATATATATAAATATATATATATATATAATATCCATCACAATACATATAAATGTCACGCATTTCATATTTTGCAGTGGTCCAAGGCATATACATTGATATATATTTAAGTGGAGCGTGTTATGATCAATGGAAAGGAAGTAATATAAAGTGGGACCCTCACCCAATCGCAATCGGAGATCGCAAGGGCAGCGGAAAATCGCAACAGAAAGTTGCGATTGCGATTGAAATGGCGGACCCAATCGTGTTATAAGCAGGAGTTGATAGATGCTAATCGCATCCGAGTTCCCAATCGCATGACTTTTGTAAAACGCTGCGATTGAAGTGGCGGACCCGATCATGTTATAAGCGGGAGTTGATATATGCAAATCGCATCCGGAATCTCAATCGCAATCGGAACTCTCCGATTGATCGCACTCTTGGGAAAAATACTGAGAGGGGGGGGTGAATCAGTATTTAGGGCAAACTAAAAATTTTTACTTTTTCATGCTCTAAAACCCATACACTACTTTGCTGAAGGAAACTAGCGTATGTACGCGGATATCCTTCATAAAACTCGCGTATACATAGAGATATAATTATGCCATTAATTCTTCACTTATATCATTCCATCATTCATTCATTAAATGTTCTACAAACATTAAACATGTGCAGTAAGAACAGAATAAACCATCACACATAAGCATCACACATGAACACCAGGATTTTTAGGTGGAAACCCAAGTCGGGAGAAAACCACCGCTGCCATTGCTCAGCCTTCAATATTTTATTGTAGAGAAAACATCTTACAACACATGTGCTGGTGCAGACTCCTACCAAGATCGGACACCCACCGCGCTCGTTAATGTTTCTCTCCGGGAAGGGAGCTTCAACCCCCCGACTCATTTACCACTCTCCCGAAGGAGTCACACCCCCGATCTCGTTTTATCGCCCCCACCGAAGGGAGAACCGACCCCCCGATCTCGTTTACCAGCCTCACCTGGAAGGGAGCTACAACCCCCTGACTGAAGGCTACAACCCTCAGCACCTCTATGGACCACATTTCATCAATTTTCACACTGGATCCAAAGCTTCCTTTAGGACACCACTTGCAGGCCACGTTTCATCATATTTTCAGACTGGACCCTCTCCATACATTTAAGCATAGTCAAACATCAACAACAGATAGCTAAAACACAGTAGATCAAATCAGACATTTCATACCCCATACTTCAGCAAACCCTAGTTTGCATACACGCTTTTATTTCACTGATGTCGCGTATATACGCGCTTCCATCCATATTAACCAGCGTATACTTCTATACAAATTACAGAACCAATTTCATTGCGCATACGTGCTTTCTCTTCAGCGAAGCCGCGTATATACGCGCTTCTTCTGCAATAAAGTAGCGTATAGATCTTCAACCATTACAGAGCTGCATACTTCTTCAGATCAGACATTCAGTTCAGATTCAACCCTTTACTTCAGACAGATGTTCGCCTCATCACAGATCTAATCACTCCATAAAAAGATCTAGCAAATACAGATACATTTCAGATCTAGATATCCTGCTTCATCATTTCTTCATAGGTGCTCCATAGATTCAGATCTATCGTCAAACCTTTACCCTTTCCATACAGATATACTTCATAGAGAAGTATTCATTCAAGTTCAGACATCTTGCACCCACACTCATTATTTTCACAATGAATTTCTTCTCCTTATATAGGTTTATCCTTTTTCAATACCACGGGCCCCTTTTTCAATACCATGAGCCAAAACAATACCATGAGCCTTCAACACCATGGGCCCCTTTTTCAATAGCATGAGCCAAAACAATACCATGAGCCTTCAATACCACGGGGCCCTTTTTCAATACCATGAGCCAAAACAATATTACTTCCGATGGTATTCCTGGACGGGGTCACATAGACGAATCATTACTCAATACAATGGGTCAATACCATGGTGGTTACCCCTGGTTTTGCACTTTATGAGCGCTTTTTCCCATACGCGACTTGGAACGATGTTTCCTGCGTGCATACACAACTTCCCCTAGACAAATCCGCGTATGCCTAGAGACATACTCTTTTTATCATAGATCTATCACATGCTCAATTCCTTTCTTCATTGCCTTATGTACTCTCTGTAGATACATCAGATTTAGTTCATCAAGACATGTTCTATCAAGCACAACTTCATCAAGTAAGTTGCCATCATCTTGCCATTCAAGGACAACACTCAGCATCATATTGCTAACAAACATCACTTCATATCAGATTTACATCATTTACCAAGTCCATCAAGTCAAGAATAACTTCATCAGGTGGATTTCCATCAAGGACAACACAAGTCAACTATCTCTTGTCTTCATCTTCATTCAGTGGGTTGCCATCAAGGACAACATTCTGCATCATATTGCCAACAATCTCCCCCTTTGGACTTGATGGCAACCACGATGGTGTTTGGTTACCACAACAGATAGGTACATTAAGAATACAAGGACACCATGTCACTCTCTCCATTTTTGACACCATTCTTTCTCTTCATTCAAACACCATATCACTCTCCCCCTTTGACATCAAGGGCAAAGGGTGGATAAAAACCAACATACTCTCCCCCTGTTCTCCGCATGTGGAAGAAGCGTTCTGCAGATCTGATATATACTGAAGTGACCAAGCTCCCCCTGAGTTCATGCTGAATGTTCAAACATATTTTCCAATGAAGTACATGACTCTATGAACTTCCTATTACCAAAGACTCATACTTACATCAAATATCCAACCAAGTGGATTTACATATGAGACTCAACTACCCAGCCAAGTGGGTTTACAAATTTAACTCAGCTACTCAACCAAGTGAGTTTACAAAATTTGACTCAGCTACTCAACCAAGTGAGTTTACGAAATTTTACTCAGCTACCCAACCAAGTGGGTTTACAAATTTTGACAATTCCTTACATGACTGAATATTACAATTTTACATCGTAGGTCGCAACTTGACCTTTTCATCAAAGAAAATCCTCAAGAAATATCATATATCAGAACCACCATAATGCCAACAAAGCATTATACTCAACAATGCTAATGCTCCCCCTGAAAATGTGCATCCAAGCATCCTTTCAATATGACTAAGGCTCCCCCTTAGTTTGTGCATCCTGAACACTTTTACCAACAAATCATCAAAACATCTTCATCAAATCACTAGAAATAGAATTATGAGAACTGGAACACCACCTGAGATACCAGACAGTATCAGAGATACCAAACAGCACTACAGCTGTGCTAAGGAGAGCTGACTCCAAACTGAAAAATGTCAGCAATCAGACATACGCGGTTTTCTGTGCATGAACTCGCGTATATACGCGACTGTGTTTCAGGAAACCCGCGTATCCAATACCATATTCTATATTTTAACCAGATCTGATCCTATATGAGAAAAAGATAGTGTTCAGCTTCTTTCTGGGATATTTGAATGCTTCCCTGGATTACAGATAGATAGAATAGTGTAATTGTGTCTTCAAGCGTCATCCAACGGTTGTAGCATAAGCACATTAATAACCAAGCCTTCAGATTCTTTGCAGCATCAGTACAAGCTTTTCAAGAGAGATTATCATACCGGATAACCATCTTCAAATATGTGTCAAGCAATCATCCATGTGGTCCAATATCATCAAGATCTTCAAGATTTAATATGAAGTAACATATGTAGGCAAAATATCTCAACCATAGTGACAAACTCTGCATGATTTATTTCTGAATCAAACGACTTCCAAGTCATCCATGTGTGAACACAAAAGATACTTTTTAGTAAACCGGGATCAAAATCTCATCATAATAAACCATGTACCAAGTCATCATTAAGCATGAGTATCACAATAACCAAGAATAAGCAGTGATATTGCCAACAATGCAATCATTAGTATTCAACCTGCTGCTCCCCCTGAACTAGTGCTCCTCCTTAACTAGTGCAACCTGAATACCTTTATCAGCAAGTCATCAGCAACAATCTCTGCATGATCTGTCCTTATCTCTGATTTATAAGACTTTCATCTCAGCAATGAATACTCTTCATCATCAAGCAACCAGGACTCATCCATAATCTTCAACATAAGTAACCAAGTATCATGTCATCATTATTTAAAAATGAGAAATTAAGCTGATATAGAGTCAATAATACAGTTATTAACAATCAGACTGTCACTCCCCCTGAGCCTCTACTCCAGATCTTCAGCTAGCATATAAATTCTCTTATCATCAATGCATATGTGAATGTGTCTCAAGAAACTCACGTGTATACGCGAATTTTGTTAATAGAACCCGCGTATGGAAAGTGAAGCATAGAAAATATTCATCTTCCTTCATTTCCTCCTGAGTTTGTACCTCATGTACCTATCCTTTCCACATCAGATGCGCTGTCAGAAGCAAACATAACCAGAATAATCAAATCAACCATGAGAGTCATCATGCATTGCTCCCCCTGTGATGATACATTACTAAATCTCATAATGTATCCCACATCATTCCTGCAGTCAATAAGAAAAGTCAGCTTCAGAAGCGGATGACTGCAGTAGGGTCAGAATTCCCTATGTTTCTGATCGGTTCTCCATCTTTTTCCAAACTTGCTTGAACTTCCTAACTGTGTGCTGAAAGTTGTCCACTTTCTCAGATCTGTTCAACCTGCATTCCTTTTCTACATGTCCATACTTGTTACAGAAATAACATCTCATGTGTCCATAGAAATAAGCATAAGAATCATAATGAGTATTTCTAATCTTCCTCCTTTTACAATCAGCTGCTTTATGTCCATACTTGTTACATGAAAAACAATATCCCTTGAAGAACCCAGAGTACCTTTCTATGTATGAACTGTTTGATTGAGGCTGAAATGATATGCTACTGCAATTTGCTGCAACATGCCCATAATTATGACATTTGAAACATTCAACATTATTGAATGATTTCCTTTGAGATTTCATCATTGTTGGTTGACCTTTCAACTCTTCAGGTTTTGCATTGACTTCCTTTGAATCTTTAGCACTTCCTTGTGAACTAGATTCTCCTTTAAGAGTTTCATGAAAACTAAGACCAAGTTTGATAGAAGGAGACCTTTGATTACTAAGAATATTGTCCAGAATCTTAGTACTATCTTGAAACCTCAAAAGTTTAACCTTTTCTTCTAATTTACCTTTGAGAATGTTTACCTTAACCTCCAGGGCTTGACATTGCTTTGTCATGCTTTTTTCTTTCCTTCTTCCATCTTCTACTTGATCCTTCAGATTTAGAATCTCTTCTTTCAACCAATTTTCGTTTTCTTCACATGTTTGTTGCAGCTCTTCATTCTTCTTCTTCGATGCTTCGAGATCTTCTTTCAGAGATATGTTTTCTGCTTCAAGTCCTGCATTCTTCTTATTTGATTTATCCAGGTCTTCTTTGAGGGAAATGATTTCTACTTCAAGTCCTTCATTTTCAAATGATTGTAGAGGTTCCTCACTCTTCTTACTTGATGTTTCAAGTTTTTCTTGTAGAGAGATGATTCCAGCTTCAAGACCTTCATTCTTCCTTTTTGATTTTTCCAGATCTGTTTTTAGAGAAACGTTTTCTGCTTCAAGTCCTTCATTCTTCTTATTTGATTCTTCAAGATCTGCTTGAAAATAGATGATTCCAGCTTCATATCCTTTACTTCGATTGTATACATCATCGAACATCCTTTTCAGTCTAAAGACCAACCTTTTGGAGGCAGAGTCCTTCTCAATAAATATTCTTTGTTGATCTTTGATGACTTCTTTTAAATCCACAACATCACTTTCTACATCTACATCATTGCTTGCACCAATAAGATTACAAGGACCCCAATCACTATCAGATTCATCTTTGTCAACTTCTGCTATACATGTTTTCCGAGACATCTCCTTACTTTGAGTAGCCTTTTGCTTCTTTGCCATGAGCACTTGTAGAGCTTGGTCAGAATATTCTTCATCTTCACTTTCACTATCATAATCTTTGCATATACAGTTAAGTAAAATACAAGAACAACGATTAATACCTGTTTCATCTTCTATACATGATTTTCGAGGCTTCTTCTTTCCTTGAGTAACCTTCTTCTTTTGCTTCTTTCCCATTGCGACAGATCTCCTTTAAGCGATCAAGCTTCTGCACAAGGACCTGGCTCTGATACCAATTGTTGGGAAAAATACTGAGAGGGGGGGGTGAATTAGTATTTAGGGCAAACTGAAACTTTTTACTTTTTCATGCTCTAAAACCCATACGCTACTTTGCTGAAGCCAACTAGCGTATACACGCAGATATCCTTCATAAAACTCATGTGTACACAGAGATCTAATTATGCCATTAGTTCTTCACTTATATCATTACATCATTCATTCATTAGATGTTCTATAAAAAGTAAACATGTGCAGTAAGAATAGAATAAACCATCACACAAAGCATCACACATGAACATAAGGATTTTTAGGTGGAAACCCAAGTCAGGAAAAAACCACCGCTGCAGTTTCTCAGCCTTCAATATTTTATTATAGAGAAAACATCTTACAACATATGTGTCAAAAGGTAATCTACCAAAGAATCAGCACCCACCTACGCCGTTTACCGCTCGAAGGGGAGCCCAACTCTGACTGCTTAATGGGCCTTCTCCCCGGAAGGGAGCTACGACCCTCGATCTCGTTTACCCGGCCTCACCTCCGGAAGGGAGCTACGACCCCGATCTCGTTTACCGGTCCCCACCGAAGGGAGCGACACCCCGATCGAAGGCGGCTACAACCCTCAGCACCTCTATGGACCACGTTTCATCAATTTTCACACTGGATCCAAAGCTTCCTCTAGGACACAACTTGCAGGCCATGTTTCATCATATTTTCAGACTGGACCCTCTTCATACATTTAAGCACAGTCAAACATCAACAACAGATAGCTAAAACAGAACAGATCAGATCAGACATTTCATACCCCATACTTCAGCAAACCCTAGTTTGCATATGCGCTTTCCTTTCACTGATGTCGCGTATATACGCGCTTCCGTCCACATCAACCAGCGTATACATCTGTACAAACTTCACTGCGCATACACGCTTTTTATTCAGCGAAGCCGCGTATATATGCGCTTCCTCTGCGGCTAACTAGCGTATGGATCTTCAACTATTACAGAGCTACATACTTCTTCAGATCAGATATTCAGTTCAGATTCAACCCTTTACTTCAGACAGATGTTCGCCTCATCACAGATCTAATCACTCCATAAACAGCTCTAGTAGATACAAATACATTTCAGATCTAGATATCCCGCTTCATCATTTCTTCATAGGTGCATCATAGATTCAGATCTATCACCAAACCTTTACCTTTCCATACGACATACTTCATAGAGAAGTATTCATTCAAGTTCGCATATCTTGCACCCACACTCATTATTTGCACAACAATTTCTTCATATAGGTTTATCCTTTTTCTCAATACCATGGGCCCCTTTTTCAATACTATGAGCTAAACAATACCAGCGATTAATACCACGTGGTCCCTTTTTTCAATACCATGAGCCAAACAATAGTCATGAGCCTTCAATACCACGGACCCCTTTTTCAATACCATGAGCCCAAAACTACATTACTTTCGATGGTATTCCTGGACGGGGTCACATAGACGAATCATTACTCAATACAATGGGTCAATACCATGGTGGTTACCCCTGGTTTTTCACTTTATGAGCGCTTTTTCCCATACGTGACTTGGAACGTTGTTTCCCGCGTGCATACGCGACTTCCCTTAGACAAATACACGTATGCCTAGAGACATACTCTTTTTATCATAGATCTATCACATGCTGAATTCCTTTCTTCATTGCCTTCTGTACTCACTGTAGATACATCAGATTTAGTTCATCAAGACATGTTCTATCAAGCACAACTTCATCAAGTAAGTTGCCATCATCTTGCCATTCAAGGACAACACTCATCATCATATTGCTAACCAACATCACTTCATATCAGATTTACATCATTTACCAAGTCCATCAAGTCAAGAATAACTTCATCAGGTGGATTGCCATCAAGGAAAACACAAGTCAACTATCTCTTGTCTTCATCTTCATTCAGTGGGTTGCCATGAAGGACAACACTCTGCATCATATTGCCAACAATCTCCCCCTTTGGACTTGATGGCAACCACGATGGTGTTTGGTTACCACAAAAGATAGGTACATTAAGAATACAAGGACACCATGCCACTCTCTCCATTTTTGACACCATTCTTTGTCTTCATTCAAACACCATATCACTCTCCCCCTTTGACATCAAGGGCAAAGGGTGGATAAAAACCAACATACTCTCCCCCTGTTCTCCGCATGTGGAAGTAGCGTTCTACAGATCTGATATATATTGAAGTGACCAAGCTCCCCCTGAGTTCATGCTGAATCTTCAAACATATTTTCCAATGAAGTACATGACTCTATGAACTTCCTATTACCAAAGACTCATACTTACATCAAATATCCAACCAAGTGGATTTACATATGAGACTCAACTACCCAACCAAGTGGGTTTACAAATTTGACTCTCACGACTCACAACCAAGTGAGTTTACAAATTTGACTCAACACTAACCAAGTGAGTTTACAAAATTTGACCCGCCTACTCAACCAAGTGGGTTTACAAATTTTGACAATTCCTTACATGATCAATATTAAAATTTTACATCGTAGGTCGTAACTTGGACTTTTTCATCAAAGAAAACTTACAGCCATCATAGAACCACCATAATGCCAACAAAGCATTATACTCAAGAATGCTAAATGCCCCCGAAAATGCATCCAAGCATCCTTCAATATTCAATCCTTCCATATGACTAAGGCTCCCCCTTTGTTTGTGCATCCTGAACACTTTCACCAACAAATCATCAAAACATCTTCATCAAATCACTAGAAATAGAATTATGAGAACTGGAACACCACCTAAGATACCAGACAGTATCAAAGATACCAAACAGCACTGCAGCTGTGCTGAGGAGAGATGACTCCAAACTAAAAAATGTCAGCAATCAGACATACGTGGTTTTCTGTGCATGAACTCGCGTATATACGCGACTGTGTTTCAGGAAACCCGCGTATCCAATTCTATATTCTAAATTTTAACTAGATCTGATCCTCTGTGAGAAAAAGACAGTGTTCAGCTTCTTTTGAATGCTTCCTTGGACTACATATAGATAGAACAGTGCAGTTGTGTCTTCAAGCGTCATCCAACAGTTGTAGCATAAGCACATTAGTAACCAAGCCTTCATATTTTTTGCAGCATCAATACAATCTTTCCAAGAGAGATTATCATACCAAAACCATCTTCAAATATGTGTCTAGCAATCATCAATGTGGTCCAATATCATCAAGATCTTCAAGATTTAACATGAAGTAACATATGTAGGCAAAAGATCTCAACCATAGTAACAAAGCTCTGCATGATTTATTTCTGAATCAAACGACTTCCAACTCATCCATGTGTGAACAAAAAAGATACTTTTTCAGTAAACCAGGATCAAAATCTCATCATAATAAACCATGTACCAAGTCATCATTAAGCATGAGTATCACAATAACCAAGAATAAGCAATCATATTGCCAACAATGCAATCATTAGTATTCAACCTGCTGCTCCCCCTGAACCAGTGCTCCTTAACTAGTGCAACGTGAATACCTTTATCAGCAAGTCATCAGCAAAAATCTCTGCATGATCTGTCCTTATCTCTGATTTATAAGACTTTCATCTCAGCAATGAATACTCTTCATCATCAAGAAACCAGGACTCATCCATAATCTTCAACATAATTAACCAAGTATCATGTCATCATTTTTTAAAAATGAGAAATTAAGCTGATATAGAGTCAATAATACAGTTATTAACAATCAGACTGTTACTCCCCCTGAGCCTCTGCTCCAGATCTTCAGCTAGCATATAAATTCTCTTATCATCAATGCATATGCGACTGTGTCTGAAGAAACTCGCGTGTATACGCGACTTTTTTTAATATAACCCGCGTATGGAAAGTGAAGCATAGAAAATCTTCATCTTCCTTCATTTCCTCCTGAGTTTGTACCTCCTGTACCTGTCCTTTCCACATCAGATGCACTGTCAGAAGTAAACATAACCAGAATAATCAAATCAACCATGAGAGTCATCATGCATTGCTCCCCCTGTGATGATACATTACTAAATCTCATAATGTATCCCACATCATTCCTGCAGTCAATAAGAAAAGTCAGCTTCAGAAGCGGATGACTGCAGTAGGGTCAGAATTCCCTATGTTTCTGATCGGTTCTCCATATTTTTCCGAACTTGCTTGAACTTCCTAACTGTGTGCTGAAAGTTGTCCACTTTCTCAGATCTGTTCAACCTACATTCCTTTTCTACATGTCCATACTTGTTACAGAAATAACATCTCATGTGTCTAGAGAAATAAGCATAAGAATCATAATGAGTATTTCTAATCTTCCTCCTTTTACAATCAGCTGCTTTATGTCCATACTTGTTACATGAAAAACAATATCCCTTGAAGAACCCAGAGTACCTTTCTATGTAGGAACTGTTTGATTGAGGCTGAAATGATATGCTCCTGCAATTTGCTGCAACATGCCCATAATTATGACATTTGAAACATTCAACATTATTGAATGATTTCCTTTGAGATTTCATCATTATTGGTTGAACTTTCAACTCTTCAGGTTTTGCATTGACTTCCTTTGAATCTTTAGAACTTCCTTGTGAACTAGATTCTCCTTTAAGAGTTTCATGAAAACTAAGACCAAGTTTGATAGAAGGAGACCTTTGATTACTAAGAATATTGTCCAGAATCTTAGTACTATCTTGAAACCTCAAAAGTTTAACCTTTTCTTCTAATTTACCTTTGAGAACGTTTACCTCAACCTCCAGGGCTTGACATTGCTTATTGCGTTTTCCTTCTCCAGCTTTCACTGGATCCTTCCTAGGCACTTAGAGACATCTTTTGAATTTTGTTCTTTTCATGTTTGTTGCAGCTCTTCATTCTTCTTCTTTGATGCTTCTAGATCTTCTTCTATATGATTTTCGCTTCAAGTCCTCGTTTTCTTATTTGATTTATCCAGGTCTTTGAGAGAGAGAGTGTGTGTGTGTGTGTGTGTGTGTGTGTGTGTGTAAATGATTGCTTCACCTCCTTTCATTTTAAAATGATTTAGAGAGGTTCTCACTCTTCTAGTATTGATGTTTCCAAGTTTTTCTTGCAGAGAGATGATTCCAGCCTTCAAGACCTTCATTCTTCCTTTTTTATTTTTCCGCATCTCGTTTTTAGAAAATGTCGCTTCAGTTCTTTCATAATTCTTATTTGATTCCTTCAACACTCCGTGCAGATGATTCAGTTCATATCCTTGCCTATTAATACATCATCAAACATCCTTTTCAGTCTAAATACCAAGGCTTTGTTAGCTGCTTCCTTCTCATTAAATATTCTTTGTTGATCTTTGATAACTTCTTTTAAATCCACAACATTACTTTCACTATCTACATCATTGCTTGCACAGATAAGATTGCAAGGACCCCAATCACTATCAGATTCATCTTTGTCAACTTCTGCTATACAGGTTTTTTGAGACATCTCCTTACTTTGATTAGCCTTTTGTTTATTTGCCATGAGCACTTGTAGAGCTTGGTCAGAATCTTCTTCATCTTCACATTCACTATCATAATCCTTGCATATACAGTTAAGTAAAATACAAGAACAACGATTAATACCTGTTTCATCTTCTATACATGATTTTAGAGGCTTCTTCTTTCCTTGAGTAACCTTCTTCTTTTGCTTCTTTCCCATTGCGACGGATCTCCTTCAAGCGATCAAGCTTCTGCATAAGGACCTGCTCTGATACCAATTGTTGGGAAAAATACTGAGAGGGGGGGGTGAATCAGTATTTATAGGGCAAACTAAAACTTTTTACTTTTTCATGCTCTAAAACCCATACGCTACTTTGCTGAAGCCAACTAGCGTATACACGCGGATATCCTTCATAAAACTCGCATATACACAGAGATATAATTATGCCATTAGTTCTTCACTTATATCATTCCATCATTCATTCATTAGATGTTCTATAAACAGTAAACATGTGCAGTAAGAACAGAATAAACCATCACATAAAGCATCACACATGAACACCAGGATTTTTAGGTGGAAACCCAAGTCGGGAGAAAACCACCGCTGCAGTTGCTCAGCCTTCAATATTTTATTACAGAGAAAACATCTTACAACATATGTGTTGGCGCAGACTTGACCAACACGCAGGCACCCACCTGCGCTCATTTACCAGCCTCTCCCGGAAGGGAGCTACGACCCCCTGACTCGTTTACCAGCCTCTCCTGGAAGGGAGCTACGACCCCCCGATCTCGTTTACCAGCCTCACCTGGAAGGGAGCTACAACCCCCTGACTGAAGGCTACAACCCCCAGCACCACCTTGGACCACGTTTCATCAATTTTCACACTGGATCCAAAGCTTTCCGGACACCACTATGTGCTTTTCTGCGTTTCATCATATTTTCGCAACCGGACCCTCTCCATACATTTAAGCACAGCCAAACATCAACAACAGATAGCTAAAACACACAGACCGACGAAGATTTCATACCCCATACCTCTCAAGAAACCCTGCTTGCATACACGCTTTTCTTTTCACCGATGTCGCGTATATACGCGCTCTTCCGTCCATATCAACTAAATGTATACTTCAATACTAATTACGTAACCACCTTCATGGAGCATACGCGTTTTCAGCGAAGCCACGTATATACGCGCTTCCTCTGCGGCTAACTAGCGTATGGATCTTCAACCATTACAGAGCTGCATACTTCTTCAGATCAGATATTCAGTTCAGATTCAACCCTTTACTTCAGACAGATGTTCGCCTCATCACAGATCTAATCACTCCATAAATAGATCTAGTAGATACAAATACATTTCAGATCTAGATATCCCGCTTCATCATTTCTTCATAGGTGCATCATAGATTCAGATCTATCATCAAACCTTTACCCTTTCCATACAGATATACTTCATAGAGAAGTATTCATTCAAGTTCAGACATCTTGCTCCCACACTCATGATTTGCACAATGAATTTCTTCTCCTTATATAGGTTTACCCTTTTTCAATACCATGAGCCCCTTTTTCAATACCATGAGCCAAAAAAATACCATGAGCCCAAAACTACATTACTTCCGATGGTATTCCTGGACGGGGTCATTTAGACGAATCATTACCCAATACAATGGGTCAATACCATGGTGGTTACCCCTGGTTTTGCACTTTATGAGCGCTTTTTCCCATACGCGACTTGGCACGTTCTTTCCCGCGTGCATACGCAACTTCCCCTAGGCAAATCCACGTATGCCTAGAGACATACTCTTTTCTTCATAGATCTATCACATGCTGAATTCCTTTCTTCATTGCCTTCTGTACTCACTGTAGATACATCAGATTTAGTTCATCAAGACATGTTCTATCAAGCACAACTTCATCAAGTAAGTTTTCATCATCTTGCCCTTCAAGAACAACACTTAGCATCATATTGCTGACAGACATCACTTTATATCAGATTTACATTATTTACCAAGTCCATCAGGTCAAGAATAACTTCATCGGATTATTATCAAGGAAAACACAAGTCAACGATCTCTTGTCTTAATCTCGGCCCTGGCTGCTATCATGACAACACTCGTATCATGGACAACACGCACGAATTTGGTAAAACGCCGCAATTAGATAAAGGACCTGAACCAAATATATGGGAGTTGATATATGCAAATTGCATCCGTGTTCTGATTGTAATTAGAACTTTTCTATTATGCGCCCCGATTGCATTTGATTGAAGCCCGAACCCGCAGTCACACCAGACATTAAAGTGCTTGAGTTCCGCCCCAATCGCAAACGAAATGAAAGTAATGCTCAGTTAGGATATATATATATATATATATATATAAAGTTGTTGCGATTGTATTGAAAAGTGTCGCGTGGTTTGTGGACCCACGGGCCTCGGCTTAAGGTGGAGGGCGATTGTTTATATAAAATAATTGTTGTGATATATATAAAACATGGTTGTGGTTGTATTAAAACATGTCGCGTGGTCTGTAGACCCACGGGCCTCAGCTTAACGGGAGGGCGATTATTAATGTAATACAATTGTAATATATGTATGTTCCAGCCTGCGGAACTCGCCACATCGAAGGCGATACTTGTCGCATGTAAAGGATTGATCATACAATAGTATCTATTTATATACAAAGCGCGGTATATAAAAATAAATAAAATGCAATTACAAATTCAAGAGAGGCCACGACCTTTGCATAACAGAAGAAGACAGAGAAGAGAAAGGAAGAAACAGACAAGGAGCAGAAATACGAAAATGCGCAAAGAAATCAAATAGACAAATGAGTGAGCTGGAGTTCACATTGTAATTCGAATGTAAATGTTTTAATTGTTTTTATTGTTTGTGATGCATTGGAAAGTCTCCGAGAGAAAACAAACTCCCACTGTAATGTTAAATTTGACACCTACAGTTATAATTTATGAGTAAGCTGATAAAAGGAGTGAGAAGGCAGAAGGCAAAGAGACATGACTTTCCATTTTGAATTCCAAGTAGAATACAAATAGTCATGTGAGGAAATCTATAAATAATATCATCTTGATATGCAGAGTGAGTTTTTTTTTAAAATGAAGAGAGAGTAAATCGAGAGAAGGCAGAATATAGAAGAGTAAGACATAGAAGATTAAGAAAAGCAGAACAGAAGGAGAAGCTATAGAACAGAGCTGATATCTGAGGTAAATCAACAAACTTTCAGTTTAATAAATTGAGGAAGTTGGAGCTTCCCTATCAAGTTGCAGCTTGATAGTCATCAGTTGTAGCTGACTGAGGTTGGAGCCTCCTGTAGGTTGGTGCCTGCAGAAAACTGAAGGGAGTTGGTGCTTCCTTGCAAGTTGTAGCTTGCAGAATTGAGGTAGGAGCCTCCTGTAGGTTGGTGCCTGCAGAAAAACAGTAGTGAGAGGGAGTTGGAGCTTGCCTTTGCATCACAACAATAATAAGATGTGGTTTTCTCCCTTTATGGGTTTCCACTTATATCTGGTGTCTCTGTGCATGATATTTATGTATTGATCTCATATGTATCATTTGCTTAATACCTGCTGCTCTCATATTAAGTCTACTGCTCTATTAAACTAATAATTTCTGATTACATTCTAAAATTACTCTCACATCAAATAGAGTTTGAAATGAAGGTGTAAATAAGTTTAATGAAAAGTTTAAAAGATCAGGAATGTATTAAACTGATTCACCCCCCCTCTCAGTTTAATTAGAGATTCAAAAATTGGTATCAAAGCCAGTTCCTTTGTACAAGTCTAACGATTGAAAGGAGATCCTAGGTTCCCAAGATGGCTAGTAAAGAAGGATGCTCAACCAATAAAGCCCCTTTCTTCACTGGTGAAAATTATGCTTTCTGGAAAATCAGAATGAAGACATACATAATGTCTCTAGGAATAGAAGTCTGGGCTGCTGTAGAATTAGGATATGCCCCGAAGGCAACTGACTTAGAAAAGGACGCAAAACAAGATTTTGTGGCTAATGCAAAAGCCATGAATGCCATCCTGAATGGATTATGTGAAGTAGAGTTTATTAAAGTAATGCACAAAGACACTGCCAAGAAAATATGGGATACTCTTGAAGACATACATGAGGGAGACCAGAAAGTAAAAACTGCTAAACTTCAAGTATATAGAGCCCAGTTTGAAAACTTAAAAATGAATGATGATGAAGATGTTGGAAGCTTCTTCTTAAAAGTTGCAGAAATTTTTAACAATATGAAAGCTCTTGGAGAAACCATACCAGAAAGTATAGTTGTGCAAAAGATTCTAAGATCACTCCCATCTAGATTTAATCCCAAGGTATCTGCAATAGAAGAGACAGTGGATTGGGGGACTCTGACCATGAACCGAATACTTGGAAATCTAACAGCCTATGAAATGAGGCTCCCACAGAAGAAGCCAAGTACAAGGGAAGAAACATTCAAAACAGAAAAGAAGAAAGAAGAATAGGAAGAAATATGCTCTTGCTCTGATGAAGAAGAGGCTAAATTTGTCAAGAAATTGGATAGAGGCTCAGGTAGATACAAAGGTAAAATTCCCTTCAAATGCTTTAACTGTGGAAGAGTTGGACATTATGCTGCTAAATTTCCTCACAAGAAAGTAAGAAATCAAGCTCAAGAATCAGAGAAAGACACATCAAAGTTCTGGCAGAAAGGAAAGAAATACAGCAGAAAATCCTTCTATGCTCAGCAAGACAACAGTGCATCTGAAGACTCAGATGAACCCTCAAGTGAAGAAGGAACCTCAAAATTTTTATTGATGGCCATAGAAGATCTTGAGGGACTCCTACTAGAAGATGAAGAAGAAGAAGGGGAAGTAGACCTTGAGGGGGAGCTAAGAAGTGCTCTGGAGGAGATTGACAGACTCAAACTAAAATGCATAAAACAAAAAGAGATTCTCCTAAAATGTGTGGAAGAAGAACAAAATTCAGAAGTCCTCATGCAGCTGAAGGTAAAGCTTGAAGAAGCCAAGAAGATAGAAGATATGTTACTTCAGCAAATCAAAGATAAATCTCGAGAACAAGAGAAGCTGGAAGAAGAAATTCTATGTCTGAGAAAGAAATTAGAAAATGCTCAACAGAAAGTTTCTATACACCCTTCTCAAACAACAAGCGCCTCTATTAAGTTGAATGAAATTTTGGTTGCTCAAAGATCCCCTATGATAAAGACTGGAATAGGCTACGAAGGAGAATCAAGTAAAGGAAAAGAAAAGGTTGACAGAGAGATTATTTTTGTAAAAGCAAAGAAGGATGAGGAAGTAGCTCAAATAATTGCAACAAAAGAAGAAATCTGCAATAAGAGAGACAAAGAGCAGAAGAAACCTCTAGTAACAAAGAATATAATAAATACTAAGATGGCAGAAAAAGAATCATATGCCCCTAAGTATATCAAATTTGGAAGTCATCAGAGGAAATTCTTCCCTCCTATGAAGAATGCCACCTGCTATGTCTGCCACAAGCCAGGGCACATTGTTGCTTATTGTTATGCAAGGAAGAGTAATTCAGACCTGCAAAAGATGCAAACAGTGAAGAGGCTATCTCAAAAAAACAAATGGAGAAAACAACCTTACATCAGGTATGCAAATAATTTCTATGGTTATTGTTTTTATTGTAAGGAATTTGGCCATAAAATTATTGAATGTAGAAAGTATAGAAAAAGACTGATGTTCAATACCTCAAGGAGGTTTATGAGTCAAAGCAATTTTTTTCATGCTCACAATTCTACAAAAACTATAATCAAATGTTCAAAAGGGGTCCTCCAGTGGATAAAGAAGGTGAATAACTGTGACCTGGCTCTAACTGCTCAAGATCTGAAAATCCAGTGGTACTTGGATAGTGGCTGCTCCAAACACATGACTGGAGATAGAAGCAAGTTTATAACTCTTGATGAAAAGAAATCTGGCAATGTTATTTTTGGTAATGATAAATTAGGAAAGATCAAGGGAAAAGGCTTAGTCAACATAGACAATGGCAGAGGAAAAGCCCAAGAGGTACTATTTGTGGATGGACTGAAAGAAAATTTACTGAGTGTCAGTCAGATGTGTGACAAAGGCTGTGAAGTTCTTTTTAGAGCACAAGATTGTGTAGTCAGGTCAAGCACAACAGGAAAGACTCTGCTCAAAGGTGTTCGAATAGAGAAAAATGTATACATAGTGAAAGAGGAAGATGAAGCCTGCCATCTTAGAAAACTTGAGGAGTCATGGTTGTGGCATAGGAGATTGGGACATCTCAGCTTTGACCATATCATCAAATTGAGCAAGAAGAAAGCTGTCAAAGACATGCCAGAAATAAAAAGGCCTTCAAGTACTATATGCAAATCTTTTCAATTAGGGAAACAGACTCGCACATCCTTTAAATCTAAAGAGGAGTTGTCAACAAGAAGACCACTCCAGCTTGTGCACATGGACCTGTGTGGACCTGCTAGAACTAGAACACCAAGTGGAGAATCCTATTTCATGCTGATAATAGATGACTTCTCCAGAATGACATGGGTTGCCTTTCTCAAAAATAAATCAGAAGCATTGGAAAAATTTAAGATATTCAGAGCATTAGCAGAAAATCAAACTGGATGCAAGCTGAAATGTATTAGATTAGATAGAGGAGGAGAATTCACAGATTATGACTTTGCAGACCTATGTAATGAACATGGAATAAAGAAAAAAATTACTATTGCAGGGACACCTCAGCAGAATGGAGTAGCAGAGAGACAAAACAGGTCTGTACAACAAATAGCCAGAGCTATGATGCAAGAGAATAATATTGCTCAAACCTTCTATGCAGAAGCAGTACACACAACAGTACATATCCTTAATAAAGCTCACTTAAGGCCAAGCAGTGACAAAACTCCATATGAACTATGGCATGGAAAGCCAGCTTCAATAAAACATTTCAGAGTCTTTGGTAGCAAGTGTTACATAAAGAATAATGATGAAAACCTTGGGAAATTTGATGCAAGAGAAGATGAAGGCATTTTTCTAGGATATGCTTCAAAAAGCAAAGGGTACAGGTGCTACAACAAGATCCTTCGGAAGATAGTTGAAAGTATTGATGTGAGATTTGATGAAGAACTTCCAAACAATACAAGAAATACAGACTGTTGCAGTCCATCAGACAACCATGAAGAGGAAGACAAGGATGATGATGAAACAAGCAAGACAACAGATGATGCAGATCTGAGCTTGAAAACCCCCTCAAGATACACTCAGAAGAATCATCCTGAAGATCAGATCATATGAGACAAGAAAGCAGGAGTCCAGACAAGAAGGCAACTAATAGAACAAATAGAAGAAGTATACATAACCATGTTATCACAAATAGAGCCAAAGAAATTTGAATAAGCCAGAAAGGACAAGTATTGGGTAAAAGAAATGAATGAAGAATTGGACCAAATTGAGAAGAACAATACTTGGGAACTAGTTCCTAGACCTATTGAGAAAAATATCATTGGTTCAAAATGGGTATTCAAAAACAAAATGAATGAGCAAGGACAAGTAATCAGGAATAAAGCAAGGCTGGTCTGCAAAGGATACTCACAAATAGAAGGACTTGATTATGATGAAACATTTGCCCCTGTAGCTAGAATGGAAGCTATCAGAATGTTCCCGGCATTTGCATGCTATCAAGACTTCAAGGTATATCAAATGGATGTAAAGTATGCTTTTCTTAATGGAGATCTAGAAGAAGAAGTGTACATGGAACAACCAGAAGGCTTCTCATTGATTGACAAAGAAGACTATGTGTGCAGACTGAAGAAGGCCCTATATGGACTAAAACAGGCTCCTCGTGCTTGGTACTCAAGACTGGACAAATATTTGCAAAAACAGGGTTTTAAGAGAGGTGGAGTAGACAGCAATCTATACATAAAAGTGCATGAAAATGAACTCCTAATTGTTGTTGTATATGTTGATGACATTATGTTTGGAAGCAACAAAGATGAACTAGCAAAAGGGTTTGCTGATGAGATGAAAACAGAGTTTGAAATGGCTATGATTGGAGAACTCATTTTCTACTTGGGACTGCAAATTCAGCAAAAGAACACAGGCACATTCATTTCTCAAGAAAAATACTTAAAAGAAATGCTAAAAAAATTAAAAATGGAGGACTGCAAACCAATGACAACCCCCATGATCACGGGATGCAAGCTGTGTGCTGATGATAGGTCTGCAGATGTAGATCAAAAACTCTACAGATCCATGATAGGAAGCCTGCTGTACTTGACAACTTCAAGGCCAGACATCATGCTAGCAGTAGGACTAGTGGCAAGATATCAAGCAGCACCTAAACAAAACCATCTTCTGGCAGTAAAAAGAATACTCAGATATCTACAAGGAACTGCACAATATGGGCTTTGGTATCCTAAAGGAAAAAGCTTCACCTTAACAGCATACACAGATGCAGATTGGGCCAGCTGTGTGGATGATAGGAAGAGTACAAGTGGAGGTGCATTCTATCTAGGAGAAAGTCTGGTGGCATGGATAAGCAAGAAACAAACATCCATCTCTCTGTCTACAGCTGAAGCAGAATATATAGCAGCAGCAGCATGTTGCACACAAGTCATGTGGATGAAGCAGACACTTCAAGACATGAAGGTAAGCATTAATGAACCTATCTCAATCAAATGTGATAATACAAGTGCTATAAGTATATCTAAAAATCCTGTGCTTCTTTCAAAAACTAAACATATACCAATCAAGTATCATTTTCTCCAAGAACAAGTGGCTCAGAAGATAGTTAAACTGGACTATGTATCAACGAAAGAACAGATAGCAGATATATTTACCAAAACACTTTCCAAAGAACCATTCTAATACTTGAGAGACAAACTAGGGGTAGTATCTGTAGATACTATTCTCTAATATGAAGAGAAAGTACAGTCTCAGGGGGAGAACAGCCAGCAAGATAAGCATAAAACAAGTCCACAGGATCAGCATTATCAATATTATAAGCATTCAGAAGCAACAAGAACTTTTCAATCGTAAAATGCATCATCTCTGTCTGTAATCTAGCACATATTACAAGCACTAAAAATGAAACACAACATAGTCCAATTTCGGCAGAAGAGGACCTAAACGTAACTCAGAGAAAGGAAATACAACGACAGAACCCATACGGAGGGATGAGTAGTCATCCTTTGCCATTGATGTCAAAGGTGGAGGAAGAACAAATAGCAAACAGGAAGAGCAAGCAACAAGAGAAAGAGAAATCAAACAGAGAAAGTGGATTGCCATCAATGCCAAAGGGGGAGACTGTTGGAAATGTTGTCATTGATGGCAAAGAAGCACAAAGGAGCAGCACCTGAACTAGCAATAAGGAAAAATAGATGACAAAGGAGGAGCACTTGAAACATCAGCCAAGGAGCAGAGAAAGCATAAGAATAAGTAGCAAGGCAGCAAAAGAAGCAAGAGAGATAAGGAATTGAGGCAGCAGACAAAGCAGAGACAGTGAATAGAAGCAGAGGCAACGTAATGTACAAAAGAGTTGAACTTAAGAAATGTAGTGCAAAGAAAGCGTAAAGTCAGAGATAAGAGGAAAGAAACAGTACAAGCAAAGGTAGAGCGGAGGTTGGAGTGGCGAAGCCGGGATGCAGAAGAAAAAGGAGGCAGCGAGATCACGAACAGAGCAAAGGAGCGTGGCCGAAACAAAAACGAGAAAAAAGAGAGGAAATACTGTGTTACTTCTGCCAACAGAATGCAAGTCGGAAGCGTGAATGAGGCGGAGGAAGTGAATATAACGAGCGATCGTTATCCTTTGCGATGAAGCGACGGAAGGCAAAGCGACGGAGTAGACGGAGACGAGAGGCGGTAGAGAATTTGACATAATTAGAAATCGCCCAACCCGGAGGACAGATATATAATTCTGAGAATCATACCCCAAGCCGGGCGTTACGCATATAATGCAAAACCAAATTCTGGGAATCGCACACTCCAACCGGCGTTATAGATTTAACATAATTCATAAACATTTATTCCGGGAATCGCCTAACCCGCTGGCGGACACACACACACACACACACACACACATATCTATATATATATATATATATATATATATATATATATATATATATATATATATATATATAACATCCATCACAATACATATAAATGTCACGCATTTCATATTCTGCAATGGTCCAAGGCATATACATTGATATATATTTAAGTGGAGCGTGTTATGATCAATGGAAAGGAAGTAATATAAAGTGGGACCCTCACCCAATCGCAATCGGAGATCGCAAGGGCAGCGGAACATTGCAAAAGAAAGTTGCGATTGCGATTGAAATGGCGGACCCGATCATGTTATAAGCAGGAGTTGATATATGCAAATTGCATCCGGAATCTCAATCGCAATCGGAACTCTACGATTGATCGCACGACTTTGTAAAACGTTGCGATTGAAATGGCGGACCCGATCATGTTATAAGCGGGAGTTGATATATGCAAATCGCATCCGGAATCTCAATCGCAATCGGAACTCTCCGATTGATCGCACGAATTTGTAAAACGCTGCGATTGAGGTGGCGGACCCGATCCAGTTATAAGTGGGAGTTGATATATGCAAATCGCATCCGTGTTCTGATCGCAATTAGAACTTTTCTATTATGCGCCCCGATTTCATTTGATTGAAGCCCGGACCCGATGGGCTTATTAACTATGATTAACAAGTGTTTGAGTTCCAGTTCTAATCGCAAACGGAAATTTGTGAAGGCGCTGTTATATATAAATATATATATATATATAAAGTTGTTGCGATTGTATTGAAAAGTGCCGCGTGGTCTGTGGACCCACGGGCCTCGGCTTAAGGTGGAGGGCGATTGTTTATATAAAATAATTGTTGTGAGATATATAAAACATGGTTGCAGTTGTATTAAAACATGCCGCATGGTCTGTAGACCCATGGGCCTCAGCTTAACGGGAGGGCGATTATTAATGTAATAAAATTGTAATATATGTATGTTCCGGCCTGCGGAACTCGCCACATCAACAAGACACTTGCTGCGTGTAAAGGATTGAATTACAGTCAGCAGATTCATTTATATATAAAGCGTTGGTATAAAAATAAAATAAAATGCAGTTCATAAATTCAGGAGTTACGCAGCAGCCATAAACAGAATGGCATACAAAGAAGAGAAAGGGACAAAGAGACAGTTAGAGAAAAGACAAATGCACAGCAAGCCAAGAGACAAAATGAGTGAGCTGGAATTCACATTGTAATTCGAATGTAAATGTTTTAATTGTTTTTATTGTTTGTGATGCATTGGCAAGTCTCCGAGAGAAAACAAACTCCCACTGTAATGTTAAAATTGACACCTATAGTTATAATTTCTGAGTAAGCTGATAAAAGGAGTGAGAAGGAAGAAGGCAAAGAGACATGACTTTCCATTTCGAATTCCAAGCAGAATACAAACAGTCATGTGAGGAAATCTATAAATAATATCATCTTGATATGCAGAGAGAGTTTTTTTTTAAAATGAAGAGAGAGTAAATCGAGAGAAGGCAGAATATAGAAGAGTAAGACAGAGAAGATTAAGAAAAGCAGAACAGAAGGAGAAGCTACAGAACAGGGCTGATATCTGAGGTAAATCAGCAAACTTTTAGTTTGATAAATTGAGGAAGTTGGAGCTTCCCTATCAAGTTGCAGCTTGATAGCTGTCAGTTGTAGCTGACTGAGGTTGGAGCCTCCTGTAGGTTGGTGCCTGCAGAAAATTGAAGGGAGTTGGTGCTTCCTTGCAAATTGTAGCTTGCAGAATTGAGGTAGGAGCCTCCTGTAGGTTGGTGCCTGCAGAAAAACAGTGGTGAGAGGGAGTTGGAGCTTGCCTTTGCATCACAACAATAATAAGATGTGGTTTTCTCCCTTTATGGGTTTCCACTTATATCTAGTGTCTATGTGCATGATATTTATGTATTGATCTGATATGTATCATTTTCTTAATACCTGCTGCTCTCAAATTAAGTCTACTGCTCTATTAAACTAATACTTTTAGATTACATTCTAAGATTACTCTCACATTAAATAGAGTTTGAAATGAAGGTGTAAATAAGTTTATTGAAAAGTTTAAAAGATCAGGAATGTATTAAACTGATTTACCCCCCCCCCCCCCCTCTGAGTTTAATTAGATATTCAACATACTCTCATCATTTCCCCTACCTTATGCATTACCGTGCCTCTTTAGAGGTAGTTCGGGAATATGAGATTGAATAGAACCAATCCGCTCCTCCCATACTTGCACAGTATGCTGCAGGCCAGACCGAGGATTTACCCGCTCCTATTGACATCCCCCCCCCTAATGTCGACATGACGGAGCATGCGGCCACCATCCTCTACCTTTCATCATCCTTGAGACCCTCGACAGAAGCTCCCTCTAAATCTTCTCTTGTTGTTTCGCTTGACCCCCTTTCAGCAAACACCCCGAGCTCAACATCAGTAGATCCTTTATCTACTTGTTCTTACGTTATCTCCTGCAACGATGCACATGTGAGTTTTTCTTCTCATGATGATGAGTCAGGTAGCCTAGCAGCATCATGTGGTCTCTCTTCCTCCTGTCTTTCCACATCCTGTTGTGACAATGACATCATGGAAGCTATGTCCACCCCTGACTTCATCTTTCCTGCCCATAAATAGGATGCCATCATCCATACCTCAGCGCACTTGCGGGAAGCTGGAGTTCAAGCTACACTTTCTAGTAGCCCACACTTTCTCACCCGCGTATGTGGAAGTAAACATCCGACCGGAGATCACCCTTCCGCAAAGTGCATTCGAGACAAACCCTACGTGCTTCAAAACATTGTTCTTTACCCTCCCATTTATTGTCTCGTGGCACCTTTCAAAGGGACCCCCTGTCGACACCTTATATCGGGTTTGCCGATGGTGCAAGTCGCTACTCTTGGAATTTAGCCTCGGCAGGTTGGGCCATTTTTACCCCTTTACAGGCACTTGTTCTTTCAAACGGTGTATGCATTGGTACTGCTACTAATAATCATGCCGAATATGATGTTGTGCGAGGTTTATTAGTCGATGCCCTTTCACATCGCATCCTCCACCTTCATGTTCGTTTAGATTCCCTACTTCTTGTCATGCAATTGAATGGTGTCGATTGCGTATAATCGACTTTTCGATGACATTACAGTGAGCGATGAATTTGAAATCATTAATTTCATTCATGTACTTAGAGAAAAAAATCACTATGTAGATAACATTGCGAACCATATTCTAGATTGCCATTTAACACACACATTTAACACAAGACAATAACATAAAAATATCAAAACGATGCATATCCATAGTATGTGTCATATAGTATGTTTAGAGTTCATTAAATCTGATACGTATGACATGCCCATAACATGTTACAAAAACTCAAAACTGGGGGCACCACTTGCCCCTACACACTAATCACGATACACATGCGAACCTCTCCTCTCATAATGAGGAGTAAGGTAACTTCGCCGCGTTAGGTGGTATTTCTTCCATTAGTCACCCCATCTTCTATTACGATGAAGACATTGTGGAAATAGCCACCACTCTTGCCTTTACCTATCCCCCCCTACATCGAACTCATGCATTCGAACCACATGCACCTTGTGGCCATTACATTGACACCCAATGTTTGGGTAAGTGGGCACCCATATTTGAGAACCCAGGAGAGTTAGTTCTCCACCACTCTCCTAGTGACTCTAGTCCTGTAAACTCTAGTCCCATTATTTTTCCACATGTTGAAGAACCTCTAGATTCCCATATCACTTTAGAGCACTCTCGGAATGATACCCCTCATCATTCCTTCATATTACATCAGCAACCCAGTCTCATAGACATTGTGGTTTTCCAAACTATGGGTATTTTGGGAGAACATTAGTTCATTATCCCAAAATCCTCTCTTTGGGATAATAACACCATGTATGCCAACCCGGAAACCTTAAATTCCATTTGATTCTTACATGCAGTACCAAAAGAGATCGGTAATCATCTATTCCCTTTCTCAAAACTGCATACCCATAACAAAAACAAATGGCACACAACATCATCAAAATGCGTTTAGATTCCACTTTTTCTAAATACATTTTGGCATGTCCACAGCATGCCTAGGCTCATCTATGCCCCTCAATCAATAAAAAACCCCAGATCTCAACCAAAAACATCACTGAAACACCTTTTCTCTCACAGGTCATGCTTTCCAGATCATTTTCTGGACAGGTCACAGTTTTCTGCCCAGTACCTACTACCCAGGATGCAGAACAGACCTCAAAAAGTGCAACCTGGCCTGTTCATGAACTCTGGGTATGTAAACTGAACTTTCAACCCAATGAAGTGAAAGACTTGGACTAGGCATCTTACCTACAACTGATAGATCTCAAAATTCCAATGGTCAGTTTTTATGCTATGATCACCACAAGATTTAAGGCCTCCTCTCCTCACTACATTCACCACAACTGCACCTACAAATGAGTGAATTTGGAAGGAAAATGCCTTGTTAAAAGAAATACCTTGATTTTTCTTTCGCCTGTTGTGGCCAAACCGCAGCTCAGTTTGACGAACCATCTATACCACTGGAAAGATCTCACCAAGCCCTCAAAAGGGTATCTGTTAGTTTTTATTAATTTGATACTTTAGCAGGACACATATTGGAAAAGAAGTGTCACTTTACCCTTCCTCAAAATCGAATTTCTTCATTGGAAACACTCATATCGGGGGCACCATGTTGCCTCCATACTTGTCTGCACTCGTGTTGACATTCATCATGAGTTACCATCTTGTACTCATTCTTTTTTGGGTCCCCATTGGACCCTTTTCCTGCGTGGCAGCACCATCGAGTCACCCCTGTTTATAGCATCCAATTTGAATCATCATTTCTTTCATGGGGTCTATCCCGAGTCCCTTCGTACCCTGCCATAGTCCTCCATCCTTTATCGCTTGGTCCTTCTCTTGTGTCACATTTCATGGCCTTCAGTCCCACTGTCCCTTATCCCTCATGATATTCTGTCAGTCGCTTCCAGATCATCCATGCCATTTATGCTCTAACAAGGGAAGTTGTTCGTTCACTACTCTTTCCCCCCCCATTTCATCATCATCATTGGTGTCAGTCTGTCAGTCACTCTACTATTTTCTCTCATGCCTTAGTTGAGGATCACTTATTGCCTCACCTATGGCGGGCCTTCTTCTATTGACACCATCTCATTCATTCCAAAAGACACGTCTAGAGGGCAGTGTACCTTGGTTCCATATTCCACTCATGTTCGGCGCCTCGGATCAGGCAAAGAGACTCCTTATTGCCCTTTGACTTGATTGTTTCTCAGCTCCAGCTCCTTTCAGCATGATCGAGATCCGTATACTTGATGGTTCACTGATGCAGCAGTTGACATCGGTGATTCCTGGGCGTGTGTGAGATGTCTCAACCCTCATGAGGGGGTGGCCATACAGGTAACCCCCCACACACTCGGATGACCTCTTCATCATAGCCTTCGATGCAGCTCCATATATTTGATGATGTCAGCTCTAGCCTCTTGCAACGCCTTTTTGTTTGCATGTACCAGTCATATTTTTAGAGCCCTTCCCTCTGTTCAGGGGCATCTGGGTTGCATTTATATCTCATGTACTCAGATATTATTGTACAAGTCCTGGCTGTTATCCCAGGCACAATATATATGTGGGATCCATTATCATGTTATTTCTCTGGCTCATTTTTATGCCAACATATTATATAATATATTGTCTTGTGGTTTTCCAGTGGTCTTATTGTTTGTACTATTGCCTCGGTGGGCATAGGTATGCCTCCCCCACCGGCTATAGTAGGTACTTACTCACCAAATAGACTTTTCACACCTGCAAGTCACCTCCTCAGGGTCTAGTTCTTTCAGCACTTCGGTCTACCTTACACTCCTAACTCTTTGAATTCCCCTTTTTTTTCTGGTGATTGAGTTCTTACAACGTACTTTGGTCATACGATTAGCTCCTAACGCTCACACGCTGGGGGGAAACTGTTACACCATTTTTTGGTCATCTAATCCATTGGTACTAGATGGACCCAAGTACATCAGGTAAGACTGATTTTACCCCAAGTAAAATCGCATTCACTGTGAAAAATAACTTAGTAAATTATCTTTATTAATTTTTTTATGTTAAGGTGGTCAGTTGCCCACTTAACCATATCTGTATAGGGTAGAATATTCAGCCTCATTGCTACATTTTGAATAAATGAGCATGCAACATCGAAATAAGACGGGTTTGAGGAAACTGACATATCTACTGTAGAAATTTTGGTTATTACCTTTGGCTATGCATTCTCGAAGAGTTGGTACATTGCCTCCCATGAGGAATCGTTGAAATCCCTGGTGGAGGTCATATCTAAGAATAATGGAGACATGTCTAAGTTTTCAATAGCTGATGTTTAAGCAATTTCTTTGCCTTTCTTTGTCATTCTAGTTATCCTTACTCCGTTAGGCTGTTTACTGAATTCAAGTGAACAAAGAAAGCTTAGATATGAGATGAATGGAGAGAAGGATAGAGTTAAAACAATATAAAAATAAAATCCGGTGCTCAATCTTTCAAAACACGCTCGAAGTAGATATCAATCTTTCGAACCGTACTCCCTTTAAATGCTGTTAATCACCCATAATTCTTCCTATCAAATCTTTACACACCTTTACGTAATATGTCTATTATATCAATTTAAGACGCTAGATCTTATATCCGGGTGATTAGATATGAATGATTTCACGCACTTTAGCAATAACTATCAATATCGCATATCGCAACTCTAAACCATTACTATTAGTTATGCTTTTTGTCACCGATGAATTTCACGAAATTCGATCTGCGCAAATCACAGATCACAATTTGTATACGGTAATAAAACTCACATTTGGTTATTCGTTGCAAAATGTAAAGTTCGTTAAGGAATCATGTCGATACACTTTATTGTATCTTTGAAGTTTTATTATTGTTGCTTTTATTAATTAGTCGGGTCTGAATCATCGAAACCTTTACCGAATTGTCATAAGTTGATTTTTTTTAAAGGTGCGATGCGATTTATTTTGAAAGCAGTGTTTAAAGAATTTGTAACGAGAATTTTATGTGACTCAAAAAAACGTTCTAGCACGTATCGAAGCTCACAACACTTTATTAAGTTTTGACTTATTCACTTGTAAGTTATGCGATTTGTGATGAGCGCTTAAGGAATCAAAGCGAAAAGGGAAAGAAACTTTATTTCCTAAAGTTTTAGACTTAGGCTAAGATAAAATAAAGCTTATAAATTTTTATTTATTTTAAAGGGTCCCCATTTAGTGAAATTAAATGGGGGGTGTTGTATAGTACAACAATTGGTGATTCAATTGGGAGAAATAGCTATCTCTGATTAATTTTTTAAAATTTCTAAAAACATTTTTGAAATAAAAATAGTTGCAAGAATGAATTTCAATAAACAAAATTTCACTAAGCAATAAAATCTCTCTTAATCATAATTCATAAGAATCCCTCTTTACAAATACAAGTATGAATATCTATATCAGTCTTTACTAAGTTCAAAAATATAAAGTAGGTGGCTCTTTCAAATTAGTTTTATAAATATATACTCTTTTATCACAGGTAGAGCCTCTAGTCCAACATGCAATTTAAGATTTTGGTAGGGTTACCTTTTACCCAGCAATGATTCATTGTCCCATCCAGTATTTCTTACAATTTTCAAAAATAAATTTCAAATTTATATTCTTTATCTTTACCGGAACTTGTTTTCTTTTCAGTAGATATTTTCTTATTGTATTTTTTAATTACTTAAAAGCCATTTTCCTCTATTGGTAACCAAATATTGACAATGACATTCACTATTTGTAATTAAATTGATCAAGCTAGCTCTTGATGAGACACCTTGTCCTTTTGATATAATCTCAAGTCATTACCCTGTTTTGGTAGGCAATATTGGTAATGTTAGTTCAACTATTGCCCTATGAACATGGTAAACAAGTTGTTGATGAGACTTATTATCTTCTAATTTTTTTAGCATAATTTTTTGAATTAATTTCTAAATATTGATAAGTTTCCCGGATGGGGTGAATCATTGGTCCTTTTGGGGATTCTCGATGATAATGTTTTAGAGTTTTCAGATTGCTTATCTGCAAAAGAGTCTTTACTATGTTCAAGATTATTTTCTTGACTGATAACAAAGTAACCATGCTTTATAAAGATGAGAGTTAATTAGAGAATAAATATCTTTAGTGATATTTCATCTTTCAGTAAAGCAAACCTTGAAATCTTTGATATTCAAATCTTTCGACTGTTTCCTTAACAATTCTTATTTCTATAAGTGATAAATCAAAAATATTTTCTGAGATGTTTACTTGAAAAGAAAAAAATCAATACTATGAAACTTTTATTATTTTCCTAAGGAAAATAAAAGACAACAATATACAGGGAATAGAAGGGGTTACCTCCTATGAAAAATATTTCTTTACAATTTGCCCATTAATAGGAAAATAATTTATTTTGCCTGATAGATCTTGAAATAAAAATGTTGATGGGCCTATTTATTCTATGATTTGAAATGGACTTAGCCACAACCTTTGAAATTTGGTGTGTTTACCTTTCCCTCATGTGCTTTGTCCCATTTCAATATCAAATCACTAATTCGAAAGTTTTTTAGAGTGACAGAAGTTGAATTAAATGAAGCTTTTACTATTTGCTGATGATGTGCATGATTAACTTTAGCTTTTTCCCTTTCTTCTTCAAGCTTAAGAATTTGAAATTGTCTTACTAGCAAGGAAGAAGAAGGGGATTCATCAATAAATTGAACTAAGGAAAGAGAATTAATAACTAAATTGGTAGGAAGAACAACTTATTTTCCATAAACAACATTGAATGGAGAAGTGCCAATGGAGGCCTTCTAAGTTATTCGGTCTTCCCAAAGAGAAAATGTTAATGGGGTAAAAATGCGAAGTTGGGTTACATTTTTGTGAGAATCGGTGGCGGAAAACTTTTTTGTCAATAATTCGACCGAACTTTTATAAAAGTTCGGTTGAATTATTCGAGATTTTTGGCTGAAATTTTGGAAGTAGTTCGACCGAACTAATTATGTCGTTTACATTGACGACGTACTGACGGCGTGGGCAAACAGATTTTTGGCCAGAGATGGGATAATCGGCAACCAAAGTTCGGCT
Source organism: Pinus albicaulis (assembly GCA_034641835.2). Taxonomy (NCBI): domain Eukaryota; kingdom Viridiplantae; phylum Streptophyta; class Pinopsida; order Pinales; family Pinaceae; genus Pinus; species Pinus albicaulis. The sequence continues at coordinate 350,191,088 of CM076578.1, read as the reverse complement.
GAACTAACTTGTTCTTATAAATATATCAGCTCACAAACCTTAACAGGTTTCTTATACACATGTGTCTCGTGTCTATCTGTCTCACGTTTGTGAGGTGTTTCTTTGTTGCAGTTTTGCTCTATTGTGAGGTGTTGCTCTATTTCTCTGTGATGAGGTGTTGCGTCTGTGAGGTGTTGCTCTATTTTGCTGTGATGACGAGGTGAGGAGTTTCTCTGTTTTTTTGTCTCGCGTCTGTCCATCTCACATCTGTCTCTCTCATGTCGGTGAGGTGTTTCTCTGTTGCGGTGCTGCTTTTTTGCTCTGTGACGAGGTGGGGTGTTGCAGTTGCACTGCGACAACGAGGTGAGGTGTTGCTCTGTTTTTTTTTTAATTTTTTGTTGTTGTTTTTTTGTTGGTTTGATTTTAATTTAATTTTTTTTGTTTGCAGGGAATTTGGTCTGCATCCTCCATGACGTCTTTAGTAATCTCCCGGCTTTGTCCTCGTTGCGGCTTCTTCTACGAATTTCTGCGAATTTCCAGGTATGAAATCCTCTATCATTGAAATCCTCTGTTAAACATTAAATGGTTAAAAATTTAACAAGAAATCAGATTTATAGTACATAGTAAACTCTAATTTTAAATTTTCATTTCAGATATGTTAGAATGATCACTAAAATTTTACATCATAAATTTGTGAGTTATATTCATAATCATAGAGAGTAGTATTGATTGAGCTTGTCCTCACTGGGATATGATACCATGCTAATTTTAACAATGGTATGTTCTATTCTTGCAAAAATTACTTCAATGTAATTTTATTATCCTAATTAAAATTCTACTTTAAATAGAAATCACATTAACTAATCGATCAATCTTGACAGTAATTGTATATAGAACATAGAAATAAAATGCAGAAGAAAAAACAGATAAGGGAAAACCCAACAGATCTTCTTCTTCTTAATATATATAAATGTTTAGAGAGAGAGGTAATCCAATATGTTACAAAAATAATGAATTCAAATTCAAGGCTTTGACTCACAAAATTTCCTCCAAAATCCAAGCGATAGTTGACCGAAATATGCTCAGAAAACCAATCGAAACAACCAAGTGTCACTTCTAAAATCTCTTAGGAAACCCTAATTTAAGCCTCTGTAATTTTGGTCAAGGAGTGTATAGTTGAATTTCCTTCAATGTAGGTCAATAGAGGGTTTAAACCTGCAATTGATAATCCCAGAGCTTTTTTCTTTCAGCCTTCAAGAACTCACTGAAGATTCCTCTCAAAATATCCTTCTAGAAAAAAGATAAAATTTCTTATGCGTGCACAATTATAGTAGTGTTAAAGGGAACAATTTTTTCTTTATATGTATTTTAGGTATGTTACACTCTTACCTATCATTATCAGATAGTTTGGATTCTTGAACTTCCTTTATGATATCTATGGTGCTCACCTTCGTTCAATATTGGGTCAAAGTTCATGGTCTTACCTTAATTTCTATTCTAATTCCCTTTCCTAACTTTGATTTTCCTTTTGACCTTCGAGATAAACCCAATCATTAAATATGATAGTCATCCCTTCTAGGGAACTTAGTATGGGTTGCTTAGTGGTTTCCAACCCTTATGATGATGTGAGGTGGTGTTTCAAACATGGGAGTAACTTGTGTTTTCATGTGATGCTCACGAGCCATGGTTTCTTTTGTGGGTTATAGACAGTTTAGTTCTACCTCCTAAGATAAACATTCTAAAAAACATGAAATATTCCTTAAAGTCAAAATAGATCTATACTAAGTATTAATCTTTATACGTATTTTTACCATATAAATTTTAACGATAATTAATCACATATGTGTTAAAGTAGAATATGAAATAAGCCCTTTCTACACGACTTGGCTCTTAGGTACATAGATGAGTGGGTTTGGGATTGTGGTTGACATGAAAAGTAATAGGGAATGGATTTAGTGGAAACCTTTTATAAGATCAAGACTCAAACAATGAGAGAGAGATTTTTTTTTTTATATTCAATGTAGAACACATGCATTAACATATAATTGTGATATTTTCCCTTCTTTCGAACTTAGTCCATCCTTCTAGAAAAATCCCTTTTAATGAATCAGATATATCCATAGTGATCCACTGATATTTTTTCACCAACAACTATTCTATTTTGGACTTATATATCTCAAAACTATGCTCATTGAATTTATGCATCTATACCTTTAAACTACTCAACTATTTTATTACACCATAGGAATCATTTCGATATATCTCCCATTTAAATGGGGTCTATCACATTTCGAGAAAAAAACATTAGCCATAAAAGTTTCCCATTGAAACCAAAAGTAATTTGATATAAAACATAGGTTTTAACCTTATATAGTTAATTGTTTCAAATAGATTCTTAATAAAATGAAAAATATTCAATGTAAAACACATGCACATTAACATATAATTGTGATATTTTCCCTTCTTTCCAACTTAGTCCATCCTTCTAGAAAAATCCCTTTTAATGAAGCACATATATCCATAGTGATCCACTGATATTTTTTCACGAACAAATATTCCATTTTGGACTTACATATCTCAAAACTATGCTCATTGAATTTATGCATCTATATCTTTAAACTACTCAACTATTTTATTACACGATAGAAATCATTTCGATATATCTCCCATTTTAATGGGGTTTATCACATTTCGAGAAAAACACATTAGCCATAAAATTTTCCCATTGAAACCAAAAATGATTTGATACAAAACATAGGTTTTAACATTATATAGTTAATTGCTTCAAAGAGATTCTTAATAAAATGAAAAATATCCAATGTAAAACACATGCATTAACATATAATTGTGATATTTTCCCTTCTTTCCAACTTAATGGACATCCTTCTAGAAAAATCCATTTTAATGAAGAATATATATCCATAGTGATCCACTGATATTTTTTCACCAACAACTATTCAATTTTGGACTTATATATCTCAAAAATATGCTCATTGAATTTATTCATCTATATCTTTAAACTACTCAACTATTTTATTACACCGTAGGAATCATTTCGATATATCTCCCATTTAATGGGGTCTATCACATTTCAAGAAAAACACATTCGCCATAAAAGTTTCCCATTGAAACCAAAAGTAATTTGATACAAAACATAGCTTTTAACCTTATATAATTAATAGTTTCAAATATATTCTTAATAAAATGAAAAATGTTCAATTTAAAACACATGTACATTAACATAGAGTTGTGATATTTTCTCTTCTTTCCAACTTATTCCATCCTTCTAGAAAAATCCCTTTTAATGAAGCATATATATCCATAGTGATCCACTGATATTTCTTCACCAAAAACTATTCCATTTTGGACTTATCTATCTCAAAACTATGCCCATTGAATTTATGCATATATATCTTTAAGCTACTCAACTATTTTATTACACCATAGGAATCATTTCGATATATCTCCCATTTTAATGGGGTCTATCACATTTCGAGAAAAACACATTAGCCATAAAAGTTTCCCATTGAAAGAAAAAGTGATTTGATACAAAACATAGGTTTTAACCTTGTATAGTTAATTGTTTCAAATATATTCTTAATAAAATGAAAAATATTCAATGTAAAACACATGCATTAACATATAATTGCGATATTTTTCCTTCTTTCCAACTTAGTGGAAAACCTTCTAGAAAAATCCCTTTTAATGAAGCAAATATATTCATAATTATCCACTGATATTTGTTCACCAACATCTATTCCATTTTGGACTTATATATCTCAAAATTATGCTCATTGAATTTCTGCATCTATATCTTTAAACTACTCAACTATTTTATTACACCATAGGAATCCTTTCGATATATCTCCCATTTTTGTGGGGTCTATCACATTTCGATAAAAACACATTAGCCATAAAATTTTCCCATTGAAACCAAAAGTGATTTGATACAAAACATAGATTTTAACCTTATATAGTTAATTGTTTCAAATATATTCTTAATAAAATGAAAAATATTCAATGTGAAACACATGCATTAACATATAATTGCGATATTTTCCCTTCTTTCCAACTTAGTGTACATCCGTCTAGAAAAATCCCTTTTAATGAAGAAAATATATCCATAGTGATCCAATGATATTTTTTAACCAACAAATCTTCCATTTTGGACTTATATATCTCAAAACTATGCTCATTGAATTTATGCATCTATATCTTTAAACTACTCAAATATTTTATTTCACCATAGGAATCAATTCGAAATATCTCCCATTTTAGTGGGGTCTATCACATTTCAAGAAAAACACATTAGCCATAAAAGTTTCCCATTGAAACCAAAAGTATTTTGATACAAAACATAGGTTTTAACCTATATAGTTAATTGTTTCAAATAGACTCATAATAAAATGAAAAATATTCAATGTAAAACACATGCATTAACATATAATTGTGATATTTTCCCTTCTTTCCAACTTAGTCCATCCTTCTAGAAAAATCCCTTTTAATGAAGAAGATAGATCCATAGTGATCCACTGATATTTGTTCACCAACAACTATTCTATTTTGGACTTATATATCTCAAAACTATTCTCATTGAATTTATGCATCTATATCTTTAAACTACTCAACTATTTTATTACACCATAGGAATCATTTCGATATATCTCCAATTTAATGGGGTCTATCAGATTTCGAGAAAAACACATTAAGCCATAAAAGTTTCTCATTGAAAACAAAAGTAATTTCATACAAAACATAGGTTTTAATCTTATATATTTAATTTTTTCAAATATATTCTTAATAAAATGAAAAATTTTCAATGTAAAACACATGCATTAACATATAATTTACTCGAGAAACCGAAAATGAGAAGATAATTTTTTTTGTTAGTATATTAAGTTTTAGACCATGAGACACACACACACACATACGTATCTATGTATATACGTATATATCCCACGACAATTATAAAATACCAATCCATTACCTTGGATCAGATAAAACTTTAGTCCTTTAACTGAAATAGTAGAACCATGGGGTAAACTACCATGCACTAGAAAAATGCTAAAATAAAAAACCATGTGATGAAAACCATCACAAAGGGAGAATATGTTTTTCCCAAAAACGTTTTTTGGGGCACTACCCCTGAACACCTGTGTGTTGGGAATATTTTGTCTATATGAAACCCTAAAGTGGGGGTCCTTTCGTCCCATTTTATTCCCACCACTATGCTTAGAAAAATATATAGTGCATGGGGGTATTCACATAAAGAATATAACACATACCAAACATTAATGCTCGTTAATGTGACAATCAATGTTGCAATGGTTAGAATTATTTCTAATACCCTTGCATGGATGTGTAGTGGCTATTTTATTCTTATCCTCCTATTTCCATTCCTTATTCCCCTCCTTCAAAGCTTCTTGGTGCTATTTTTTCTTCAAACCACTTAAGTACCCTTTATTTTGGCCTATGGTTTTTGGATAATGTGCGTATACACATGGCTCATACATTATCCTTATCTTGGAAAGAATCACTTGTTTTTGTAGATGGTTATATAGACCCCACATATACTTAAGGAGTACATTTGGGCTCTTGGGAAATATATCCAATAATATGACCATATTTTTGAACTTAGCACACTCTTATGTCTACGTAAAGTAGTGTGAGTGATTCCACGGGTCCTCTACACACTTCATGGGGTATAATTGGGATAGGTAGTGTTAACTTCTACATGTTCTATAGGAAAAGTATGTAAAGGGCCATGTAGCCTCTGGATCTCATCTTTTATGAAAGGTGACATATCCAGTAAATTCCCCTACAATCAATCTCTGGAATAGATCTAAATCGAAGTTTTTCATTTTCATATCCATAAACCACAACCACTTTAAGGAAAATCATGTACATGTGTCATTTCTCCCATACATGTGTCATTTCTCACATAAAATCTTAAGTAAAACTTTAAATCATGTGTCATTGGTTTTGTCCCATTAACTTTAAAGCATGTGTCATTTCTGAAGTCTTTCTCCCATTAATTCAAGGCAAACTTTGAGGCCTAAAAACTGAAAGTATCTTAACTTCCATAGGATAGGATCCCCCAAACTCAAATGGAGTAAATTGTTAAATGTTAAAAAGTAGAGTTTTTTATGATGTAATGGATCTTAATAATCTAGATTGACATGGCTATATTGAACTTCCATAGGATCGTATCCCCCAAACTCAAGCTGAGTAAAATGTAAAATGTTAAAAGTGGAGTGTTTTATGATGTAATGGATCTTAATAATCTATATTGACATGGCTATATTTTATTAATGTACCTAAATTTACACCTTCCATGTTGCTTTATTCTTTTAAAATATTAAAAGTGGAGTGTTTTAGGATGTAATGGATATAAATAATCTAGATTGTGTTAAATATGATGTAATGGATCTTAATAATATAGATTGACATGGCTGTATTTTATTAATGTACCTAAATTTACACCCTACATGTTGATTTATTCTTGTAAAATGTTAAAAGTGGAGTGTATTAATGTACCTAAACTAACACTTTCCGTGTTTCTTTATTCTTTTAAAATTTTAAAGGTGGAGTGTTTTATGATGTAATGAATATAAATAATCTAGATTGACATGGGTACAGTGATATGATAATAGTGTAGGTTGATGTTGAAGTTGTAAAATTCTTATACATATCAATTATTATAAATTATTAAACAATTTGATAAGTGCTAAATCATATTTATGATTAAGGACATAACTAATTTTTGATGTAGTGTAGGTTGACGTTGAAGTTGTAAAATTCTTGTACATATCAAGGATGAATGATACTATACAAGCCAAAAATGACATTATTATAAATTATTAAACAATTTGATAAGTGCTAAATCATACTTCTTAAGGACATAACTAATTTGTCATAACAGAACTCTAATATATAAGCACAGTCTCCAATTCCATTGTTTTGTAGGTAAAGTATTATCTTCATATTAAAGCATTTTATAAGGTTAATCTAAAACTAAAGGCTTTCTCCCATTAATTAAAGGAAAAATTTAAAGCCTAAAAATTGAACCTAAAGTGGCTAAACTTCCATAGGATTTTAGTCTGTCTGTTGAGTGTGAAATTCTACAAGGTTCTATAGGCAAAGTCTGTAAAAGGCCAGGTAGTGTTAAATTATATAAGTTCTAAAGGCAGAGTCTGTAAAGGGCCAGGTAGCCTCTGGATATCATCTTTTCTGAAATGTGACATATCCAATAAATTCCCCTACAGTCAATCCCTAGAATAGATCTAAATAGAATTTCTTCATTTTAATATCCATAAACCACAACCACTTTAAGGCAAACTGTCTACATGTGTCATTTCTCCCATAAATTCTTAGGCAAAGTTTTCAAAGAATACATGTCATGTTGGCTTTCTCCCATTAACTTTAAAGCATTTTTTTAGTAATTTCATAAAATAATTTTTCAAACCATGTAAATGTAATTTCTCCCACAAACTAAAGGCTTTCTCTCATTAATTCAAGGCAAACTTTAAGGCCTAAAAATCTAACCTAAAGTGGTTGAACTCTTGTAGGATTTTGAACTTCCATAGGATTTTAGTCTATCTATTGAGTGTTAAATTATATAAGTTCTAAAGGCAGAGTCTGTAAAGGGCCAGGAATCCTCTGGATATCATCTTTTTTTAAAGGTGACATATCCAATAAATGCCCCTACAGTCAATCTCTGGAACAGATCTAAATAGAAGTTCTTGATTTTAATATCCATAAACCACTACCACTCTAAGGCAAACCTTATACATGTGTCATTTATCCCTTTCCCATAGAATTTTAGGCAAAATTTAAGGCATGTGTCATTTCTAATTCATTTCTTTCACAAACTCATAAAGGTGTGACTTTTGACATAACTAGTTGTTTTAGTAAGTGCATAAAATAATTTTTCAAACCATGTAAATGTCATTTCTCCCACAAACTAAAGGCTTCCTCCCATTAATTCAAGGAAAACTTTAAGGCCTAAAAACTGAACCTAAAGTGGATGAACTCTCATAGGATAGTATCCCCAAAACTCAAGGCTTTCCCCCATTAATTCAAGGCAAACTTTAAGGCCTAAAAACTGAAATTGTTTTAGAAAGTACATAAAATAATTTTGCAAACCATGTAAATGTCAATTCTCCTACAAACTAAAAGCTTCCTCCCATTAATTGAAGGCAAAATTTAAGGCCTAAAAATTTAACCTAAAGTGGCTGAAATCTCATAAGATAGTATCCCCCAAACTCAAGGCTTTCCCCCATTAATTCAAGGCAAACTTTAAGGCCTAAAAACTGAACCTAAAGTAGTTGAACTTCCATAGGAATTTATTTTGTTGGTTGAGTCTTAACTTCTACAAGTTCTAAAGTAGTCTGTAAAGGGCTAGGTAGCCTTTGGATCTCATCCTTTCTTAATTCATGTAATTTCTAGATGTGACTTATGCCATCAATTTTAAGGCAAGCTTTCATGCAAACCATGCATGAACCATGTATTTGTGTCATAAATCTCCCTTAAACTCTAGCAATGAAATTTTTAACGCATCTCATTTCCAGATGTGAATTCTACCATAAATTTTAAGTCAAACTTTAAGATAAACCATGCACATGTCATTTATCTCATGCATGTGTCATTTTTCCCATGCATTTGCAATAAATGTCAATTTAATATATTTTTATTGAATTTGTTTTTTTTCAGGGATAAAAAAATCCAGTAAATATGGTTGAAAAATTGAAATTAAACATAGATGTTTCTTGCTATCCCAATTCAGGGAAACCAATGATTACATATGTGCTTTCCAATATTGTGACTAGCAAAGTCATCCAAAGGAAAATGAATATATCAGGAAGAACAACAAACAACGAGGCATATTATATTGGATTGATAGAAGGCTTGGGAAAATCTATGGAGTATGGATCAAATGGAATTGTAGTTTTCACCAATTCTGAACTTGTGTGCAACTAGATGAATGGCTTGGACCAATTTAAGCAGGAGAGGCTAAAAGAACTGGATAGAATAGAAAAAAATATTGTTAGCCAATTTCAATTTTTTAGTATAAGACATTATACAAATGTGAATAAGATGTCTGCTAATCTATTGCATGGGGCAATACCAATTCAGGATTCATCTATCAAAGATGAATTAATAGATGAATTATAATTATATGGGGCAATGCCAATGCAAGATTCATCTCTCAAAGATGAATTAGTTTTGAGATGTTCTTTTTCAAAAATTTAAGATTCATTTCTCAAATATGAATTAGTTTTGAGACTCTCTTCTTCAAAAATTCAAGATTCATCTCTCAAAGATGAATTAGTGTTGAGACACTCTCCTTCAAAATTTATTGATGGACATTGTAACATATCTTGCATATGTTTATGTTTTGTACTTATAAATGCATATTTTTTAATGACCATGTGTTTTTTCCAATTATATACCAAGTGTGCTCCCACCACACCATGTAAAGCACAACTTGGTGAACTTCACATTTGCAACAAGTGGTGAACTTCAAATTTTTATAAAATTAAAATGCCAGGACTTCAACAAATTTTTGTTTAAATGGAGTTTCGCGCTTCTTTTTTAATGACCATGTGTTTTTTTTCAATTTTATACCAAGTGCGCTCCCATCATGTAAAGCGAAATTTGGTGACCTTAACATTTTTATAATTTTTTTTTCTTAAATTGAGTTTCACACATCAATTAGTACTCCGAAAGTTGTGTTTTACATAATTTGTGTACACTAAATTACATTAATTTTCTTAAATTTATTTTGAATTTATTTTAAATAGTAATTTAAAAAAATAATTGTAAATTTTCATTGTAGATATATATATCATGGATGATGAACAATTAATATCAATAGAATCCCATATCTCTACGAGAGAGGGACGTCAGGGATCAAGTGATGTTCATGGTATTGAAAGATAATGTTAAATATCCATACATATCCATACATATGTGTACATATGGAATTGATTTTTTTATCAATTTTCCAAGTTAAATTAGTTGTTAATAAGTTTCATTTTTTATTTTTTAGGAGCCAAGAGAAGGGTGTCTACTCCATCAATGGAGCATGCCCATGGTTCACGCAATCATGGTATGGTTCACACGATTTAATCAATGAACATGTACATGTATGTATATGTATGAATGTATTTTTGAATTGATTATGAATTCATATTTTTATATTAAGCTTCTTTCTCATCTCGTGAGGTTGGTGGTGGTTCAGATTCCTTTATAGAGCCATCAATAAGTGATGGCGGATTGCATGAAGGTGGTGATATGTATTCCCCCAGAGGCCAATAAATGGATGGTTGTGCTAGTTCTCAACCAATTGGTGGTCGTGTTGGTTCTTAGCAGGGTGGTTCTGGTTCTCAACAGTCTCAGGGTGGGTAAGATGCTAGCCAACCACATCGAGGTGCCCATCAATTTGAATATTTTTTCATTCAATTTGTAAAAATTTGTTTACATGTGTTTTTTTAATATACAAAATTTTATATATTTATGCAGAAGTTGAAAATGTTGCTCCAAATGTTACTCAAAAAAGATGTAGGGCAGAATGCATCATTCAAGAAGAATGTTATTCACCAACCATGACTTATCCAGGCGACATTTCCGATATACCTTGGGAAACAAACAAGCAGAAATGCACCTTAGAAATGTGTCAACATTTTCATGCAAAATTGCAGAGAGATCTCGTGGCTTTGAATCTACTTGCTGAGAGTTGAAAAAGCTTGGAAATTGTTACACACTCTTTAGGCGAACTAGTAGATATGTACCGTAAGCTTGGGCCAACCACTAATACTTTTGCAGAAGTCATGAGAAAAAGAAAGGAAATAGTGATGGGTCCCGATAAATGGGAGGTTGTTAAAAAAAGAGTTACAATAGAAATGGCCAAGTCTATGTTTAATTTCAAATAAGGGCTGAAAAGAAAGATGTTGAAGGTGAAATATTTCAAGCACCCTAATAGAGATCACTATTTTTATGATAGACACCTTGTGGGCTATGGAAGACTCCCATGGAATGACGAGGTTCTGCTTTATTTTGCAAAATTATTTTATGCATAACTATTTTTGTAAATGAAACCCAATTACAATGACCTTCCCTCAGAATTTTTTGGTCTTGGGAAAGGTAGATTGTGTGACTGTAGGGGCACTAGGTGTGATGTTGAGTTGCCTCACCCTGAGCCACCATTGGTTAGTCGAACTTTTCGTGTCAAAACTTTCTGGTCAGAGATGGAAGCCACTTCTCAAATTAGTCAAGAATCAAGGGATGCCATCATTGAAAATGTTCACAGTGGATTGGGTGGAATCGATGTTTTTCTGAATTGACAAAGAGAACGTGAGAATGCACGTGCTAATTTTGTGTATTATATAGATGAAGAGATTGAAAACATGAGTGTTGAAGATCTGAAAACATATGCAAAGAATTGTCGCAATGGTTGGCAGGACCTAATTTTTCATGAGGAAGAGGGCATGGGAACGATATGAATTAATGGTTAGGGTTCAATTATTTTAACAAATTTACAATTTGTAATAAGAACATATATACATTGTATACATTAATCTAACAAAAATGTATCATTATATGTTAACACCATTTGCAGTTGTCACACTCGATGAATGAAGAAAATGTTAGTATCACAGTCAGAGCCTTTGGTTCAAACAATCAAGATGGGTCTCACCATCAATCATACAATCAAGATGGTTCTCACCATCAAGATATGCTGGCAAATGTTAGTGTTTTTTAAGTGAACATGATGATGTACAATTATTTTTTATCTATTATTATATATATTGAAACATGATGAGATATTTTTAAAATAAATATTTGTGCACACATGTACATGTACATATATATAATAAAGAAATTTAACAGATTCTGATTCTGTCTGATGTTTTTGGGATGGTGGTACCTTCTTCTTCTTTGGGAGATGTACCTTCTACTTCCTTAGGAAATGTGCCAAATCCATAGCAGAAGTATTCAATTTTTCACTTAAATATACGTTTTTAAGCTATAATTTATAAATTGAAGTTTAAAAGTTTTATTATAAATTGAGATCTTGATCTTGACTATTTTTATACTTTTAAATTTTTTTGAATTTTAGGTTTCTATAGAGGATTTCTTTTCTCCATGGACTCTAGTGATGGAGAGAGGAACATCCACACCATTTCAACCATTTGAACAAGTTGTTTAATTTTTTTTTTAATATTATTGAAAATAAGTTTATATATGCATTTTTATTTGATTTTTTTAAATATATATATATATATATATATATATATATATATATTACAGTTTATTGTTGGAGATGTTCCTATGGGGGAAGTTTTAGTTGACGAGAAACAAATGGAGAGGGAACCTGATGAGGTATTGCATCATTTTTCTTTTACATTTTGCTTTTTCCATGAAGTTCTATATATTCTCACTTAATTTTAAAACATCAAATTTTAATGTTTGTACACATTGTGTACAGGTTCCCCATGCTTTGCAGGATAGCTCAAGGATTGTAACTTTTCTGGGAAAGACACTACATCCATCTGTATTTTATGGATGATGCACATGCACATGTGAAACATTATATTTTAAATAGATTTAGTCTTAAATTTACTTTTTTATATATATTCTTATCAAGATGCAGTCATATATAACTTGATACTTGACTTGTGAGATCTACAAATTTTGGACATATTCTATGTGAACTACATTTGGTACATGTGAATGTGATATATAATGTTTTTAAAACTTAAGTTTTGGATGGTTGAACTACTTTTGGCATGTGAAGTAATGTTACAATGTTATATATAATTTGTTTTGTTTTTAGAACTCAATTTTTGGATGGTCGAACTACATTTGGCATGTGATGTGAAGTAATGTTGTGTTAAATAAATTGTTTTTTTTTTAAGTGTTATGGTTGAACTAAATTTGGCATGTGAAGTAATGTTACTTGATACTTGATACTTGATACTTGTGATCTTTAATGTTTTGTTTTTAAAACTCAAGTTTTGATACTTGTGATCTATAATGTTTTGTTTTTAAAAAGTTTTGATACTTGTGATCTATAATGTTTTTTTTTTTATAACTAAAGTTTTGGATGGTTGAACTACATTTGGCATGTGAAGTAATGTTGTGTTATAATTTTTTTTTTTTTAAAACTTAAGTTTTGGATGGTCAAGAACTACATTTGGCATGTGATTATGATATTATGTTATGTTTTTAAAATTCAAGTTTTCGTTTCCCAAAAAAAAAAAGATCACATGAATATATGTACATGTAGAAATGATTTTACACATGCTTGAATATATATATGTTAAGACGATTGAAGTACAATACATATTGACACACACACACACACACACACACACACACAGATCTCTCTCTCTCTCTCTCTCTCTCTCTCTCTCTCGATATATATATATATATATATATATATATATATGTATGTATGTATGTATGTATAAAAACAATCATAAGATTCTAGGTCTTGTTAGATGTGTCAAACAATCATAAAATTTTAAAAATGCATTCTATAATGTATATATATCCAGTACATGCAATTTTTTTTATCAATGCACATATAAAAGCTACTTGAATAGTTAATTGCATTCAAGAACATATATATCCAGTACTTCAACATTTTTCATCAATGCCAATAGAATTTAGCTACTTTCAGTTAATTGAATTCTAGAACATATATATTCAGTATGTGAAACAATTTCCATCAATGCACATAGTAAAACTACTTGAACAATTAATTGCATTCTATAAAATATATGTATCCAATATGTGAAACATTTTTCATCAATGCACATAGAAAATATACTTTCAGTTAATTTCCTAGAACATTTATATATTCAGTACGGGCAACATTTTTCATCAATGCACATAGAAAAACTACTTTCAGTTAATTGCATTCTAGAACATATATATCCAGTACTTGCAACATTTTTCATCAATGCACATAGAAAATCTACTTTCAATTGATACTAGTGTGCATGTACCAAAACAATGTACATGTGCAAACACTTGCACATATAACATAAAAAGGAAGCTCAATTTTTAGTTGAGCTCTGTAAGTTCTAAAACATGAATCTGAAGAGAAGAAATTGTTGGGAAGTTCAATCAAAAAAATTCCAATGGAATGTCATCTTCAATGATTTGTTCATAATTGGATTTTGACATTTTCCATTTCTTAATTTTTGTTTTTTTCTTTGATTAAACCTCTATCAACTTTATGCATGTTGCACACACCAAGTGACTATATTGGCAACTTATGACATCAGGTTCATAGTCTTCAAAGTAAACAAAATCCCCACTTTGATTAGTTTGTCTGAAAAAATAACCTTTCAGCATAATAGATCCTCTTTCATATGGAAACCCATGATCATTAGAGTTTTCTAATAATTTCATTTTTCGTTCAGTGGAACACATCAAATAATACTTCACATTTTCATCATTGTTAGTAGGTGCAACTACAACAAAAACATCTCCTGCATAATAAAACAAACTTAAAAAACTTATGTATTTAAATTTATTTCTAGATCTCTATCATTTGAAAGCAATTCAAATGTTACCTTCTCTAATAAGATCAAAAACTCGATCACCATCAGATGATATTGTAGTCTCCTCTGCTTGCATTTCTTCAAACATTACAATAGACATTTTCCCCTTTGTATTTAGCTATGTATGTTTCCAATATTTTACATACATTTTGTTTTCACATGTTGATATTGCAACAAGATGATGAGCTTAGTGAAAAGAGTCACCTTCACTAAGTGGGCCCGTAGGCTATTTTTGGCGCAAGTCTATTTTTAGACTATGTCTATTTTTAGACATGTAGATCATATTCTATGAGTTGCAGGATGCTATTTGTGGATGGTTGGTCAAGTTGGAAAAATATATGGACTTCTATTTTTAGACATATTGGGTGGAATCTATTTTTATATTGCCAGTCTAAAAATAGATATGTCGAATATTATTAGCTCTTAATAATATTTGGACTATAAACATTATCTTATTCTCTTGGAGCACTTCAGTTAAGTGCATAGATGTGGCATAGGATCTGACAGAAGGAATTATGCTATTCCTGAGGGATAAGTGGAGCTATTTCATGGAGTCTTCAGTTAGAACTCATGTGATAGATTTTGGTGGAGTTATTGAGGTAGTTGGTGGAGTTGTGTTTAGTTTAACTCAGTTAAACATAGTTGAGCTAGTTGTATCTAGTCTAACTGATTGATACACTTGTAAGAGTGGTGTGAATTAGTGTAGTGGATTCACTGTTATGCTATTAATCAACTAAAGATACATGGTTAACTACGGTGCATGAATAGTTTCAATGGAGAAGTGGAGACAGTGAAGAGGTAGGTGAAAGAAACGGTGTGACTATCAATTGTATTTCTGAAGTGTTGTGGGTGCAACACAGGTAGTTAAGAGATGCCAATGAGGATTGTGTGAAAAGGCTAGACTAGTTTGAGTTCATTGAGCCATTCTTTGGCAGTGAATTCACAGTTGCCAAGGCATACTGAGGTGGCAGGGAATCAGGTGCATGGGGTTGCTAGATGAGACTTAGATTAATGTCAATTGGAGGTGTACTAAGAGGCTTGTGGGGAGCACATATAATTGTTGCAGAATCTCTATGACATTTAATATACATATATTTGAGTTTTCAGCTTTAAGCTTTCCCATAAATTACTGTGTTCATATGTGTGATTTTTTATGGTTTTAATGTGTGCATGCAATTGATTTTATTTCTGCAAGTAATGATCAATAGTAGAAGATATTTTTTATTGTGCATGAAGTCAAATAGTGTGTGATCAGGAGAATATCGGATGTATAAAATATTAGTTATATGATTTTCCACATCACAAATGTCATTGGATTATGTGTTGTCTATGCAAACATGACGAAAACAAGAATATTTTCTTTTATCCAATGAAAACACATTTGTGGAAAAAATTATTTTAATTGAATGCAATGTTCGAGTCCCTTTTATCGTTTCAACGTCCTTTCCAATTGATCTACCCACATCTTCGATCCCAATATGCCAAAAAAACCTATATATGGAAAATTCAAAGAAGAATGTAAATATGATATCAAAATACCATCAAAGATAATCATTGTGATAAATGTACACTATTTAAAATTAGATGTGAAATAAAAATTAAATTGAATGTACCTTCGCACTTCCCTTGATCAGTTAGTCTCATGGCTTAGAGTAGCAATGCACCATTGAAAAAATTTTGTAGCGTCCTGTTGTGGTAAAAACACAACCCCCCCATTTTTGACTTGTTCACTTCAAATAATGGGGACCCTTTCTATACAAATTTTTGGCTAAACACTCTTTTTTGGATTTTTATTTAGTTGATTGCGCTACGCTTTTGTTAATTTTTCGTTTTCTTTGGATTCTTGTTTTGATTGCTTTGTTAGAATCGATTTTTTATAAGCTTCCCATTGACACTTGTTTCGCCTCATTTGGTCAACTGGTTTGAAAATGGCACTCTTTTGAAAATCTGATTATTTATTTAGCCTGGGTCAAAAATGCTTAAAATGTACAATATTTCATTTTGTAAATAAATTAGTTCAATAATGCATTCATTTCAAATATTAACCCATAGCGAGTTTTTACTAACATTTTTCCATTTTTAGTTATGCGGCCAAATCATTAATTATCGAGATTTAAGAAATTTACTCCAATTTCCAAATCAATTATTAATCTCGAAAACCCATAACATTCAAGTGGCTGTAGTTTATTTTTATTATTTTTATTTATTTTTCAAGTGGTTGTAGTTTCAATAATTTCACAACTTAACTAAATTTCATTAGAATAAAACCAGAATAAGAAAAATAATATTAAATATTAATTAAATTAAGTTAAATTAATATATAATTAATTTAATTTAATTAAAATTTAATATATAAAAAATAATATATAAAATATAATAAAAATAAAAATAAAATAATTTTCATCGCATCGGGGGATCGGGTCGGAAATTTTTATTGAACATATTTTAAAAATCCCGATACACATCATACCCCTGATCGTCGATAAACAAAGTCAAAATGCATCGCATCGGGGCTTTTCAATGCCAAAGTTTAAAAAACCCGATGGTCGATACCCTCATGTCCCCGATCGCCGAATGCCTTAAGTCATTTAAGTAAAGTTCTTTTATAACTTTGTTTTAAAGTTTCAACTCACTCTTACAATGAGTGAGTGAATAAAGAAAGGAATGGAACGAATAAGTGGAGGGTAGTTTATATTTATTTATTTTATTAGTTTAAATAATTAATTTTAAATTAATTAATATATGTAATATAATTAATTTAAATAAATTAAATTATAATTATTATTTAGATTAATATTATATAGTTTGTAATTAGTTAATTATAATAGTTAGCCAGATATTAATTAATAATTAGTATAGTTTATAATTAGAAATTAAATTAGAATTAATTAGAGACTAATTTAGGATTAGTTTTTAATTACAATATTTTTAGCCCAGCAACAGAATTTCCAGATTCATATCAGATTTGACTCATCAACTTTGGAGGCTCATAGATTGAGTTTTACTTGGCCAAATGAGGCCCAGGACGACTCATTGGAAAGAGAAAATCAAGGAGAACATTTCTGAAGAGGTTTCAATAACAGATTTGATCATTTATTTGGTCAAAAATTAGGCAGAAGATCAAGCTCCGAATTTCTAAAAATAAAATCAATTTTCTGAGTTTTGTTTTCTTCATTTTTCATTTTCCCAACCTCTTCTAATTGCAGATTCATGCATCAATATTATCCTTGGTTAATTAAGATCGTTATGAGTATCAATAAGAAGCTCAAATTTCCTTTTTATTTATTTAAATAGAATTTGATTGGATTTGTTTTAAGGATAGAAATAATATTTGGATTTTATTGTTGCTTCTTAAATGATTTTTTAATTTCTTTTTGCAGAAAAAACAATAGAAGGGATATTGAGGAAAAAGATTTCAATCAATGAGAAGACTCCAGCAATTAAGGTTGGATTGAGCAGATTTTTCTTCAATCAAACTCTCTTCTAAAAATACTTTTGGGATGATTATAAATTGCAGATTACAAAATGTAAACAAGGCGGCTCTCCTCTGCAATTCCAGACTTCTAAAAGCATTTCTGTTATAGGAATTTAGAGTTGTAGATGGGGAGGAGAGAAATTTTCAGATCTGAACATTATTGAGGGTTTATGCTTTATGTCTTGTATTATGCATGATGGGCAGAGTTTGCATTTCTGCAGCTCTAGTCCTGAAAGCAGAAATTCAAGTAATGTAAAGTACTGTTAGAGACCAGGATCAGAGAAGCAGATTCAATTAACTGGTATTTTTGGCATTTCTATATCAAATACCAGTTTCATTTTTATGTTAATAAAATTGTTGTTTCATCTTATTCATGTTTTGGCATTTCTGTTAATATGGATAATTTGTCTCAAATTGTTATGTATCTCTGCTCTTATGAATTAAACTCTGATTTCTGAGTAACCATTACTCAGAAATCTGTCTTATAACGCTGATTTATTAAATAGTAATGTGTTGTGAATTTCTTCCACATGTTATCGTTTAATTATTAGTTTGACTGATATGATAATCGATATCAATTTTTGTGAATTTCTTCCGGAGTGTTGTTGATTTATTATTTCAGTCAAATAGTCTCAATAGAATGTGTTTTGGTACTCACAAATGTGAGCTAATTGATTTTCTTCGTTAGCTTAACATTAATTTAAAACCAGACATATTTTAATTCTCATTATTTAAACATCTTGCTCTTAGTTGGGTTAGATTTTCATCTACCTAATTGAGATAGGATTTAGATTAGTTTCTTTTGCTTGCACTATAGAATAAGTTTGCAATTAGATTAAATTTACATTATTTTAAGTCCTCTTCTCAAAGAGGCAAAATCTTAGTTGTGGTTTGGCTGAACCCAAATCAGCTTAAGGGTCATTCTCTTGCCTGATCAGCAAGAAGAATTGATCTAATATCCCTGTCTATTGGTATTTAAGGAAACATCATAAACCAATAGCGATAGGGAAAAGGTAACTGGACCTAGTTAAACCAGTCGGAGCCACTATCATAAACGGAAAAGGAGTTGTATTAAGGTCCGGACCGGGTGGTTATCCCCCAATGTTGTAGTAGCGATTTTCGAGGCCTCAACACGTCCACAAGTCGGTTTGCAGAGAAGTTCATTTGATATCTTTTAAGTGTTCATTTTATGCATGTCCCTGCACCATCATGTTCTCCTTTTCCATGGCCAGTCTCAAAGAAATTCAAACAATGTTTAATGTAGGTTTTCTTATGAAGACAACACTAGATAAAGAATGATCGTGAAGATTTGAATTGACTTGTGCATCCATCTGACCATATCCAATGCTCATTGATTTTTATTCCATGACTTTTCAAGGAGTCATAAATCTTTCCAAAACAATGTTGTATAAAATATGTATCATGTGTACGATCGTCGCTAATATAAAAGTGATATTCTTTAATAACATGTCGATTTTCACTAGTGCTTTCTATATGATCGACGTTTCTTTCAAAATGTATATAGAATATGGACGAGCATGGAGACTTGGTAAAAATGATAGTATTCACTATGAATTTCTTTTTGTGGAACAAATGTGTAGTTTTCTGCAAAATCAATTACTCACAAAATGGTCGCTGCTGGAAAAAATTCACAGTATTTTTTGAATTGCAAGTCTTGCCATCGAGCTCTATGGGAATGCTAGGTGTATTTATAAATTTATGCCTCAAAATTTTTTAAAAAATCTATCACAAAAATTTCTTCTTCTTGTAATTCAATTCTTTTAGCACTACTTGAACCTTGAATCGATGTATGGATATATTCATATCTCTTCCATTTCACTTTCATGTTGGACAATGATTGATCATTTATATCAATACGATATTTTTTTTGAAATATAGTCAAATTTCCACAATCATTACATTTTGTACCACCAACACATTTCTTTTTGTAAAATAATTCATCGCTTTCTCTTTCACATAGAATTTGAGATATGAAATCACGGATAGTGGAAGGAGGCATTGAATCTTTCCAAAATTTTGTACCAAAATTAAGGAATGTGTGATAATATAACTCAAATTCCACATGATAACGACAACAACAAGTGTTGCGTACAGTGATAGGTTTTACATACTATGGTTTTTGTTGAAGAAAAGCACTGATTGAGACATGAATTTCATGATTCTCTTCTTTGAACTTGTTGAACAACTCTATTCGAGTGGTTTCTAAGATTTTTTTTTCATGTTGTTCGTACTAATTTCATGCTATTCTTCTTCGCATCACATCCCTTGCATTTGGCAAAACCCATGAATTTTTCTTCCAATAATCATATATTGTTTTTTTAACATTTTCTCCAATTCCATATTTGTATGGTTTCCTACAAATAGCTCTCCAACAAGCAAGTTCATCATTTACATCTATTTTCAACCGAAATTTTCGATGTTTATGCAAATTTTTTCGTGAATTTCCTAATGCTCGTGCCATAGATTTTACCAAGAGATTCTCTTTAGTACTTGATGAAACCACTGGCATATGTATTGCACTGCATACAACTGAATTTTTTTTTTGTCTAGATATTCTAATTGAATTTATAGCACTATTTATATTTTGTATCACATTTTCCTTCATTTTTAATATTTTGTTGATTTTTGAATACCCAATAAAGTCGTAGCTTCTTTTAATTTCCTAAATGATAGGATACCTTTCAACATTTGGGCTTGAACTGTCTCATTTTCATTTATGAATTACGTATAAAAAATGTGCTTAACACGATATATTATAACATGGTCAGCTCTTTTATCTCCATATGCGTGAGTGTCAACATTTTCTAACATCTCATCATCGACATTGATTTCATCTGTACATATTCGAATGAATAGTACATAATAAGTTTACATATTCAATAAATAACTAAATTAATAAATATTTATAATTTCAATAACACGTGCATGTGTTCAATATATATATATATATATATATATATATATATATATATATATATATATATATATATATATATACATACCTTGTGATTCAATTTCTTCACTTGAATTTCTTTCAACATTTTCACCATCTTAAATCATTGGTTCAATATCTCTTTCACCTTCTCTTTCAAAATTTTGTATCTCATCATTAATGTTTTGAGGAATATATCTCTCTGTTTACATTGCAAAATATTTTTCAAAGTAATTCATCAAATAGAAATTAAGCTTCACATTTTAGACTACGAAAATTTTAAATATCAAATTCATAATATTTATATTTACATACCTGCTTCAAGTTCTAGTTGAGGTTGATTTTCCCTTTCAATATTTGAGAGTTCTTCTCTCTTTCATTTTCAATATTCTCTTGCCTCTTCTCTACGTTCCTCAGGGTCTCTTTTTCAATTATATTTTCTCGCGCAATTCCTTCGATTTCCCATGATAATAGAGTATGAAGTTCAAAAAATTTCCTTCAAAAATTTAGACCAAACTCAATTAAAAAAACATCACAAAAGATTTAATTAAGAAAAAAACTCCTTTTAAAATTTTTGCAAAAAATACATACTTCAATCCAAAACACTTACTTTAAAAATTTGAGAAAAAATGTCTGATAAAAATGAAATGAAACTCAAAATATTTCCTTCCAAGTCCTATAAAAATATTTCATTTAAAAAGTTAGAAAAAAAATCATAAAATCATTATAAAATATTTACTTCAACCCAAAACACGTACTCTAAAAAAATGTCACTTCAAAAAATACCTCTAAAAAATGTATCACATACCTCTAAGAAAAGTCCTTTGAATGTACCTCCAAGAAAAGTCCTTAAACTCAAAAAAATCCTTTGCAAAAATGTCCTTTGAATGTACCTCCAAGAAAATTCCTTAAACCCAAAATAATCCTTTGCAAAAATGTCCTTTGAATGTACCTCCAAGTAAAGTCCATAAACCCAAAACAATTCTTGCAAAATCAGACCAAGAGCTTCGCAGAATCAAAACAAATGTGCGAAATTATGCAAAAATAATAAGTGTTTTTACGTCAATTTATATTGCCACGAAATTTTTTTTAGTAGGGGTTTCATTGTATTTTCTGAATGACGGAAAGTCAAGTAAAAGTTCGGTCAAACTTTATAAAAAAATTGGCTGAACTTTTATGTCTTTAGACTTGATGGGTCGTCAATGCATAAAACAATTCGACCAAACTTTTGTTAAGAGTTCGGCCGAACTAACACTTCTGCAATTATGCAGAACCAAGCTTTGAATACATATCTTCAACTTTGGACTGATTAAACTCCATGAAACATTATGAATTAAATTTTGGAACCAAGACAAGCATTTTCAGAATTTAATCTGCTTTCAGGAAAGACAACTTTTATGGAATTTCATAAATATTTAATAATTTTAATTTATTTTGTAATAAAGCAGGTGTAAACAATTTTTGAAGGTCATTATGATTTAGTGAAATGATAATTATGTATCTTCCAAAATACACTTTAAAAAAAATTGAAAAAAGTATGGTGCATTACATTGGTCCATCATTTGTAATGGGTAGTTTTTAGATTTTTATTTTATAACTTATATGTTAAGAAATTTTTTGCATCGGCAAACATATTAAAAATATGCAGTTTTTTCATATTTGACCTGTTCAAAAAATTCTAGTAATTATGATATGCATGAGTTGGCTTTGTAAATATAACGAAACCGAAGTAGACTTTGTCTAGATTGTTGTAGCACATTTTGTTTCTCAAAAAGACAAAGTTTCAAAGAATACAATAGTGCGTATTAACATAACTTCTTATGAATCCTTTGATTGTTAAAAAACACACACTCAAAGAAACGCTAAATTGACATATCAAATGTGTATAAAAAAATTCCAAAAAAAAAAGTAATAGAAAGCTAATAAAATTTATGACAACTTTTATTTTTATCGCAAAATGAAATTCTAAACAGGAAAATTGTTTTGGCTTGCATAAAGTTGAAGAATAGAAAAAATGAATTTTTTTTTCTCAAAAAACGGAAAAAATTGAATATTCTGACTTGTGCCAATTTAGTTGGTTTTGTTCAATAGTTCATTTGATGGTTCTAATAAGGTTTTTATTTGTGGATTATGCTAAACCATTTACTTGTGGACAATAATTAGCATAATACTTAAGTTTAAAACCTCTTTTGATTGCAAATTCTATCATAGCAGCTCCTAAGAAATAATATGCATTATCGAACATTAAAGCAGTAGGTAAACAAAACCTAGTTATGATAAATTGATCAATGAACTCACTAATATTCTCAAAGTTGGCTACGTTTAGTGGAATTTCTTCCACCCATTTAGTAAAATGATATGTAGTTGCGAGAATATATTTGTGTTGTTTGGAAGTGTTAGGAACGATCTCATTGATTATATCTAATCCCCATTGTTCAAATGGTTGTTTGATATTAACTAGCTATAATGGGAAGGCTGGTTTCCTTTGTATTCTGGATGCACTTTGGAAAATTTTTAATTTTCTTTCATATTCATGAGAATCTTTGAAAAGTCTAGGCCAATAGTAACCTGTATGCAGAATTTTATGTGCTATTGTATATCCTCCAAAATGTCCTCTAGCTGGTCCACGTGGAGTTCCTACAAAAATTTCTCCCCTTCAGTTTTCTCTAAGAATGTTAATAACACATAATCAAAGTTTCTTCTAAAAAATACATAATTTATTATTTCATATTTCTTGGCCTTTAATCTCAAAGCATGTTTGGTTTTATAACTGATTTGAGTTGGGGCATATCCATTTTTCAAATAAAACTTGACATCAACGTATTGAGATTGCACATCGTTGAGGCTTACCTCTGATATTTGTATTTTATTACCAGAATCTGCCTCTGATGATAAATGAGATGCTCATGTTAGCATTTTGAAAAAACCTCAACCTCTAACAATTTTAGAAGGTCTAATTTCTACATTGTATTCCTGTAAACTAGTAACCCAGTTATCCCTTTTCTCTCCTAATTCTCTTTGCATCAATAGTTGTCTCAATGCAGAGAATGGAACTATTGTTTTGGTGTGAGTTTTGAGGAAAAATGGCTTGAAATGCTTTATAGCTTTAAAGACAACAAATCCTTGTTTCTCAACAGATGAATAATTTAGTTCTGTGCCTTACAAATTGGAACTGAAAAAAGATATCGGTGCTTCAATTTGTTGGTAATTAAGCCATGTCAAAACAAAAACATAAGATGTATATGATGAGAATGTATATAAAGTAAAATGACTAAGATAATTGGGGGTATTAAAAAATGGAGCATTGATAATGGATTTTTTGATTAAATCAAATTCTTATCTTTCATTTTGCCCTCATTTAAAGATTGAATTTTTCTTAATCATGGTTTGCAAAGGTAAAACTATTTGTGAAAATTCAGGGACAAATCTTTTTGCAAAATTTATATGTCCAAGAAACGACTTCATAGTTTTCTTGTTATGAGGGAAATGAGTTATTTCAATCTCTTCGATTATTTTAGGATCAATATAGATACCTCTCTAAGACACAATGAATCCTAAAAGTTTCCCTTCATCTAAATAAAAATATGACTTCTTTGGGTTTAATGAAATTCCACACCTTTTACATCACTCAAAAACTTGCTTTAGGTCATTCACATGATTTGTTTCTTGTCTAGAAAAGATTGTAATGTCATTTAGATAAATAACCACTAATTTTTTAATGAGTCCTATAAAAGTTGTGACCATGGCTCTTTGAAACTTGGCACTTGCATTGATTAACCCAAAAGCCATATTTTGATAGGGTGCATAAGTTACCCACTTAATCCTGAATGTGGTCTTTAATCTGTCATCTGGATGTATGAGGATTTGGTTATATCCTAGAAATCCATCTAGAAAAGACATAAGTTAAGAACTAGGTACTGTTTGCAGTACTTTTTGCATGGTTGTAATGGAAAATTGTCATTTTGACATGCTTTGTTCAAATTCCTAAAATCAATACAAATCCTAATATCACCATTTTATTCCTAATAGGAACTAAATTTGAAACCATTTTATAATGTCTAACTAGAAATATGATCTTTTCTTTGAGGAGTTTATTCAACTTTGTTTTTATTTGATTTTCAAGATTCGGGTGAATTTTCCTCAACTTTTGCTATATTGGTTTCTCATCTGAAAACACAGGAATAGTGTGTTGAATAACATAAGTGTCATATGTTTTAAGATCAGTGTAATCCCAAGGAAAAACACTTTTTTACCCCCTAAATAAGTTAAAAAATGATAATATTTCATCAGAGGATAGAACAAGACCTAAATTGACATTTTGTGGTTTATCATTAGTTCCGAGATTTACTAACTCAAATGTTGAGGTTCAAATTTTAGTTTTAGAGTTAGTAACTCTTTTAAACCTATCTTTTAGATCATAAAGGTCTTCTAATTTGACGACTGACTTAGGAATTGGATTTTCATATTTTTCTTCCTTTATGTGAGTGTCATGTTCATTTTTTTCTAGAATTTGATTATCATAAGATACTTCAGATGCAAGGAAATCTATGGTATCGTAATCATTATTAAATACTCTACAATTGGTAGCATTGTAAGGAATAGATGGTTTAAAGATCAATTCAATGGAAAATCTATTGGGACTAAATTCTTGACATGGAATTAGTTTCGATGCTACATTAGCCAATAAATACACACTAGCATTTTGTATTCTCGGTACAGAAGAAATATTGAAAGCTAAGAAATGAGTATTCAATTCCTGGACTAATGATTGGTAATTCTTTAAATGTCCAGAATTACAATGGATGGTATTTCTTACTTGTTTGACAATGATTTCTGAATCTCCTAGGACTTTCAGATATTTTATGTCGTGATCAATTTCTTTGAACAAACCTTGAATTAATTCTTCATATTCCGCTATATTGTTTTTGCAATCAAATTCAAGTCTGCAAGCTAAAATGGTTTTTCTCCTTTTGGGATTATTAAAATGCAGCCAACTACTGCACCATCTTTTGATTTAGATCCATCAAAGTAAAGAATCCAAAATGAATAATTAACTACATTTAAAAGAGTTTGTTTAGGAAAATTTCTCGATTTGAGAGATAATTGCATTATCGAAAAAGAGTGACGGTTAAGCATTAAAATTTCCAAGAAATGATTCTGCTGAGTAATTTCCAATAATATTATTATTGAATTCTATTGGCTCATTTATTCCTTAAAGATCAATGATTGTATGCTTCATGAATTTCTCTCGGTCTACCCAGATTTGATTTGGATTTCCATTGTGTGGTAGCCACATATGCGACCAATCTATTGAAAAATATCCATGAATATTTTCAGACCAGTCTCTTCTTAACACTAAACCGTAAAACTAAGGAATATCAACCACCAATATATCAATTATCTCAGCAACCTTAGTCTTTGATTACAATCTGATAGAGAAAAAGTTTATTTCTCCTACAACGACTACTTTAGTTCTATCAAGTTGTACTATATGAACAGGAGAACTCTAGGGAGTTATGTTCAACTTAGCACATACTGATTTCAACATGATATTAGAGGAAGCCCCTGAGTCTATTAAAAAATTGTGGACATTTTTATTATAGATCTCATAGGTTAAAAGAAATGGAGGAGTATAAGAGATGGATTGATCACCTATCATAATCAAATCTATAGCATCTATTTTATTTGAAGGATAAAGAGGTTTACCCATTTTATTAGCAGCTTGGAATATTACTGGAGCAGGTAAGTCTGAAGTAGAAACTGCATTTAAATCTCTGAGTAATATTTTCTGTTGCTGCTTTAATTTAGTAAGTTCATGAATTGAAATATTGGCCTTGGTATTTCTAATATCCTCAACTACATTTACTCAATAGTGTCATAGGTCACCATTTTATTTGATGTAGGTGGAACCTCTGAAGTAGCAGGGTTAGTTTTTGTAGCCTTAGATGTATACTTTCTACTTAGTTTTTTATCTTTAGCAGACGTTGAATTATTTTGTTTCTGATTTGACTACGTTTCTTCAATGGAATTATTTCTCCTTGTAATCACTGTAAACTTTCTTGTTGTTCCTCATTTGGTAGGACAAAATCCCACATTCCATTTAGTTCAAATTATTCTTTTACTTCAGTTTCTTATTCTTCTTTTTTCTCTTCATATGTATCTTGATTGGTGTCAGCATTAGATATGATATTCAGCGGTTGAGAATTAGAAGACATATTTTTCTTGAAGGGTCTGAAATTATTTTTTGAATTAGAACTTTCAGCAACTTGTTTCTTGATGTCTACCATTTCATTTATAATAGTCTTTAAAAATTTATGAATACCTTCTAGATCAAAAGGGTCCTAGGATGGCTTCTTTTTTTAATCATCTTTGAAGGATACTTTCTTTGATTTCCTATCTTCTTGGGAATTCTTCTTTTCAAGGGTGATTATGTGCTTCTCTACAGATAAAGATTCCTTCATATTTTCTGCCAATGTAGGCAAGTTTTCTCTATCAACAAAAATGGCTATATTAGATGGGAGAGATGAAATATACCATTCAATTTGAACTTCTGCACTAGGAAATGATGTAGCAGGAATTTTATTGAGTAACTTATTAAAGCTTGAATTAAAATCTTTTATTTTCTCCCTTGTTTTCGCCTTTATATTTGATAAATCATTGATGAGCGATGCAGTGGTTCTATCATATCCAAAATTAGCTAAAAATTGTTCTTTGAACATATTCCAGTTAGCTATAGTGCGGGAAGGTAATGAAAAATACCAGGATCCTGTAGATCCAGTGACAATGTATGGAAATAGTCTTATGAAACAATCTTCTTCAACTACCCCTTTTAAATTAATGGCTAACATATAATTATGAATGTGTTATTTAGGTGGAAGACCATCATTATGTTTTAATTTAGGAAACCATATTTCAAGGTATTTTGGAGAGGGTGAAGAGGAGCAAGCAGCTCTACATCCCTTGGATTTTTCTATGGTTATACCTTTGGTGGAGGTACTTGGCTTGTCATTGGACCTTCGATGGATGTGATGGATTGAGTTTGAGTTGAAGAAGAGGCACGCTGAGTGCTATAACTGGTTGAAGAAATGGAATTTTGAGTACGGGAAATAGTTAAAGTAACATTGATTGTTGGAATGGAACTTGTGGAGGTGAGTGGAAGTAATGGAGGTGAATGGGGTGGATTATTAGATAGGACCTCACTGGTGATTGAATCTGACTCAATGTTTTTTTTTTCCTTGGAGAAGTATCAATAAAAAATTCAAAAGGATGAATTCCTGTATTTTGAGTTTATAATCGAGTTAATATTATTATGGGTTGTAAAGAGGATGAAACACTAATCTATGATGATTGATAAGTTTCAGAATTTTCAACAAAAATGGATACTCTCTCTAAATTTTCTAAAATAAAATTCAGGCGATTTTTTATGAAAATGAGGAGATAGCATGGGTTGAGTATCACTAGGAGACTTAGGAGAATGATTTTCAACTTTAGATCTTAAATATTTAGATCTAAATAATTTTTCTAGAAGTTGAAGGGGATCTAGAGGGAGAGAGAATCTCAGATTGAATTTTTGATTGATCAGATTGTCTTTCCATTCAAAATTTTCCCTCCTTCTAGCACCAAAATGTTGAGGGCTTGGAATTTCGTTGCAACAACATGGGGGAAAACCACCCAGTCCAGACCTTAGAGAAAGTCCTTTTCTGTTTGGTGTGGTGGCTCTGACTAGGGATAAAGGGACCAGTTTCCCAATAAGGATGATTTTGGGGGTGTGTTTTGTTTATATAACATGAAATGGGAAATGATAATAATGTATCACATGCATTTATCTAAAACTATCTATTCTAATATATAACCGGGGTGTTTCTTCTTTTATGCGATCTTAAAATTTATCTTCCAACTATTAGTAATGAAGGTTATTTAACAGTTGAAAGAGATGAAAATTATGTAAGGATGATTCTTTTAACAAAATAGTTTGACTAAAAGAATTTTGAAATGTATATCACAGTTATATGTGCGATCATATATAATATACGAGATCATAGAAAAATATTAGTACATAAGTGCATTTAACATTTATTTATGATAATAGTTCAAATATATAATGCAAATAAAAATATAACTGTCAATATAAGAAGAAAAACTTAATATAATGAATATAAGTACGATATATATGAAGTCCTACTCATATAAACTGACAGTATTTTTCTTCTCCTCTTCACTTTAAAGAAAATTAAATAGTACAATAGTGCAACATCAGTAAAAAAAAACTTCAAATGTCAAAAGATAACAAATTCTTATTTCATTAATCCATCAAAGCATTTACAAACTTACAAAAGTGCTTTATTTTCAAATTTTTTTGACAAATTTCTGGACCCTTCTCTAAATGCATGAGAAGGGTTTAAATACTAAACTACAATATGTTTAAAAATAGATTATTACATAAAAATAGAGGATATTTCAAACAACCATCCTTGTAGAGAGAAAACTTAAACTACAATGTAGGAAATAAAGTAACAATATAACTATGAGTGTTGATCCTCCTTGCGCATTTGATCTCAAAGTTGACAAATATCTAGCATAGGTTTAAGCTGAGTTGGCTGTGAAATTTCTAATTTGATCTTACCCTTGAATATTGAATTTGAAAGTGATGGTTGAGATATTTTTGTTGAATCAGTTAATGACTGTAGGGTTTGGTACTAATGATAAGTTTTGATCAGAAAATTCCAAAATTTTCTTGATCAAACTTGTTTACTATTTTAATAATTTCTTCCTACACCTCTATCCTTTGTTTCCAATGTGCTTCTAATGGCTTTATTTCTTAGAGCACTTCAGATGTGGACTCTTTGATAATCTCAACTTTCAAAAGCTGTTCATTAATAGATTTAGTAATTTCATCTGTTAACATTGATGGCTTTGTTGATGCGTTGTCTGCTTGTCTTAGCTGTGCTTCCCAATCCTTAAATAAAATCTCATTGTGAAATTTATCTATCTGAGGTAAGTCAACTTTCTCTACCGAGTGAGATTATTTCCATTGGATGAACTCATTAATATTCTTTTAAATTTTCTCACACTCAAGTCTCCTGTTAGCCACTTGCTTGATCAAGATTTTACTTGAATAATAATAAGAGCTGGTGATTGAAGCTTGTTGACAAAATACTTCTTGTTGCGTCTTTAGCTTTGCATTCATGTCGAGTAATTATTTTATGAATTTTTCTTCTCGAGACTGGATTTGTTATTTGTTCATTGCTGCTTCAAGTTGCATGTCCTTTTTTGTAAGTTGCACCTGATGCTGCAAAGTTAATCTCTCAAAGTCCTTTTGAAATTGAGACATTTTCAATTCCATCTGTCTGCCAGAGTTAAAATTTTCTTGCTCTAATATTATCTCTAACCCTTTTACTTTGTCTTATCTTTTCTTCAGTAACAATTGAACTTAATTAGCCTTGTTAATAGTGGCAGTAGCATATGCCCCTACAAATTGTGATAGCTTGGTTAAATGTTTAGTGGGATCAACCAGAGGATCCTTCCATAGAACGTCAACAAATTAATTGGTAAGATTTGAAATTGTATCATCCATTCTTCTCCTTTTTCTTCTCTGAACTAAAACCTTATGACCAGGACTGTAGAAGCCATCCAGTAAAGGAATTTCTTCAATCTGTAAAACTATCTTTTCTATAGGGTAGGCCAGAATGATCTCTTCAGGTACTTGCTGTAGAGGAATTTCAGTTTCCACTAATTTATGGGATTTCTCTGGAGTTTGTAGACTGGTAGGTTGATCAGTATTAGGATTTGGTTGTGGTGTTTGTAGTGCCTTGGAAAACTTTTCCCATTCATTATTCAAATCTTTTGGCTGAGATTTCTCTGCTTGATCAGGGGTATTCTGGATATGTTGAATTTCTTGGGAAGATGATCCATCTCCATTAATTCCTCCTTCCTCTTGCATTTCAATATATTTTATTACCTTATCAATTATATTCTTTTGGGATCTCATTTATGTTTTTGGATTCATTATCAGAGTGATCCGAATTCTGAGATTTATGTTCTGATTCCCCTGACTCGTGATTAGATTTTTCTTGGGATTCATCTTCAGACATGTCTTTGGCTTAATTATCCAATATAATACTTGGATTCAGCCTATTAACATCTTCAATAAACAATAAATCTAAAGGAATTATTTCAGGCCTCACATTTGTATATGTTTGGAAAGCTTCAAACCCATTTTGATTGAGCTAACTAGATGCATTTTTTAGTACATATATAAACTTCTCAATGCCTTCAAAGAAATCATCAAATATATCTATCTCTTTTAAAAAATATTTCATTTTAAGCTCTATGGTGAAATTATTAATCAAATCATTGGGGTCATATGGCCTCTTTGGCATCAATTCCAAATTTAATAAAGCAATATTTGAAACTTCCTTGAATGTAAGAACAATATAAAAAATTACAAAAGTACCGCACTGCAAAAGGAAACTAGGCCAAATGGCCTTCCTAGCATTTTTGAGTTGCTTAGAAATACCACTTACTACAAGTTGGTAAGCAATTTATCTAGCAAGTAGCTTTTGAGGAACATAATAGGGCAAGACATGGGGAGAAGCATAACTCCCGAAAACTCTGACATAGGTGAAATTCTCTTTGGGAAACCATCTAGAAAAATTGAAAATGTATGTACTAGCCTCTTCAGAAATCCTAAGGGACTTCTCATCAAATATAATCTGATTCATAGGTAGCACGAATCCATTGAAAATTTTATAAAAATTTGAATGAAAATATCACTCCTAAAGGGCTCTGTGGTAAATATGGATTGGAGTGGGGTCTTTAGCTGTCCATTTCCATCCCATGGTAGGAAAACTTGAACAAAATAAAATTGTGTCAATGACATAGGAACTCATGTAAAACTAGGATATTTCTCTAGAGGTAACTCTTATTTTACTTCTATACTCCATGATATTTCTGGCCAAATTATCAGACATGATGTTTTCCCAATTCATAATTGAATAATTGATGTTTGTGTCAAATTAACAGGACCCAGTCTACATAAAACCTAGTAGTATATAGCTTTGCAAACAATCTACACAACATTCCAGCAACATAGAAATAAGGGGAAGGTAAGTGTGGTATTGGGTACATATCGAGTTTGTCCTATTTTATATTTCCTTCGTCGTTCTTCAATCCCTTTATAACTTTCATCAGGTTTGTATGTTTCTTTGTAAAGCTTTGGAAAAAAGCTTTTTCATAGTTCTTCTGCGGGATGGGTAAGTGGTACATTTTCCTCAAATCTTCTACCGTGATGAACCAATATTCTCCAGCTTTGAATTCTTAAAATTCCTATCTGCTATGTTAATGTGGTTAATTACCCACTTAACCATATATGTATAGGGGAGAATCTTCGGCCTCATTGCTACTTTCTAAATAAATGAGCATGCAATGTCGAAATAAGACGGGTCTGAGGAAAGTGACGCGTCTGCTGTAGAAATTTTGGTTATTACTCTTGGTTGTTAATTCTTGAAGAGTTGGTACATTGCCTTCCATGAGGAACTGCTACAATCCTTGTTGTAGGTTGCATCTGAGAATAATGGAGACATGTCTAATTCTTCAATAGTTGATGTTTGAGAAACTTCCATGCCTTTCTTGGTCATTCTAGTTATCCATACTCCATTAGGTGGTTTCCTAAATTCAAGTGAATAGAGAAAAATCAGATCTGAGATTAATGGAGAGAAGGATAGAGTTAAAAAAATATAATAAAAAATCTGGCGCTCAATCATTCAAACTACGCTCGAAGTAGATATCAATATTTCGAACCTTACTCCCATTAAATGTCGTTAATCACCCATAATTCTTCTTATCAAATCTCTTACACACATTTACGTAATATATCTATTATATCAATTTAAGACATTAGATATTATATCTGGTTGATTAGATATGAATCATTTCGTGCACTTGAGAAATAACTATCAATATCGCAAATCGCAACTCTAAACCATTACTATTAGTTATGTTTTCTATCACTGATGAATTTCGTGAAATGTGATCTGAGCAAATCGCAGATCACAATTTCTATAGAGTAATAAAACTTATATTTGGTTATTCGTTGCGAAATGCGAAGTGCATTAAGGAATCATGCTAATGCGCTTTATCGTATCTTTGATTTTTTATTATTGTTGCTTTTATTAATTCTCCGGGTCTGACTCATCGCAACGTTTACCGAATTGTCAAAAGTTGATTGTTTTTAAAAGTCGCGATGTGATTTGTTTTTAAAGAGGTGTTTAAAGAATTTGTAACAGGAATTTATGTGACTCAAAAACAGGTTGTAGCACATTTCCTATCTCACATTACTTTATTATTTTTTAACTTATTCACTTGTAAGTTATGCGATTTTCGATGAGCACTTAAGGAATCAAAGAGAAAAGGGAAAGAAACTTTATTTGCTAAAGTTTTAGACTTAGGCTAAGATAAAATCAAGCTTATAAATTTCTATTTATTTTAAAGGGTCCGCATTTAGTGAAAGTAAATGGAGGGTGTTGTATAGTACAACAATTAGCGATTCACCTGGGAGAACCAACTATCTATGATTAATTTCTTGAAATTTCTAAAAGATGTTTTGAAAGAAAAATAGTTGTAGGAATGAATTTTAGTAAATAACATTTCATTAAGCAATAAAATCTCTATTAATCATAATTCATAAGAATTAATCTTTAAAAATAAAAGTATGAATATCTATATGAGTCTTTACTAAGTTAAAAAATATGAAGCAGGTGACTCTTTCAGATTAGCTTTATAAATATATACTCTTTTATCATTGGTAGAGCCTCTGATCCAATAGGAAATTTAAGCTTTTGGTAGGGTTACCTTTTACCCTACAATGATTCACTATCCCATCCAGTCTTTCTTACAATTTCCAAAATTAAATTTCAACTTTATATTCTTGATCTCTTCTAGATCTTCTTTTATTTTTTGTAGATATTTTCTTGTTGTATTTTTTAATTAGTTAAAATCCATTGTCTTGGCTTGGTAACCAAATATTGACAATGCCATTCACTAGTTGTAATTAAACTGATCAAGCTGGCTCTTGATGAGACCCCTTTTTTCCTTTTGATATAATCTCAAGTCATTACCCTGTTTTGGTAGGCAATATTGGTAATGTTAGTTAAAATATTTCCCTATGAACATGGTAAACAAGCTCTTCTTGAGATTTATTATCTTCTAAGATTTTTAGCATAAATTTTTGAATTAATTTCTAAAAATTGATAAGTTTCCCAGATGGGGTGAATCATTGGTATTTTTGGGACTTCTGGATGATAATTTTGTAGATTTTTAAGATTGCTTATATGTAAACGAGTCTTTACTATGTTAAAAGTTCTTTTCTTGATTGATAACAGAGTAACCATGCTTTATAAAGAGGAGATTTCATCAAAGAATAAATAGCTTTAGTGAAATCACATCTTTTAGTAAAACAAAATATATTTGATATTCAAATATTTTGATTGTTTCCTTAACAATTATTATTTCTATAAGCGATAAATCGAGAAGATTTTTGGAGATGTTTACTTGAAAAACCAAAAATCAATACTATGCAACTTTTATTATTTTCCTAAGGAAAATAAAAGACAATAATATGTAGGGAATAGAAGGGGTTACCTCCTATGAAAAATATTTCTTTAAAATCTACCCACTAACAGTCAAAGAATATATTTTCCTTATAGATCTTGCAATAAAAATGTTGATGGGCCTATTTCTTCTATGATTTGAAAACAATCTAGCCACAATATTTGAAATTTGGTGTGTTTACCTTTTTCCTCACATGATTTGTCCCATTTAAATATCAGATCACCAATTTGAAAACTTTTTGGAGTGAGAAAAGTTGAATCAAATGAAGGTTTTACTATCTGTTGATGATGTGCATGAATAACTTTCTCTTTTTCCCTTTCTTCTTCAAGTTTAAGAATTTGAAATTGTCTTACTTGCAAGGAAGAAGAAGTGGATTCATCAATAAATTTAACTAAGGAAAGAGAAGGAATAACTACATTGGTAGGAAGAATAAATTCTTTTCCATAAACAAGATTGAATGGAGAAGTGCCAATGGAGGACTTCTAAGTTATTCGGTCTGCCCAAAGAGAAAATTTTAATGACTTGTACCAATTTCATTGGTTTTCGTCAACATTTTGTTTGATGATTCTAATAAGGTTTTTATTTGTGGTTTTTGCTAAAGCATTTACTTGCAGATAATAATTAGCAGAATACTTGAGTTTAAAACCTCTTTTGATTGCAAATTCTATCATAACAGATCCTGAGAAATAAGATGAATTATCGAACATTAAATCAGTAAGTAAACCAAACCTAGTTATGATAAATTGATCAACGAACGCAATAATATTGTAAGAGTTGGCTACCTTTAGTGGAATTGCTTCCACCCATTTAGTAAAAAATATGTAGCTGTGAGAATATATTTATGTTGTTTTGAAGAGTTAAGAACGATCTCACCAATTATATCTACTCCCCATTGTTCAAATGGTTGTTCGATATTAACTAGATCTAATGGGAAGGTTGGTTTCCATTGTCTTCTAAATGCACTTTGAAATATTTTGCATTTTCTTGCATATTCATGAGCATATTTGAAAACTGTAGGCCAATAGTAACCTGCATGCAGGATTTTATGTGTTGTTCTATTTCCTCCAAAATGTCCTCTAGATGGTCCATCATTATTGGCTTGATGGGGTCCTGACCCAGGTTCGGAGTTCAAGGTTTGCCAACAAACCCCTATACTACTAGCCCTTTCGGAAGTGACCTGCTTGTGCAGGTCAAAGTCTCACCCGAAGTAGTATGGGAGGGTGTTGGAACCAGGTTTCCGCATCCTGAGAAAGGATAGGTAAGGCAAGAAAATCTGCGTTCGGCCCTGCGATACGTGTTAGTCATCCGTATTTTTCACCTGTTGATGATGACTAGTTGTTAAAGCCAATTTTTCTAGTAGTTGATCTCTAATTTGTCAAATTTGTCAGCTAGAAAACACCCATAAACATTTTTCCCTCCTACCTTTTCAATCAGCCCATGATGAGATAAAATCTAATTGTCAAGCCCCATCTAGTCTCAGTCATACAAACTTATCCATCAGCTCCAAAGAGAATACTCCAAATCTGTCCAAAAAGTCTCCCCTAAGTTAGGTAGTGGCGCTTTTGGAATTCCTCCCGTGGAAAACTATCCTAAAGCCAAAATAAAGTCTGTCTAATATCAACCATTCATAGATAACCTTCCTATTCTGCAAAAATATTGATACACCCTTAAGTCGCACCACTAACAAACCTTGATGTCTCAGCAGTGCATATGCCACAAGTCAAAATGATATTAAGTGGATTTAGAGTGTTTCAATTTCTTTTTCAAAATAAGAAGTGTACCAGTGTTCGAGAAGACATTGTTAAACTTAACATGAGAAGAAAACTACTTCTCATGTGGTTTTGGGCCTGGGATGCAAGTACTGGACAGAGAGGTAATTCAATGAACTCCTGCAAACACAGTCAAAAGGTTAGTGACCTATGACTAGCAAGTAATACTCTGCAGACACAGGTTAGGTTGCTTTTGATGTCTAAAGATGCATAAGGGTATTTTAACAATAATATTACATATCTTAGAGAGTGCCCCTCATGGCATATTGTCAATTTGCCACTTTTATTTACTTAACTATGAATAGGCACTATAAGGAAAGATGACACAGTTTGACAAATGGATGAAATAGCATCACTGTAAAACCTCCTCCAAACATGAGTAGAGGGTTGGATGACTGTGCAAAACCTCCTCCAAAAATGAGCAGATGGTTAGGTCATTGGTTGAAAACCTCCTCCAAATATAAGCAGAGGGCCAGGAATAGAGGTATGGCCTCATTTAAGGGCACAAGGCTAACAATGTCGCAAACAACCTTAAAAACTTGTTATCCACATTTTCTCTTATAGATGAAAACGACGAACACAACAATGGTGTTTCAAAGATTGATTATATGGTTTCACTGATTGAAAGGTAGAGTTTAAGTGAAGTGGGAAACAATTGAAGGCTTATGAATAGAAATGTCTTGTCAAGAATAGGCCAAGTAGTGATGTTTTGATGTTCAAAGAAGCTTTAATTTTCTTGTCCATGAAGATATTTCTCAAAAACTCATCAAAATTCACGAGAAGGTAGCCTAAGCCTTGCTTCTGAAGGAGAATTTGCAAATAAACACATAGTGACAGTATGTGTAAGAAGGATATGACAAGTGTTTTAAATTTAGAGACAACAATCAAAGCAAATGAAATATACTACTGTCATAAACTAAGACCTTGTTATGAAGCATGTGAAAAAGCCATTGTTGTCGCATATGATTGTAGGAAGGGTCTTTAAAGGATTTCCTTTTTGATAAGAAGATGTTTTCCAAACCTAGGTGAATGCAACTAAGTTTTCACCCACAGTCAAAGAGAAATATCATTCAAAATATGCATCTACAATCATTAGTATGGTTTTGAGCAAGTTTTCTTTTAAGGAACATATATAGGCAAACAGTGACAAGGTTGCTAACTTTGTGAAGTTTTTCCTTTAAAGGACAGAGATAGAGAGATAGTGAAAAATATTTTAGCCTTGAGATGAATTCTTCGCATTGGGAAGGGTCATATCTATGAAGAATTTCAAAATAGCATCCACAATATTTTGTCATAAACTTGTTCGAAAACAAGGCTTCATGATGTCTAAAAAGGTGATGAAAGGATAAAAAAATTTCATGTTGAGTTTTTTATAAGAAGAAAATTCTCAAAGGGCATTCGAAACCTTATGAAACAAACACAAAGGTTTTTTGTTTTTTCATCTTTAAAGGAATAAGTTGGCCGTTGCAAAGTCTCATTTGCAAGTTTCAAACCACAAACAAGTGCTCCCATAGTTCTTCCACCAAAGAAGCAAGCAATTTCAGCAATTTTTTCAGATTTTGAAGGCTTAAAGCCTGTGCAGTGCGCTTGGAAAAGTTCATGGCACGCCTGGGAGAGGAAATATACAAGAGTGTAATGACCGCGTGGTGCGCCTGTAGCACGTTCACCAACCGCCCGAGCAACTGACTCGACTGTTCTCATTGCGTGGCGCCCTTTGCAGTAAAAGTTGCGCTCCTCCTTTCGCCTTCTAAAGAGCTCTAAAACTCCTCCAATGATCAACCAAGGCCTGTGAAAAACCTTCAAGGTATTCTCTAGTCCCTCTTGGAAAAATTCAAAGTTTGAAAGGGTTTTTTTGTGGTGTTATTTCCCTAATAAGGAGATAATGATTTTTAAACCATTTCATCATCTAAAACAATGAGATAAGCAGTGTTAAGGATACATAGTCCTTGTCAAAGCTAAAGAAACATTTTTTGTGCTTAGGGGTTTTCAAATCAGTTTGAATAGTGTTTTAACAGTGGCTTTAAGAGCAGTTTGTCATATAAAGAGCAGAGACAAATAGTGTTAAAAAGGGTGGGTGGGGTTTTGGTCGAAGATTAAAGAGTCTTGTTGCTGTGAATGCCAAGGGTTAGTACAGTGATTAGAGGGTGGTGTGTTTTTATCAGTCTTAAAGGACCTTAAAAGCTTTAGGAATAGTGATAAACCATACACTTATCACAAGACAAAAACACAGAATTGGAGAAGTCCCAAGTTGGCTGGAAGGTGTCTTAGCATTATTAAAACAAAAACAAACCTTGTCTACAAAATCAAAAGAGGAAAACAGTGATCATGATGTCAAATTTTTGTCATTTTAAAGTGTCCTCTCTGTATGATGAAACGGTGAAACCTTGTGTAGTCTCCATAGTTCCAAAAAACAGAGTATGCTGTGAAGGTCTTTTAAATCAGTTGGAGGGTGTTTTTGTCTACCTTTGTGAAGAACAGTGAATAACAAAAAGAGCCTTGTTTGAACAGAAAGGTGTTCTTATAAAAACAAAGGAGATCCTTGTTCAAACAAGGGACCACCAACACATTCTTGCAAGACTTTGCCCAAGCACAGTGATAAGTTTATTTTGTTTCATTTAACTAATTCTTGTTGTTTGGCATAAAAAAAGATTAAACAGGGACTTATAAGGGGGACAGGGGTGTTGTTTGAGAAGCCATTTCAAGGATCATTTGAGACAACTTGTTTTTTTCAGTCAACAAAGAATATTTAAAACAAAATGCCTCCCAGGCAAGATAGTAGAAGTGGCCTTCACAGGAGGTTTGAGCCTGTTTCAACTTAAGGGGTAAATGCTCATCCATCAGTCATGTTTAACTTTCATGAGGTTGGATGTCTAGATTTTTGTCAAAGGGTGCAGGAGGTGAAAA
This sequence comes from Pinus albicaulis, assembly GCA_034641835.2. Taxonomy (NCBI): domain Eukaryota; kingdom Viridiplantae; phylum Streptophyta; class Pinopsida; order Pinales; family Pinaceae; genus Pinus; species Pinus albicaulis. Next base: position 350,151,824 of record CM076578.1, on the reverse strand, counting down.
GATATTCCCCTTTGACACATATTTGTGCTTTGAGATTTCAAGGGAAACACTTTCAACTCGTAGGATTGGATTTCAAGTTCTCTCCTAGGTCCATTTCCAAGGCCACCAAAATCCCTTATGTCGGAGAGAAGTGGTTTAAAGAAATCCACCTAGACTCAGAACAATACAAACCTTTTTTGAATCCTGAGCATAGAGATACATGTCCATCCATCTTTCCCTTGTCATATCTGTTGACTAGTATGCCCCCCTCATGAAGATAATCATGAAATACTTCACTTGCGAGGTAAGCTTCTCGTAGGTCTATGCTTACCATGTCCAGTTTCTAATGCATTTCACAAGAGGAAAATTGTTAAATCTCTCTTTCCTCCTCCATAGAAGTATTGAAAAAATGGCCTCCACTATTCAGAAAAAACCTCCTTCTCAGTTGTCAGCTTGCCTTTTCCATCATTCTCTCATCAATATTATCATTCTTCATCAAATTGAGAAGAGGGAAATCTATTGGGACACTTTCATTTCACATCCATATTTTTCCACTGTTCCTTCATTCCATATATCTCCTTCACCTTCCACTCACCATCCTTTGCCTTCTTCAAGCAAGCCCATTCCCAAGAAGCTCAAATTTCCCATTGAACAAGAAGAAGAGCATGAGCAAGGGGAAGAAGAACATGACGAGGAAGAAGAGCATAAGCAAGGGGAAGAAGAGCATGATAAACAACAGCATGATGAGGAAGGGCAGCAAGGGGAAGAAGAACATGATGAACAACAACATGATGAAGAGGAGGAAAAACATGATGAAGAGGAGGAACAACAGGATGAAGAAGGGAAGAAAATTGAAAAAGAGCATTGTGAGGCAGGGCAGCTAGGTGAAGAGCATCACAGTGATAATATGAAGCATAATGAAGAAGGGTAGCAAAGTGAAAAAGAGCACTCTGAGGCAGGGCATCAAGGTGAAGAAGAGCACAATGATGATATGCAGCACAGTGACAAAGAGTAGCGCCATGAATAAAATCAAGAGAGTGGCAAGGATGATGAGGAAAGTAACAAGGGAAAATAGCTAATAGAGCATGTGCTAGCTGCCTCTCCTAGGCAAGGGGCCATGCTTTCTTCCCCAAAAGTGGCCAAGCCCCAGACATCAAGGAAAAGGGTGCCTAAAACTATAACTCCAAATGTTACTAGGGCCCTCTGAAGCAAGGGGAAATTGCCCAAGAAGCCCATTGTTGAATTACCCAAGAGGAGGAAGACCAAGAAGGCTACCCAAAGCAAGGGAAAGGAGAAACAAGAAAGCAGCCATGAAAATGAGAGAGACTTTGACATAATTCAAATCCAAAGTGATGATAGCGACAATGAGGCCCGAATCCTAGACACTCTCTTGATCAATAGAGAAAAAAAAATTGATGCTTTGAGGGCATATCTAGAGAGGGCTAGAAACTTCAATCACTTTTTTCAAATACAAAATAAACAGATGAGTGTCCACATGGCGGTTTATGAGACACGGGCCATCAAATACAAAAAGGAGGCCTCCAAGGCACAAGTTAGATTGGAAGAACTCATGGGCGAGTTCAATGATAACGAAGATGAAAATCAGCCCAGAAGAAAGAGGCCAAGGACCATGGGACTCAAAAGAGCCCTTGAGAAACAAAAGGAGGAAGAAGCTGCCTTTCTCCAATCTTTCCCTCTCACTACATTGTTCACCCAAGAGATAGAGAAAAATCGAGAAGCATGGCTCAAGAAGGTGAATGATCACTTGGAAAAGAAGTTGGAGAAGGCCAATAGAGATTTTGACCTTCAAAGGAGGATGATCGGGCACTATAAGAAGCTCAATCAGTTCGCCCGACGGAAATTGAAGGCCACACAGGAAAAACTCAAGGAAGCTCAAAGGAGGCACCCGGCACCAAAATTGAAGAAAGACACCTCAAAGCTCCAAATTTTGGCCTCAGCTTCACAGCATGTTTCTGAAAACCCTTGAGGGTCATGCTCGCCAAAATTGGCTGAAATTCAACAAATTTTGGTTTTTTGTCATTTTTGGGTTTTTGGCTAAAACTCATGGGCATCCTCAAAGGATGAAAATGGTATAATTGGATGCCATAATTTTAGGGATATATACTTAGTGACTTTTAGATCAATTGAAGATAATTTTCTCCCCCAAAATGGAAAAAAACACTCACTTTTTCCACACTTTTCCCTGTTTATAAGCAAGGTCTATTTTTTGGGTTTTTACACACAGGTCAGCTTTTGATGGACTTATAGTGATCATTTTGGAGAAAACTAAACATTTTAAGAAAAAAAACATTCAAATATTTCCAACGAGCCATCACGGGCCTTGTTTCGACATCAGGAAGGCCTCCAAACGTTGCCGGCAAGACAGAGGACTTTTTGCTGATATATTTCTTAAGTATTTTTGTAAAAATGAACCTTTCTAAAGTGACTTTTCCTCATGTGCGTTTAGATATTTTTGGGCATGATTAGTTATGAAAAGTCAATATATTTTCCTTTTTTAGAATTTTTTGAGATATTTTATTAGATATTTTGAGCCTTGGGCTTTGCAAAGCCTTAAGGACAAAATCAGATATTTTGGATAGGCCAATGAGATTGCAAGTTGAACTAGGAGGTTTTCCCTCATCTTGGCCTATATATTCCAAAGGCTTTCATTGTAAACAAGGCTGAACTTGATGAATAGAAGAAATATATGGTTATACAAGATTGGAAGAAACATTTGTCTCATGCATTGTATAGTTTCTTGAATTTTTTTGGATGATGAAGGAGGTTGTTGTTGGATTCCTTGACTTGGTAAAATGGTATAGTGTCCCTCTCTGTTATGCTTCTTAGTTTTCATTCATAATTCCATGTTCTTGCTTCCTATAAGATAGTAGAGAATAGATTTGAGACATGCCCTTGGAGGCACCTGAAGTTTCCTGTTTCTTTATAGCTTCTATGTTTTCTTCCTTCTTAGTCATATCAAAGAATCCTTCATTTATCTTTGATAATTGAAGAAATTGTTTGCTTGTTTCATTTATGGTTTTATGCATGCTAAGTATGATTCACAGTATGCCCTGCTTACTCATGGCTAGTCATAGTTCCACCTCTGAAATATTTCTTTGATTGTTTGATTTTCATTTGTTTAACCAAGGAGGTCTTGTACTGATCTTTCCCTTTGCCTAAAACTATGAAATCTTGCTTTCAAAGTGCCCAATAACTTGAAATACTATGCTTAGGAATTTCCTCATAGTAATTTGAGTTGTTTGTTTGTCTTAAATGTATTTCCCCAAAGTCTGATAGCAGTTTCCTAAAGTTGGAGAGTCATATATCTCTATGAATTGCTTGAATGTTTATTTCTATGCATGGATCAATTTAGAGTTACATTTCTCATGATTAATGGTTAGCCCTACCATTTTTATGTCAGCTATTGAACTATTTATTTTTTAAATCCTTTTTCCTTCGCAAATTTAGTGTCCATCCCACTCCATTGTACCCAAAGATCCATTTTACCTCGAATAAAATCGGCCCTTCAACAACCTTGTATCACCATCTGAAATATTTATTAACCTTTTCGACCCCATAGCCCAGTTGATCCGACATATTTTTACCTATCTTAGTCTTTGATCAGTTCATCCCTCACAACCTAAAAACCAAAACCAAAAACCTACTTCATAACTAGCCTAAAATCATAAACACAAGAAGAAAAACACACAGATATCCCTTACAAAAATAGAGAGAGCCCTCTCTGAGTCCAAGAAGGCTAGGTCCTTGGGCTCCAAAGACTGGTTTGATTTTACACTGTCATTTGATTTTCCAATCATTCAAATCACGGGACGCTAACATAATGGCGATCAGGGTGGGACTTTGAGTGATAAACAAACTTAGTTTCCCTAAACCTTTAGAAACCTTTGAAAATACTATCTGATTGACTTATCCCATCGCTGACTAACATAATGGCGATCAAGGTGGGACTCTGAGTGATAAACAAACTTATTTTCCCTAAACCTTCAGAAACCTTTGAAAATTCTATCTGATTGACTTATCCCACCGCTCACTAACATAATGGTGATCATGGTGGGACTCTGAGTGATAAACAAACTTAGTTTCCCTAAACCTTAAAAAACATTTGAAAATACTATCTGATTGAATTATCCCACTGCTCACTAACATAATGGCGATCACGGTGGGACTAACTGAGTATATAAAAATATAGCAAACTATTGTAGATTCATTAGTATTTCAAAATTTAAACATGCAAGTAGTCCATAGAATCATTTAGAGTAAACTCTTTTTGTTTTCACCACCCTAGCAAAGTGATGAATTAGGTTTAGAACACTCTAATAAACCATAGGTTGCACATAAAAACTCAGAAAACCCCAAAACATTCCTAGATTTTCTTTTCCCTAGTTATTGGTGGTGGACCATAGCTACATCTTTACAAAAACAACCAAGTTCCACCTGGAAACTCCACGAGCCTCCAGTTGGCCTAAAAAACTCCATAAAAAACCAAAAAATTCATAAACCATACCTTTTTTTTGACTCATCCTTTCCAAAAATTAAAACTTATGGTGCAAACTCTATAATTAGTGACAAACTAAGTATAACTTAGCAATTCAGAAGACTTCACCTAAATAGAAATAATCTTGCAAATAGAACCATTAGCTTGTCCAGATAGCCTAGTAAACTGTTGAAACCAAGTGAAATCACTCTTCCTTGCAAGTCTTCATCTCAAATTTTTCCAGAAGACTTTTTTCCCAAAGCATCTTTGATAGTTTTGTTGGTGGACCATAGTTCTCAAAGAAATCCACATGGCGACTCCACTAGCCCTCTTTTTTGTTTTGACCATCCTTCACATTATAAAAACCCCTAGAGAGGCCATCCACCTGAAACAATAAAAAATACCATCCTCTCTACACTCTGATTTCAAAATCTGGCTTCACAAAGAATCTATACCAGATCTCATCCTGACCCAAATCCCCCTATCATAGTAGATCACCTAGAGAAGATTATGTGGCAAGCTTCTGAAACTAGCAATTTAGCTACAGATAGGTCCATCTGTAAAACAATATCAATACCTGAACACCTCACAACCTTGCAGGATTCCCCATTTGACTTAAAATCAGCAAAAACCCTTTTTAGAAGCAAGTCAAAAAGTAAGGTAAACTTTGATGATCTTGAGCCCCTAGATCTGCCACAGAGTCCTAGTAGAGAAGCCTCGCCTACTACACCTCCCGAATTTCAACTTCTCCATCACTTTGGCTCCTACCACCCCAGATCTGCTCAAAATCAGATCACTAGTCCAAGTACATCTGCCACACCCATCTAAACCACTACTGTTCAAATCACCTTAGCTCATCCTATAAACCCTCATATTGTACATCATCCATTAGCTCCTGCCATGGTAGCCTGGTATGCACCCTTGGTGTTGCCACACCCTTTGGCTCCTTTACAAAATGACTATCAATTCAAAATCCCGCACTTTACTAGAGTTGAGACTACCACAACTCAAAAACATGTAGATAGAATTAGTGATGCCTTTGAATACATGGAAATAGAAGACAAGATCATCAGAATGAGGATGTTTGCCCAAAGCCTGGGTGGAGAACCCAAAAAATGGTTTAAAATCTTAACTCCAAAACAGCATCCACGATCTCCCAGAACTTTACCAAACCTTGATAAATTAGTGGGAAATCCTAAAGAACCCCATTCAAATCCTGTTAGAGTATAACAATCTAAAACGGGAAAATGGGGAAAGTGTCTAGTGATATTGCACTATGTTCAATAGTATTTATAACGCCCTCCCGCCTCACTTCAAACCTCCACTTGGCTCAGCCTTAGCAAAGTTCCACGAAGGTTTCGACCCAGACATGACTTATCAACTAAGAAAAAAGGACCCCCCTACCTTAGAGGAAATGCAAAAAGTGGCCATAAGTGCAGAAGCCAACTTAGCAGAAAAAAGAGGTAGGACTAGATCAGAAAGGAAAGTCACATACCGGGATGAGGTCACCCCTTCAGCCCATTCCTTAGATCCTAGAATAGATTACTTGGTTAGATCCATGACGAAAATGTGGGAAAAGATAATTAAAAAGACACCTCTTAGGGACAACCAGCCAAACCCTCCAAACAGAAATCGGAACCAAAACTTTAGGAGAGAGCAGCCTCAAAACAAACCAAGGGAGACAAACCAACAAGTTAGGCCACCTTTTAACGAAAATTATGTTGATGAGGATGAGAGAGATACATAACCCATTGATGAAAATCATGTGAACCTTATAGGTTCTGATAACGAGAGTGAGGTTTACCTCACAGAAGAAGAACAAGCTTTCTTCTCTCCAAATCAAAATGAAACCAACTATGAAGATCCCGAAGATCTTGCTATGATTTTCAGAATGCCATAATAGAAGCTCACAGGCAGTATGACCTTAGAAGCAGAAAGAACCAAGATGACTCCAAGAAAAGTAGCTCGGACACTGCTAAAACCCCTAATACCATCCTTAAAAGAGTAGTGAATAGCGAAAAAATCGTGGCCAAGAAAACTGACCAAAGCAAAGATGAAGGTATTCAGACAAGTCTTGGCTCAGATTCTCCTAGTACACCCACCAAGATTCCCGAGATGGCTGTGTCAAACAAAATCCTGAAACAAAGTTAGCAAACTTAGAACATAGATAAATTCATAGCTGAAAAGTTGAAGCAAACCTATCTAAACTACAAGCAACCTTCAGTTTTGAGGGAGAAATCGCCAAATTAAAGATTACTATGCCTCTCACTGAACTTATTTCCCAAATCTCTTATAAATCCCAAGTGTTAAAGGTCCTGAATATATGAGATGATGCAAACACCCTTAATCTAGCTGATGACACTCCTGAAGTGTTGTTTGGTCCAAAAATAGAAGGGAAATTCCAATAAGGAACCACTCTTCCCTTTTACATCAGTCTAAATATCCATGACCAAATCCTACATAATTCCATGCTAGACTTCGGGGTCTCGCATAATCTCATGCCAAAGGTTGTGATGGAAAGATTAGACCTAGAAATAACAAGACCATATAAAGACTTATATTCATTTGATTCGAGTAGAGTCAAGTGTCCAGGCTTAATCAAAGATATTTGTTTCAGTTTGGCCCAAATACCTGCAAAACACCTGATCATGGACATATTGGTAGCAGACATTCCCCCCAAGTACGAAATTATTTTATCTAGAACTTGGGGAGCTAAGCTTCAGGGAAATATTCAACTTGATATGTCCTACGCCACTATTCATATGCTTAACCAAACCAGAATACTCTATCGATAATCACACATGAAATATATGGTCAGTAGCCAAGAAAGGCCAGATAACATCCCAATGTACTCCTTGCATTCTGATCTGAACTCTTTCATTTTACACACTAATTAGAACATTGAAGAACAGTCAGGAGGATTTGAAACAAACTTAGACCCACCACATCAGCTGCCCCAAGTTATCTACGATGAACTAGATAATTAAAATTATCATGACCGTGAGTAGCTATCTCTTGAGGAAAGAGATTTTGTTCCTTTTGAAGCAGGGATAGAACAAGAAGCACAAACCATTATGTACCATCAAGAAAATTTCTCAAACCTTAGGCAAACATCAGCAGTAACATCAGGAGACTTTTTCAGAACAGAAGCATTAGAAGACTTGCATATCACAAACCTTTTTGGAAATTAGGGGTGGGGAAGCTTAATGTTCTTACCATACCTTAAGGATTTGCCATCACATAACTCTACCCCTTCAAATGAAACCATGACTGTAGCCATAAAAACTCCAAATTCAGGAAACATGTCTAAAAAACTTCTTATGAAAGGATATGATGACTGTAGTCCAAATATACCTGAGTTGTTTGAACTAGCTAGCATTCTGTCACTCCACCAAAGAATTAGAATTGCTATAATTTGGAATATTATTCAATATACTACTTCATGTAGAGAAAACAGTGAGAAACACTATACCACTGCCATCACTCCGAGAAACAAATTTGACAAAAGAAAATACAAAAATCTTGACTAAACAGTAGTAGTCAAAGATAAAAAAGTTGGTCATCGGATCTGTTTTGATATTAGAAATGCTAATACAGACCCTTGTGACAGCAACTATATCCTTTCTGCCCAAGACCATGATATACCAATGATAAGTGCTTTTAATCATGTTTCTTTGCAAAATGATGTTTCAGGATATATCCAAATAATTCCTTTGCAAAGCATACAGCTTAAAGAATTTTTCAAGTATGCTGGAAATAGTTCCATCTTCAAACCCAAAATTGAAAAAACACTGGATATCAAAAACATGTTCCTAAAAGCCATGTTTCCAGTTCTAAATTTCTGCATTCTGACATACCTTGATGATGTCATCATATACTTCAAAAATGACAAAGAATATCTGCATTATTTGAAAAAGATGTACATAAAAAGGAGTGGAAATCAGAGGTATAAAGAGGTACAGCAGGAAGATACAGGGTTGTTTAGAGATTCATGCATGAATCCTTATGTCATGCTTGAAAGAGAAAATTTTCCAAATTTTTCTTTTCAAGAGCTGAGTGGACCAAGAGTGGTAGGAGATCCTTATGAAGATAGAATGCTTAAGTTTCACCATTTCCAAGATTTCTGAGTTAAAATATTTTCAATAATTGTATATACCATTGTTTGAAAAATAAATAAAAAACATAAATATCAAAAACAATAGAAAATAGAAAAAGAGGGTGGTTTTAAAAATAGAAAGAAATCCCCGTGTTCAAAAAATATTCATTCTGAAAGCGCGCAAGTCTAAATGCCGCTACTAGTGCTCAAATGTCTTGTTCAGTTATCTAGCCTAATCATAAATGAACATGTTTTAAATTTATTTACTGATAAGTTAGTGAGAGGAAAATATAGTCAGCATTGTGTAAGCTTGACTTATCAAAGAGAGTATATTAGGAAAAGATACTAGTTCCACATGCTCAAAACAGAACCAAAGAGGAAAGAAGGGATGAAAAACAAACGATATATACTAGCCCTGATTTTTCTAGATTTCATTTTATGCAAAATAATATTTGTGTGCAACTTGTATTTCATGCCAAAAGTACATGACAAATTAGACTATCTAATCCTGATATGGTCATTTTTCAATTTCATGTTTCAAATTAGAGAATAAAATCCTCTCAAACAGCTTAACCTTGACAGTCGATCCAGTATAGGTAGAGAAACAAAGGAGTTCATCAGCTTAATTTTAAATTCCCGACGGATGTAAGTGTAGAACTAGATAGTGTCATTTTTTAAAAATATTATGTCAAAGGATTTCTAGTCCAAATGCACCCAAAAGAAGAAAAAATGTTAAGAAATATAATGGGGTAGGTAGAAATGTCATTGATGCTATTCATGCTGTCAATTTTCAGAAATAGCATCAAGGAAGAAAGAAATTTGCGTTAATGGATAAAGGCACTGATCTTCAAAGAACCGAGATTTGAAATTATGAACACCTCCTAAAAAGGAGCTACCCTCCCCAAATGGAGCCACTGTTAGTCATCAGTATTTTTCACCTGTTGATGATGACTAGTTGTTAAAGCGAAGTTTTCTAGCAGTTGATCTCCAATTTCTCAAATTTGTCAACTAGAAAACACCCATAAACATTTTTCCCTCCTACCTTTTCAATCAGCCCATGATGAGATAAAACCTAATTGTTAGGCCCTATATAGTCTCAGTCATACAAACTTGTCCATCAGTTCCAAAGAGAATACTCCAAATCTATCCAAAAAGTCTCCCCTAAGTTAGGTAGTGGCGCTTTAGCCATTCCTCCTGTGGCAAACTATCCTAAAGCCAAAAGAACCTCTGTCTAATATCAACTAGTCATAGATAACCTTCCTATTCTACAAATAATTCTTGATACGCCATTAATTCATGCCACTAACAAACCTTGATGTCTCAGCAGTGCATATTCCACAAGTCAAATTGATATTAGGTGGATTTACATTGTTTCAATGTCTTTTTCAGAAGAAGAAGTGTACCAGTGTTCCATAAGACATTATTAAACTTAAAATGAGAAGACAACTACTTCTCATGTGGTTTTGAGCCTAGGATGCAAGTACTAGATAGAGAGGTAATTCAATGAACTCCTGCAAACACAGTCAAAAGGTTAGTGACCTATAACTAGCAAGTAATACTATGCAGATACAGGTGAGGTTGCTTCTGATGTCTAAAGATGCATAAGGGTATTTTAACAATAATATTACATATCTTAGAGAGTGCCCCTCATGCCATATTGTCAATTTGTCACTTTTATGTACTTAAATGTGAATAGGCACTACAAGGAAAGATGACACAGTTTGACAAATGGATGAAATAGCATCACTGTAAAACCTCCTCCAAACATGAGCAGAGGGTTGGATGACTATGCAAAACCTCCTCCAAATATGAGAATATGGTTAGTTCATTGGTTGAAAACCTCCTCCAAATATAAGCATAGGGCCACGAACAGAGGTATGGCCTCATTTAAGAGCACAAGGCTAATAATGTTGCGAACAGCCTTAACAACTTGTTTTCCACCTTTTCTCCAATAGATGAAAACCACTAACACAGCAGTGGTGTTTCAAAGATTGATTATATGGTTTCACTGATTGAAAGGTAGAGTTTAAGTGAAGTGGGAAAAAATTGAAGGCTTATGAATAGAAAATTTTTGTCAAGCACAGGCCAAGTAGTGATGTTTTGATGTTCAAAGAAGCTTTTCTTTTCCTGTCCATGAAGATATTTTTCAAAACTCATAAAAATTGACAAGAAGGTAGCCTAAGCCTTGCTTCTGAAGGAGACTTTGCGAATAAACACATAGAGACAGTATGTGTAAGAAGGATATGACAAGTGTTTTAAATTCAAGGACAACACTCAAAGCAAATGAAACATACTACTGTCATAAACTAAGACCTTGTTATGAAACATGTGAAAAAGCGATTGCTATCGCATATGATTGCAGGAAGGGTCTTTAAAGGATTTCCTTTTTGATAATTAGATGTTTGCCAAACCTAGGTGAATGAAAATAATTTTTCACCCACAGTCAAAGAGAAATATCATTCAAAAGATGCATCTACAATCATTAGTATGGTTTTGAGCAAGTTTTCTTTTAAGGAACGGATATAGGCAAACAGTGATAGGGTTGTTGACTTTGTGAATTTTTTCCTTTAAAGGAAAAAGATAGAGAGACAGTGAAAAATATTTTAGCCTTGATATGACTTCTTCGCATTTGGAAGGGTCATATCTATGAAGACTTTCAAAATAGCATCCACAACATTTTTTCATAAACTTGTTTGAAAAAAAGGCTTCATGATGTCTAAAAAGGTGATGAAAGGATAAAAAAATAGCATGTTGAATTTTTTATAACAAGAAACCTCTCAAAGGGAATTCAAACACTTATGAAACAAAAAAAAAGGTTTTCGGCTTTTTCATCTTTAAAGGCATAAGTTGACCGTTGCAAAGTCTCATATGCAAGTTTCAATCCACAAACAAGCGCTCCCTCAGTTCTTTCACCGAAGAAGCAAGAAATTTCAACAGTTTTTTCAGAGTTTGAAGGCTTAAAGCCTGCGCGGCATGTCTGGAAAAGTGCGTGGCATGCCTAGGAGAGGAAATACACAAGAGTGTAATGATCGCATGGTGTGCTTGTAGTGCATTCACCAACCGTCCGATCAACCGACCCGACTGTTCTCATTGCGTGACGCCCTTTGCAGTAAAAGCGCCCCTTCTCCTTTTTCCTTCTAAAGAGCTCTAAAACTCCTCCAATGATCAACCAAGGCCCATGAAAAATATTCAAGGTATTCTCCAGTCCCTCTTGGAAAAATTAAAAGTTTGAAAGGGTTTGTTTTGCGGTGTTATTTCCCTAATAAGGAGATATTGATTTTTAAACCATTTCATGATCTAAAAAAATGAGATAAGCAGTGTTAAGGAGACAGAGTCCTTGTGAAATCTGCAGAAACCCTTTTTGTGCTTAGGGGGTCTCAAATCAGTTTGAAGAGTGTTTTAACAGTGGCTTTAAGAGTAGTTTGTCATATAAAGAGCAGAGACAAATAGTGTTAAAAAGGGTGGGGTTTTGGTCTAAGATTAAAGAGTCTTGTTGCTGTGAATTCCAAGGGTTAGTACAGTGATTAGAGGGTAGTGTGTTTTTATCAGTCTTAAAGGACCTTAAAAGCTTTAAGAACAGTGATAAACCATACACTAATGACAAGACAAAAACACAGAATTGGAGAAGTCCCAAGTTGGCTGGAAGGTGTCTTAGCATTGTTAAAACAAAAACAAACCTTGTCTACAAAATCAAAAGAGGAAAGCAGTGATCATGATGTGAAAGTTTTGTCATTTTAAAGTGTCCTCTCTGTATGATGAAACAATGAAACCTTGTGCAGTCTCCATAGTTCCAAAAAACCAAGTATGCTATGAAGGTATTTTCAATCAGTTGGAGGGTGTTTTTGTCTACATTTGTGAAGAACAGTGAATAACAAAAAGATCCTTGTTTGAAGAGAAAGGTGTTCTTATCAAAACAAAGGAGATCCTTGTTCAAACAAGGGACCACCAACACATATTTTCAAGACTTTTCCCAAGCACAGTGATAAGTTGATTTTGTTTAATTTAACAAATACTTGTTGTTTGGCATAAAAAAAGATTAAAAAGGGAATTATAAGGAGGATAGGGGTGTTGTTTGAGAAGCCATTTCAAGGATCATTTGAGACAACTTGTTATTTTCATTTAGCAATGAATATTCAAAACAAAATGCCTCCCAGGAAAGACAGTAGAAGTGGCCTTCACAGGAGGTTTGAGCCTGTTTCAACTTAAGAGGTAAATGTTCATCCATCAGTCCTATTTAATTTTCATGAGGTTGGATGTCTAGAGTTTTTTCAAAGGGTGCAGGAGGTGAAAATCTATTCCCCTTTGACACATCCTTGTGCTCTGAGATTTCAAGGGAAGCACTTTTAGCTAGCAGGCTTGGATTTCAAGTTCTCTCCTAGGTCCATTTCCAAGGCCACCAAAATCCCTTATGTCAGAGAGAAGTGGTTTAAACAAATCCACCTAGACTCAGAATAGTACAAACCTTTTTTGAAGCCTGAGCATAGAGATACATGTCCATCCATCTTTCCCTTCTCATATATGTTGACTATTTATGCCCCCTCATGAAGATAATCATGAAATACTTCACTTGCGAGGGAAGATTCTCCCGGGTCTATGCTTACCATGTCCGGTTGCTCATGCATTTCACAAGAGCCAAATTGTTAAATCTCCCATTCTTCCTCCATAGAAATATTGAAAAAATTTCCTCCATTGTTCAGAAAAAACCTCCTTCTCAGTAGTCAGCTTGCCTTTTCCATCATTCTCTCATCAAGATTATCATTCTTCATCAACTCGAGAAGAGAGAAATCTCTTGGGACACTTTCATTGCACATCCAGATTTCGCCACTGTTCCTTCATTCCATACATCTCCTTCACCTTCCACTCACCATACTTCGCCTTCTTCAAGCAAGCCCATTCCCAAAAAGCTCAAATTTCCCATTGAACAAGAAGAAGAGCATGAGAAAGGGGAAGAAGAGCATGATGAGGAAGAAGAGCATGAACAAGGGGAAGAAGAGCATGATGAGGAAGAAGAGCATGAACAAGGGGAAGAAGAGCATGATAAACAACAACATGATGAGGAAGGGCAACAAGGGGAAGAAGAACATGATGAATTGCAGCATGATGAGGATGAGGAATAGCATGATGAAGAGGAGGAACAACAGGATGAAGAAGGGTAGCAAAGTGAAAAAGAGAACTGTGAGGTAGGGAAAAAAGGTGAAGAGCATCACAGTGATAATATGAAGCATAATGAAGAAGGGCAACAAAGTGAAAAAGAGAATTGTGAGGCAGTGTAGCAAGGTGAAGAAGAGCACAATGATGATATGTAGCACAGTGATAAAGAGTAGCGCCATGAAGTAACTAAAGAGAGTGGCAAGGATGATGAGGAAAGTAACAAGGGCAAAGAGCCAATAGAACATGTGATAGATGCCTCTCTTAGGCAAGGGGCCATGCTTTCTTCCCCAAAAGTGGCCAAGCCCCAGACATCAAGGAAAAGGGTGCCTAAAACTATAACTCCAAATGTTACTAGGGCCCTCCGAAGCAAGGGGAAATTGCCCAAGAAGCCCATTATTGAATTACCCAAGAGGAGGAAGACCAAGAAGGCTACCCAAAGCAAGGGAAAGGAGAAACAATGAAGCAACCATGAAAAGGAGAGAGACTTTGACATAATTCAAATCCAAAGTGATGATAGTGACAATGAGGCCTGAATCCTAGAGAATCTCTTGATCAATAGAGAAAAAAAATTGATGCTTTGAGGGCATATCTAGAGAGGGCTAGAAACTTCAATCATTTTTTGCAAATACAAAATAAACAGATGAGTGTCCACATGGCGGTTTATGAGACACGGGCCATCAAATACAAAAAAGAGGCCTCCAAGGCACAAGTTAGATTGGAAGAACTCATGGGCAAGTTCAATGATAGAGAAGATGAAGATCAGCCCAGAAGAAAGAGGCCAAGGACCATGGGACTCAAAAGAGCCCTTGAGAAACAAAAGGAGGAAGAAGGTGCCCTTCTCCAATCTTTCCCTCTCACTACATTGTTTACCCAAGAGTTAGAGAACAATCGAGAAGCATGGATCGAGAGGGTGAATGATCACTTGGAAAAGAAGTTGGAGAAGGCCAATAGAGATTTGGACCTTCAAAGGAGGATGACCGGGCACTATAAGAAGCTCAATGAGTTCACCCGGCGGAAATTGAAGGCCACACAGGAAAAACTCAAGGAAGCTCAAAGGAGGCGCCTGACACCAAAATTGAAGAAAGACACCTAAAAGCTCCAAATTTTGGCCTCATATTCACAAAATTTTTATGAAAACCCTTGAGGGTCATGCTTGCAAAAATTGGGCAAAATTCAACAAATTTTGGTTTTTTGTCATTTTTGGGTTTTTGGCTAAAACTCATGGGCATCACCATTTCTGTTTGGGGCATCCTCAAAGGATGAAAATGGTATCATTGGATGCCATAATTTTAGGGGCATATATTCAGTGATTTTCAGATCAATTGAAGATGATTTTTCCTCCCAAAATGGCGAAAAACACTCACTTTTTCCACACTATGCCCCGTTTATTAGCAAGGTCTATTTTTTTGGTTTTTACACATAGGTCCGATTTTGATGGACTTCTGATGATTATTTTGCAAAAAAATAAACATTTTCAGAAAATAGATATTCATAGCCATCACGGGCCTTGTTTCGACATCGGGAAGGCCTCCAAAAGTTGCCGGCAAGACAGAGGACTTTCTGCTGATATATTTCTTAAGTATTTTTGTAAAAAATGAACCTTTCTAAACTGACTTTTCCTAATGTCCGTTTAGCTATTTTTGGGCATGATTAGTTATGAAAAGTCAATATATTTTCCTTTTTTATAATTTTTTGAGATATTTTATTAGATATTTTGTGCCTTGGGCTTTGCAAAGCCTTAAGGACAAAATCAGATATTTTGGATAGGCCAATGAGATTGCAAGTTGAACTAGGAGGTTTTCCCTCATCTTGGCCTATATATTCCAAAGGCTTTCATTGTAAACAAGGATGAACTTGATGAATAGAAGCAATATATGGTTATACAATCTTGGAAGAAACACTTGTTTCATGCATTGGATAGTTTCTTGAATGTTTTTGGATGATGAAGGATCTTTGTTGTTGGATTCCTTGACTTGGTAAAATGGTATAGTGTCCCTCTCTGTTATGCTTCTTAGTTTTAATTCATAATTCCATGTTCTTGCTTTCTATAATATAGTAGAGAATAGATTTGAGACATGCCCTTGGAGGCACCTCAAGTTTCCTATTTCTTTATAGCTTCTATGTTTTCTTCCTTCTTAGTCATATCAAAGAATCCTTGATTTCTCTTTGATAACTGAAGAAATTGTTTGCTTGTTTCATTTATGGTTTTATGCATGATAAGTATGATTCGCGATATGCCTTGATTACTCATGGCTAGTCATAGTTCCACCTCTAAAATCTTTCTTTGATTATTTGATTGTCATTTGTTGAACTAAGGAGGTCTTGTACTGATCTTTCCCTTTGCCTAAAACTATGTAATCTTGCTTTCAA
The DNA here is from genome assembly GCA_034641835.2 of Pinus albicaulis. Taxonomy (NCBI): domain Eukaryota; kingdom Viridiplantae; phylum Streptophyta; class Pinopsida; order Pinales; family Pinaceae; genus Pinus; species Pinus albicaulis. The sequence goes on along the minus strand of CM076578.1, from coordinate 350,135,733 downwards.
AGTGCCCAATATCTTGAAATACTATGCTTAGGCATTTCCTCATAGTGATTTGAGTTGTTTGTTTGTCTTAAATGTATTTCCCCAAAGTCTGATAGAAATTTCCTAAAGTTAGAGAGTCATATATCCTTAGATATTGCTTGAATGTTTATTTCTATGCATGGATCAGTTTAGAGTTACATTTCTCATGATTAATGGTTAGCCCTACCATGTTTATGTCAACTATTGAACTATTTATGTTTGAAATCCTTTTTCCTTCACAAATTTAGTGTCCATCCCACTCCATTTTACCTAAAGATCCATTTTACCTCTAATAAAATCAGCCCTTCAACAACCTTGTATCACTATCTGAAAGCTTTCTTAACCTTTTCGACCCCATAGCCCAGTTGATCTGACATCTTTTTACCTATCTTAGTCTTTGATCAGTTCATCCCTCACAACGTAAAAACCAAAACCAAAAACCTACTTCATAACTAGCCTAAAATCAGAAACACAAGAAGCAAAACACATAGATATCCCTTACACAAATAGAGAGAGCCCTCTCTGAGTCTAGGAAGGCTAGGTCCTGGGCTCGAAAGACTGGTTTGATGTTACACTATCATTTGGCTTGCCAATCAGCCAAATCATGGGACACTAACAATACCCAGATTGTCTCTTTTTGCACAGGGTCAATAGGTCTCTTTTCGCATCCACGTGCACTAGATCTATAATTATATCCTTCTATGATAACAACACAATATTGCATAAAACAGAACAAAACAGATTCAGATACAGAAAATGCACTTACACAAATATTTCGCATCTTGAGTACATAATACGCATAATGCAGTAATTACCATTGATTTGCACAAACAATATACACAGATTCAGTTCTCAAGAAACCTTTCTTATTCATCAATTCATCAATTCCTTCATACGATACCCATCCCAGTCTGCGCACATAGTAGCAAGGTCCGCACACAGCTAGACTATGGATCTCCACGAACATAGCCAGCAGGAGTCCTTTCCCAAAAACCCAAACCAAAATATATATCTTAAACCACAGTTCACATCAATAGCTCTTTATCGCCTACCTTAAAATACAAAATGTTCCTCTATTTATAATAATCTAGCCTAAACTTTCCTATGGTCCCCAACCCGTGGTTTTCAGACCCCTGGTTTACCCTTTTCCCCATTACAATGATTTCGGGGCTTTGACCCACCCCAAAACCCCTATGCTCGACTAAATATAATCAAAAGTATAAAAAATCAGACCAGTTTTGCACTTCGTAGGAGACCTTATTCCAACAGTCCCCCAACACAATCTTGTGACTCGTCCCAAGTCACTGTGGTGGTGCATCCTCTATCTGCACACGTCAGGTATTGAAAGCAGTGATGAGCAGAGGGAGCACTTCCTGACTTTGGGAAGTAGAACTCTGGGCAAGGTCTACCAGCTTCTGGGAGGTTGATCCTTCAGTCGCTGCAGTGACACTTTCAAGAATCTTATTAAATTTCTTGGTCGCACCATCAATATCATGTGAAAGTTGGAGGGCTATGGTAGCCCAACGCTTCAGACGTTCTGCCATGATGTGATATTTATGATAGAGTTTCTCAATCTCGTCATGGAGATCATCACTTGTTTTTAACTGTACCAAGCGTTGGGCGGGTACTAAAGTGGTCAGCGTAGCGTTTACCTGCTCGAAGGCTTCTTCCTTCTGCTGTAAGTCCTGATTAATTTTCTAAAGGACCAGATTACACTGAACCTTAGTCCAGAGTTGCATGGCTGACTCCTGCAGCTGGTCACTTTGAGCAATCTATCCAAAAATAATAGTTGTCGCGTCGGTGACTAAGGCGGCGTGCTGGGTGCGAACTTCTGGGGGTGTTTCGGGCTGTAGTCTGGCCTGTAAGTGAGTGATTTTTTGTTCCCGCTGTGCCGTGATGGTGTGTATTTATATCTGAGAGGCTTTGAGGGCCACAACTAATTTTTATACTTTATCCCAAGGCATGTTAGCGGCTTAGATCTCGTCTATAACCTCTGTACAGAGCTGGTGGATCACTGTTTTGAGCTCCACCTGTTGTGACATGGCTAGGAGAAAATTAGTAGCCTATTGTGTGATGGTGTGCTCATCGATACCAAGCTGTTGGTGTACTCGCTTGTCACGATGGAAAATTTCCCCATAGACAGCATGGTGGAGGCCCTGTAAGGCTGCGTGGGGTAGCTTAGCTAGGTCCAGCTGGGTTCCTGTGCCCGCCAGAGGCTGCGTTCCTACCAGGGAAGTGCTAGGTATAGCCCAGAGATGAATATCCTCCTCGAATAGCACCGAAATGCTGTCGACCATAGGGGTGCGGGCCTGGCCTGTGCTGGTTGGCAGTGTATCAATATTGATCCAGAGAACGTGGAGCTCGCCCTGGAGATAGTCGACCACAGCCTTCTGTTGTGCCTCGACAACTGCCCACTTATCTTCCATTGCTAAGGTGACTCTGTTCGCGATTTTCTCAAGGTCACCGTCCGTTAGTGTGACTGTCGCATCATACTATGCGTGGTGGGCGTGTTGTTTATTTCGGGACCCTGGTGCCGACTCCCCTGACCTTTTTGTATAGGGGGGAGGTGGTAATTCTGGTATGTCCTACCTGGGCCTTAGCCGCAATAGTCTGTGGCGGTTGGGTGTCCTTGTTCTCATCTATACTCGAGGTCGTCTGTTGGGGCTCTGTGGTCTCCCCACGGGTATCAGTGAGGCGTTTTTTCGAGGTAGGGGGCCATAGCGAGATCAACAGGTCAATTTCCTCATTTGCTACCATATAAGGGAGTGTTGTCCATGTCTTATTGTTGAGGCTGTGAATCCGGACATGGTGCATGGTAATTTGGAACATGACAACACTCTTGTATTTTTCATATATGGTCGGAGACAGCCGAGGTCAGGAGTTTATGGCGGCTGCTACACTTCTCTGGAAGAGGATCCAAAAAACCTTGTTATCCTTGATGCATTGCTTATCCTTAGAGTCCCATAAGTGATCATACCGAGCTCCTTCGCACATCCCAAGAGGAAGCTCAGGGAGGACTGACTCCTCAGGTTTGTCCCAGGCGAATAGCGCTATTAAGAATAATGACCATCAATAGAAGAAAGATGTCCCTTGCTCCTGGGATTTGCGGACATTAGCCAGAAATTATTCGCATAAGTATTGAGCCCAATTGAAAAAAATTCCATTCGAGTACTAGCCGGCTAACTGGATCAGATAGGCAGGGACAGTCACAACCTGGAACTTCCACATTAGCTTGCAAGCTAAGAGCTGAGTAACCATCTTTTGGCTGGGTCATTAATAGTATGGATCACAAACCCTTGCTGATTTCGACGCACTACATGGGTCTCCTGTACAAATGTAGTGGTAGCTGCGTCATATTTTTTTCCTACACATTCTAACGGGTGCGTCCTTTGCATAGGAAGGCCTGTAATCTTGTGGATCAATGCAGCATCAATAGGGGCCTTGTCGTGAATCCATAAGTAACCATCATGAATGAGGGTGAGAAATTGGCGAGCCAGCTGATCTGTGACATTGTAATGGCCAAAATGAGGCATTCAGAGCAGATTCAAGAGTCTTGATCTAGCCAAGCCGCATACCCAGTGTTTGGGTACCACCATGACTCCATCTTTTCTATGGATTGTATCAAATTATAATGTGGGGGCCAATTCCAGGAGGGTTTGAAAGTCTTCCAAATCGTGATCATCGAACTTGACCTTGTGGAGTCGCCCACAAGGATCATTGAGGATAGGGACTTCCCCCAGGGTTAAGGGGGTTTTCAGATAGGTGACCAAGCCATTAAATTTTTTTGGCATTTGCATGGACGGCCTACAGGGGTGAACAAAGGGAGGTAACCAATTGATCTGGTTAGCAAGCATAGCACCCTCCTGTTTGTCTTGATCTAGAGGGGGTGCTGGCGGAGATCTGGCATGTCTTGGGGAAGTCCTAGGCTTCCCAGTAGCCCACCTTGCTACTTTCGCGGTTTTTCCCGAACCTTGTTCTTTTTCCTTGCCTTTCCTTGTGGCCGGCATGGGAGGAACTTCCTCTAATTCGGACTCAACCTCTAGGACTTCTTCAACATGAGGCCTCATTAGGGCTGAGGGTTTAGCAGGGCTAGTAGCCGACATTCTTACGCGAAAAATGAATCCCAGCCCTAGGTGACTACTATCAGACAAAGTAAGTTGACCAGACATGAGAGGGACAGTGTGGATACGAGAAATTAGGTTGCTCAAGTGCTTCCATGGGACACATGGAGTAGGCAAGTTGTGCAAGTGAAACAGTACCTCTGGCTAAACTATCATGCTCTTTTTATAGCACCCCCAAGTGTGCGACGGTGAGGGAAACTTTACCCGAGGCGGGTTCCCTAGGAAATGGTAAAAAGTATCCATAATTTGTTTCATTAAATGCCTGGAGGTCATTCCTTCCAATGATAACTTCTGATTTTTACCCATAGGTACTGTTCCAATGGCTAGTTTACTTGACCCATTTGTTACGTTAATTTCACCCATCTGTAGCAGCTGCATGTCCCCCCCCAACACAAGCTTTCTTCCTAGGCAACTCATGACCCATGACCAAGAGAACTGTATTGTCTGTGCAAGTAAGGATGTAAGGGGGGCTTTAGTCAGAGCGTATTACCTTGACCGCAGTTTTGTTGTTATTGAAAGGGGGGGGGGGGCGAGTGTATAAGAGTTTTACTCCCTAAGTATACAGCTATTGTAGAACACCTATTACTTGCTCGGGGGTGAGCCTGAACTTTTCCGTAGTAGTCAATCATTCCTGGTTCTACCCGGGTCCTTACCTTTGAGGAAACGTAGTGGAAGTTTTTTGTGATTTGAAGACAACATAGCATGGAGAAATTATGTAATTGGTTTTGCCGAGTCTCTGCTTCCTCATCAGGGTTAGACAAGCCTTCAGTATCCTCCTCGCAGCAACATACTTCACCCCCTATTGAGTTGTCTGCGTCTCGCGTAGTCAACTTATAGATATAGTCCACATCTTCCTCCTTGGGTACTATTTCTGTATAACGTTTACCTTCCTCAGGGTATAATGGTAAAACTACCCTCATGCCATTACTTTCAAGCACCATTATTCTTTTCTTTAAGTTAATGATACCACCCATGTCAATAGCCCAATCTAGCCACAGTAGTGCAGGGTAGGGGTCTGCATCCTCAATGATTTGAATGAATTCGAAGTCATCCCATACTTTTAATCCTACAATATCTACCATAATCCCCAAGAGCCTACCCAACGGTACGATCTTTTAGTGATTAACCATGCGTAGTTGGATAGTGGACCATTCCAAATTTGGTTCACCCATACGTTTCCAGGTTTTATTAGGTAATACATTGGCATCCGATCTGAGATATAAGATAACTTGATCCATCTCGCAGGTTTCGATCTATGCTGTCAGCCGCATCTCCCTCCTAGTGCATTTGTGATACCTGTATAATTTGTGCACATCCTTAATATTGGGAGACACGGTGGTGCGTGTGGTGCATCTATCTATTAAAGCCTGCAGATTTTTCACTACCTAGGGGTTGCGCAAAAATCTCATACACACCTGGAGGAAGGGTTTGACCACCTCCCCTGCCTTCAGATCCATAGGGCATAGTGGCATAGATGCCTCTGTCCCGAGGAAGTCCCTTCGAGCTTCCATAAAAATTTCCCGTACTTTGTCCAGGTCCAACCCTTCTTATTTTCTAACTTCTTTGCGAATCAACGTTTCAGCTTCAACCTTCTCCTTAATCCCCATAGTAGCTAATCCACTACGCGTAACAACATTTATGCTCAAACCTTTACCCCATAGCTTAGTCTGAACCCTCCGCACCTTCTGTGCAGGTGGGAGTTGCTTCTCCTGTATTCTTGTTATCAAGGCTGTACAATCTTCAATCCCATGGTCCAACTGTTTGTAATACCTATAGGACTGTCTCGTAGGGTTCAGGAAATCCCTCGCAAAATGCCCTATGTCCCCACAGCTATAGCAGATCAATTGGCCCCAGCCCCGACTTGCGCTTCCACTTCGGCTTCCGTCCGTGCTTCTCAAGGGGGAGCCATTCATGCCTGCGAGGATTTTTGGTGAGGCAGGGTCTCACTGTACTCCAGGAAATTTTTCCCGGACTATCACCAGATTATGTATTCGACAGCTCTGTTCATCATGGCCCACTGACTGGCAAAACTGACACCAGGGTCGCTTTTGTTCTGGGATGTTGGTGCCCAGAAAGGGGCAGTGGTTGGTATCATGAAGCCTATCTACGCGGCCATCTTTGTACTAGAACGTAGGTCCACTTGGGCCCCGTCATCCTGGAATATGATCCTCTGATCCCGGATGCCTTGGACTAGGTTCTCCTGTTCGTGGGCATTCGAGGCACAGATCCTTCATATGCCCTAACTCTCACCATAGTACTACGCCAGCTTCCCTTCCTTGTTCCTGTCGTAGGTCCTGAATTTCTAGATGCATTTCCCCGAGTTGCGCCTGGATCTGTTGTACTTCCAATGAAGCATCTGGCCTGGGCATAGCTTCTAGTTTCATAGCGGCTTCCAAAGCTCTGTCTTGTGAGTCAAAATTCTGGTGACCCATGGGTATGCATAGGTGAGGGAGTAGCATGGCAACAAACCATTCCGTATGTTGTCTGTCATCATACTTAAATTCTCCTTCTTTGATAGCTTTCTTTAGGCGTTGATCAGCTTCCCACACGGACTCAGTGGTTCCTTGCTTCAAATATTTCACATCTGCTACAATCTGAGAGTAGGGCTTAGGTTTCTGGAATTGATTCTCTAGGGCATCCTTAATATATTGAATGGATGCACTCCCATTTTGCGATAGGTACTGCATATACCAATCTAGCGCTCTCTCCTTGAAGGCTAGGGAAAAATGTGCTTTCTTCATGGTATCACTTACCACACCCTGCATAGTCCATACCGAGTCTGCCACAAACCAAAAACAAACCATGTCTTCATCACCCATACCTTTAAAGGTAGGTAATTTTAAGTGCACTGCAATATCTCCTTCTAGCATTGTGCTTATGTGCAGATTGGAATTCACTTACCTGAACATGTCTCCTTCTTTGTTAAGCTTCCAATACTCTCTTTTCATTACCCAATCCCTTTCTCAAAATGCTCTCGAGTCCCAGCAATGGAACTATTTGTTGGCTCGATGGGGTCTTGACCTAGGTTCGGAGTTCAAGGTTTGCCAACAAACCCTATACTACTGGCCCTTTTGGCAGTGACATGCTTGCGTAGGTCAGAGTCTCACCTGTGGTAGTATGGGTGGGTGTTGGAACCAAGTTTCTGCACCCTGAGAAAGGATAGGTAAGGCAAGAAGATCTGCGTTCGGCCCTGTGATACCCAAATCACCTCTTTTTGCACAGGGTCAATAGGTCTCTTTTTTCATCCACATGCGCTAGATCTATAATTATATCCTTCTATGATAACAACAAAATATTACATAAAACACAAAAAAACAGATCCAGATACAGCAAACACACTTACACATATATTTAACAGCTTGAATACAAAACACGCATAATGCAGTAATTACCAATGATTCACACAAACAGTATACATAGATTCATTTCTCAAGCAACCTTTCTTATTCATCGATTCATCAATTCCTTCATACGATACCCATCCCAGCCTGCGCACACAGCAGCAGGGTCCACACACAGCTGGACTCATGATCTCCACATACACAGCCAGCAAGAGTCCTTTCCCAAAAACCCAAACCCAAACAAATATCTTAAACCACAGTTCGCATCAATAGCTCTTTATCGCTACCTTACAATACAAAATGTTCCTCTATTTATAATAATCTAGCCTAAACTTTCCTATGGTCCGCAACCCATGGTTTTCGGACCCCTAGTTTACCCTTTTTCCCATTAAAATTCTTTCGGGTCTTTGACCCACCCCAAAACCCCTATGCTAGACTAAATATAATCAAAATTATCCAAAATTGGACCAGTTTTGTAGCTCGTAGGAGACCCTGTTCCAAAAATCATGGAGTTCCTGCAAAAATTTCTCTACTTCAGTTCTCTCTAAGCATCTCAATCACACATAATCAAATTTCCTTCTAAACAATATGCCATTGATTATTTCATATTTCTTGGCATTTAATCTCAAAGTGCATTTTGTTTTATAACTGATTTGAGTTGGGGCATATCCATTTTTCAAATAAAACTTGAGATCAACGTATTGAGATTGCACATCGTTGAGGATTACCTATGATATTTTCACATTATTAACTTAATTTGCCTCTAATGATAAATGATATGCTCATGTTATCATTCTGCAAAAACCTTGACCTCTAACAATTTTAGAAGGTCTAGTTTCTACATTGTATTCTTGTAAAGAAGTAACCCAGTTAGCCCTTTTCTATCCTAATTCTCTTTGCATCAATAGTTGTCTCACTACAGAGAATGATACTATTATTTTTGTGTGATTTTTGAGGAGAGATGGCCTAAATTATTTATATCTTTAAAGAAAAAAAATGCTTGTTTATCAAAATATGAATAATTTAGTTCTGCGCCTTGAAAATTGGAACTGAAAAAAAAATATTGGTGCTTCAATTTGTTGGTCATTAAGTTGTGTCATAACAACAACGTAAGATGTATATGATGAGAATTTATATAAAATAAAAGTATTACGAAAATTGGGGGTAGTCAGAAATGGAGCATTCATAATGGATTGTTTGATAAATCAAATGCTTCTCTTTCATTATGTCCCCATTTAAAGAATGGATTTTTCTTAATCATGGTTTGCAAAGATAAAACTATTTGTGAAAAGTGAGGGACAAATATTTTTACAAAATTGATTCGTCCAAGAAATGACTGCATATTTTTCTTTTTATGAGTGAAAGGAATTCTTTTAATATCTTAAATTCTTTCCGGATCAATATAGATACCTCTCTTATACACAATGAATCCTAAAAGTTTCCCTTCATCTAAATATAAATATGACTTCTTTGGGTTTAATGAAATTCCACACCTTTTACATCACTCAAAAACTTGCTTTAGGTCATTCACATGATTGGTTGCTTGTCTAGAAAATATTGTAATGTCATTTAGATAAATAACCACTTATTTTTTAATGAGTCCTATAAAAGTTGTGACCATGGCTCTTTGAAAATTGGCACCTTCATTGATTAACCCAAATGGAATATTTTGATAGGCATAAGTTCCCCACTTAGTCCTGAATGTGGTCTTTAATCTTTCATATGGATGTACGAGGATTTGGTTATATCCTAAAAATCCCTCTAGAAAAGGCATGAGTTCAGAACTAGCTATTGTTGGGAGTACATGTTCCATGGTTGGCAATGGAAAATTGTCCTTTTGACATACTCTTTTCAAATTCCTAAAATCAATACAAATCCTAATGTCACCATTTTTCTTCCTGATAGGAACCAAATTTGAAACCCATTTAGAATTTCTAATTGGAAAGGTGATCTTTGCCTTGATGAGTTTATTCAAGTCTATTTTGATTTTATTTTCAAGATTCAGGTGAATTTTCCTCAACTTTTGTTGTATTGGTTTCTCATCTGAAATCATAGGAATAGTGTGTTGAATAACATAAGTGTCATATGTTTAAGATCAGTGTAATCGCAAGAAAAAACACTTTTGTATGCCCTTAATAACTTGACAAATGATAATCTTTCATCATAAGATCGACCAAGACCTAAATTGACATTTTCAAGTTTATCATGAGTTCCAAGATTTACTAACTCAAATATTAAGGTTGAACTTTGAGTTTTAGAGTTAGTAACTCTTCTAAACCTATATTTTAGATCTTATAGGTCTTCCAATTTGACAACTGACTTAGGAAATGTAATTTTATTTTTTTCTTCCTTTATCTGAGTGTCATGTTCATTTTCATCTAGAATTTGATTATCATATGATCATTCAGATGTAAGGAAACATATGATATCAGAATCATTATTAAGTACTCTCTAATTGGTAATATTGTCAGTTACAGATGCTCGAAAGATCAATTCAATGGAAAATATATCGGGACTAAATTCTTGAGATGGAATTAATTTCGATGCAACATTAGCCAATAAATCTACACTAGAATTTCGTATTATGGGTACAGAAGAAATATTGAAATCTAAGAAATGAGTAGTCAATTCCTGGACTAATGATTGGTAATGCTTTAAATGTCCAGAATAACAATGGATGGTATTTCTTACTTGCTTGACAATGATTTCCGAATCCCCTGGGACTTTCATATATTTGATGTCGAGATGAATTCCTTTGTACAAAACTTGAATTAATGCTTCATATTTTGCTATATTTTTTGTGCACTTGAATTCAAGTCTGCAGACTAACATGTTTTTTTCTCCTTTTGGGCTTATTAAAATATGCCCAACTCCTGTACCATCTTCTGATTTAGAGCCATAAAAATAAAGAATCCAAAATAAATAATTAACTACATGTTTATCTACAAAAGTTTTACATTTAGAAGTGTCTATCTTGGAAAATTTATCGATTTGAGAGATAACTACATTATCAAAAAAGGGTGATGGTCGAGCATTAAAATTTCCAAGAAATGATTCTGCCGAGTAATTTCCAATCATGTTATTATTGAATTATATTGGCTTGTTTATCCCTTAAATATCAATGCCTGTATGCTTCATGAATTTCTCTCGGTCTATGCAGTTTTGATTTTTCTTTCCATTGTGTGGTAGCCACATATGCGACCAATCTGTTGCAAAATATCCATGAAGCTTTTCAAACTAGTCTTTTTTTAACACTAAACCATAAAAATTAGCAATATCAGCCACCAATATATCAATTATCTGAGCAACCTTCGTGTTTGATGAAAATATAATAGAGAGAGAGAGTTTATTCTTCCTACAACCTCTACTTTAGTTCTATCAAGTTCTACTATATGAAAAAGATAACTCTGGGGAGTTATGTTCAACTTAGAACATACTGATTTTGGCATGATATTAGAGGAAGTGCCTAAGTCTATTGAACAATTTTGGACATTTTATAGATCTCATAGGTTAAAAGAAATGGAGGAGTATGAGCGATGGATCAATCACCTATCATAATCAAATCTATAGAATCTATTTTAGTTGAAGGAGAAGGAGGTTTACCCATTTGATTAGAAACTTGGACTACTATTGGAGCAGGTAAGGCTGAAGCAAAAAATGCATTTAAATCCTTGAGTAAGATTTTCTATTGCTGCTTTAATTTAGTAAGTTCATGAATTCAAATATTGTCCCTGGTGTTTTTCATATCCTCAACTACATTATACTCAATAGTGTCAGAGACTACCATTGTCTTTGATGTAGATGGAACATCTTAAGTAGTAGGGTTAGTTTGTGTAGCCTTAGATGTAGACATTTTACTTACTATTTTATCTTTATTAGGCATTGAATTCTTCTGTTTCTGATTTTACTGCATTGCTTCAATGGAATTCTTGCTCCTTATACTCATAGGTAAAGCTTCTTGTTGTTCCTCATTTGGTATGATAAAATCCCACAATCCATTTTGTTCAACTTATTCTTCTAGTTTAGTTTCTTCTTCTTCTATTCTCTCTTCATATGTATCTTGATTGGACTCAACATTAGATATGATATTCGATGGTTGAGAATTAGAAGACAGATTTTTCTTGAAGGGTCTAAAATTATATTTTGAATTAGAACTTTCAACAACTTGTTTCTTGATGTCTGCCATTTAATTTGTCATAGTCCTTAAAACTTTATAAAGACCTTCTACATCAAAAGGGTCTTTGGATGGCCTCTTTTTGGAATCATATTTGAAGGATACTTCCTTTAATTTCCTATATTCTTCATAATTATTCTTTTCAAGAGCAATTATGTGTTTCTCTATAGATAAATATTCCTTCATATTTTCTGCCAATGTAGGCAAGTTTTCTCTATCAACAAAAATGGCTATATTAGATGGGAGAGATGAAATATACCACTCAATTTGAACTTCTGCACCAGGAACTAATGTAGCATGAATTATATTGAGTAAATTATTAAATATTGAATTAAAATCTTTTATTTTCTCCCCTATTTTAGCATTTATATTTGATAAATCATTGATGAGCAATGTAGTGGTTCTTTCATCTCCAAGGTTAGCTAAAAATTATTCTTCGAACATATTCTAGCTATTTATAGAGTGGGAAGGTAATGAAAAATACCAGGATCTTGTAGGTCCTATGAGAGTGTTGGAAATAGTCTTACAACACAATATTCTTCAACTACCTCTTTTAAATTAGTGGCTAACATGTAATTATGAATGTGTTCTTCAGCTAGAAGACCATCATCAGCATTGAATTTAGGTAACCATCTTTCAAGGTATTTTGGGAGAGGGTGAAGAGGACCATACATCTGTACAACCCCTGAATTTTTCAATGGTTTAACATTTGGTGGAGGTACTTGACCTACCATTAGACCTTCGATGGATTTCAAGGATTGATTTTGAGTTGAAGAAGAGGTGGGCTGAGTGCTAGAACTAGTTGAAGGAAAGGTTGTCTGAGTATTGGAAATAGTTAAAGTAACACTGATTGTTCAAATAGAATTTGTGGAGGTGAGTGGAGGTAATGGAGGTGAATGGGGTGGATTATTAGATAATACCTCGCTGGCGATTGACTTTGATTTAGTCTTCTTTGTATTCCTTTGAGAAGTATCGATGGGAAATTCAAAAGGAGGAATTCTTGCCTTTTGAGTTTCTAATTGAGTTAATATTATTTTGGGTTGTAAAGAGGATGAAACACTAATCTCATATGATTGAGAATTTTCATATTTTTCACCAGAAATGGATATTGTCTCTAAATTTTCTATCAAATATTGAACTATTGGGTATGTGTTATATTCTTTCCACGACTATCTCCACACGCTGTATGTTGCGCTGGACATAGCAGGGGGGGGGGGGAACAGCCCCCCCTGTCGGGGTTTGGGGCAGCGCCTTGGCAAAATTTGTTTTGGGTGTAAGGACCCACTCATAGGTGGACCCACCCATGGTTTTGTGCATGAGTTTTCACATGGTTTTGGGGGTCAATGGTTTTCGGCCCCTGGTATTTTGTAGATCTGGTCAAGGGAACTACAGTTATGTTCTAATCCAAGGTTAATGGATTGGGGTTTATGTATGCTTCAGCATGTATATATATGTGTTGTAACACTAAAAGGAATATAATGAAAAATCAAGCTGGTCTACCTGATTTGGGATCCAGGGGAAAATATCTGTGTTTATCTGTATCAAAGTTGTTTTGGCTTCAAGGGGACACCTTTGCTGCTGAGCATTTTTTTCTCAGGCCTGAGGTAGACCCTGTTCAGTGGGAGATCTGCGGGATCGATTCTTGTGGTGAAAGAATATGGCGAGTTGCAGGAAGATAGAGATAGAGAAATTTAATGGTCAGAGTTTTGAGTTGTGGAAGCTCAAGATGGAGGACTTGCTAGTCGATAAAGATCAATGGATTGCGGTAGATCCAGGTACTAAACCAACAAAAGTGTCAAATGAAGACTAGAAGAAGTTATATTAGAAGGTGAAGAGCAAAATATGGTTTTGTGTCTCTAATTTTGTATTGTTGAATGTATCTGGGGAAGCTATGGTGAAATATTTGTGGGACAAACTTGGGACTTTGTACCAATATAAGTCTCTCGTGAATAAATTGTTCCTGCAGAAAAAATTATATAACCTAAGGATGAAGGATGGAGACTCAGTGACAAAGCATATGAACGCCTTCAATACAGTGGTAAGTCAGTTGTCATCTGTTGATATTAAAATCTCAGATGAAGATAATTGCATCATTTTTTGTGTTCTCTACTAGATTCGTGGGATAGTCTGGTTATTGAAATAGGTAGCAATACAACTAACTTGAATTTTAACGACATTGTCTCAGCCTTTTTGTCGGAGGAAATGAGATGGAGAAATATGGAGGGAAAAAATGGAGATGCCTTATCTGTACGAGGAAGGTCCCAAAACAGAAACAAGAATAAGGTTTCAAGTGGGAGATATAAATCTAGAGGGAGATCTAAATCTCCTGGAAAGTTTGTAAACGTTTTCTAGAAATGCGGAAAGGAAGGGAACTTCAAAAAGGACTGCAGATCTAAAGCTCCTGAGAAAGGAAAGGGATCTGATGATGCTTCTTCCGCAGAGGCAAAATCCACCTCAAATGAAGGTGGGGATGTGTATTTGGCTTCTTCTTCAAATACACATGTAGATCATGAGTCATGGTTGATTGACTCAGGTGCATCCTTCCACTTCACTCCCCATAGGGAGTGGTTCTGTGAGTATGAGAAATATGATGGCGGTGATTTATTCCTAGGGGATGATAGGAAGGCCAGAATCATTGGACGTGGAAAATTCAAGCTGAAGCTGCAAGGTGGAAGGATTAGAACACTTATTGGTGTTCTTCACATTCCTGCATTGGCCATAAATATGATTTCTGTAAGTAAGATGGATGATGCAGGTGTAAAAGCACTGTTCAAGAAAGATACCTATAATATGGTTTGGGGGGCACTGGTATTAATTCGGGAAGTTTGGATTGGAACTCTGTACAAGCTTCAGGTTAGCACTATTATTGATGGGTGTAATAGTTCTGTGGTTCTTGACGGTGAAGTGGAAAGCCTAGCGGTCTTTGGAGAAAAGACTATGTTATGGCATGAAAGGCTTGGAAATATTGGAGAGAAAGGCCTTCGGATACTACATGGAAATGGTATGGTAGAAGGTATGTCTAATTTCTCTTTGGATTTTGATTTCTGTGAACATTGTGTATATGGGAAGCATAATCGAGTGATTTTTCCTTCTGGTTCTAAGAGGGCGAATAAGATATTAGAGCTCGTGCACAGTGATGTGTTTCGACCTGTGTCAGTTCCATCATTGGGTAAGTCTTTGTACTATGTTTCATTCATAGATGAATTCTCAAGGAATACATGGTTATATTTCTTGAGGAATAAATATTAAGTCTTTGAAAAATTTAAAGAATTTGAGGCTTTGGTGGAAAACCAGACAGAAAAGAAGATAAAAGTGTTGAGGGCAGATAATGGTTGGGAGTTATGAAAGAAGGAGTTTGAAGAGTTCTGTAAGAAGTGTGGTATAGCATGGCAAAATACTACTCCATACACACCTCAGCAAAACAGAGTTGTAGAAAGAATGAACAGAACGCTGATGAAAAAGGCGAGAAGCATGCTCAGTGGTACCGAGTTAGGACAAGAATTATGGGCATAGGCAGTGGAGACTGCATGTTACCTAGTTAACAGATCACCTTCATCAGCGTTGGAGGATAATACTCCACATGAGGTATGGACTGGTAAGAAACCCTCTCTTTCACATCTGAGGGTATTTACATGTGATGCATATGTACATGCTATGAAGGAGAAAAGGACCAAGTTGGATAATAGCATGTACATATGCAACTTACAAGCTTATATAAGGATATAAGGATGGTTTAAAGGGTTACAAGCTTTGGAACCCAAAAAAAAAGGAAGGTTGTGTACATCCGAGATGTGGTGTTTAGAGAGGTGAAAGATGTTGTTAAACATGAAGTCCTAACAAAGGAACCTAAGAATGTAGAGTTTGAGCTAAAGGAGGATGAATCAGACTCTACAATAGAAGAAGACTCAGAAGAGGAAGAGCCATAAACTCTAGTTGTGAGTAGATCAGTTCGGGAAAGAAGGCAACCAAAAAGGTATAGTCCATTTGCTTTCTATTCAAGTTTTTCCTTAACTATAACTGATGATGATCCCAGAACTGTCAGGGAGGTAGTCGATTCAGAGGATGGAAAACTCCAGAAGGAGGCCATGGTTGATGAAATGGCATCCTTGCATAAAAATGAGGCATGGGATTTGGTGGAGTTACCGGCTGGAAGGAAGCCCATTGGGAGAAAATGGGTGTTTAAGAAGAAGATGAATGTAGAAGGCAAGGTGGAGAAATACAAAGCTCAATTGGTAGCTAAAGTTTATTCCCAGGTGCCAGGAATTGATTTTGGTGATATTTTTTCTTTTGTTGCCAAAGTTACTTCTATTAGATTACTTTTATCTGTTGCTGCTACATTTGATTTTGAGGTAGAACAGATGGATTTCAAGACAACATTTCTTCATGGGGATCCAGAAGAGGAGATCTACATGAAACAAGCTGAATGATTTATGGTGAAGGGGAAGAAAGAACTGGTATGCAGGTTAAAGAAGTCTGTGTATGGGTTAAAATAGTCACCAAGGATGTGGCATTAGAAATTTGATACCTATATACGGGGACATGGCTTCACCAGAAGCAAGGAGGATCACTATGTTTATTTTAAATTAATTGGTGACCGTGTTATTTATTTGGTCTTGTATGTGGATGATATTTTTTTGATTGGAAATGACAAAGAAATTATCCAAGATTTGAAGACCCAGTTGTTCTCAAAATTTGACATGAAGATCCTTGGTGCTACAAAATATCTTTTGGGCATGGAAATTAAGAGAGATCGGGAAAAAAGGTAGCTCTGGTCGAACCAGAGGAAGTATGTCGAGACTATATTGCAGAGGTTCAATATGCAGGATAGTAAACCAGTGAATGTTCCTATTCCTGTAGGTGTAAAGATGTCTGTTGGATAGTGTCCCAAGACACAATAAGAAGAGGAGGATATGTCCCATGTTCCATATGCAAGTGCAGTGGGTAGCCTGATGTATGTAATGGTTTGTACTAGACCAGAAATTGCACATGTCGTGGGAGTATTGAGCATGTTTATGTCAAACCCAGAGAAGGAGCATTGGACATCAGTGAAGCGGTTTCTCAGATATTTGCATGGCACTACTGATTATGGCTTGTACTACCAGGGAATACCGAGATTGGAAAGAGTGTTGGACATTCATGGTTTTGTTGATGCAGACTAGGTTGGAGATCTAGACCAAAGAAGATCTACAAGTGGGTATGTGTTTAGCCTATTTGGAGGTGCAGTCAGTTGGATGAGTAAAATACAACCTGTAGTGTCTCTTTCAACTACAGAGGCTGAATACATGGTATCCACTCATGCAAGCAAGGAATCAGTTTGGTTGCAAAAATTGTGTTCAAGTATGGGGTTGTTACAACAAGCTATAAGGATAGACTGTGATAGCCAAAGTGCAATTTTCTTGGCTAAGAACCCTGCTTATCATTCAAATACAAAGCACATTAATGTTCAATATCACTTTGTGAGAGATATGGTTGAGGCTAAAAGGGTGTTGTTGGTAAAGGTGGACACCTTGAATAATGTTGTAGATGCATTGACAAAGTCTGTGAGCACTTAGAAGCTCTCTTGGTGTAGAGAAACAATGGGTGTTACAAAGCTGGGCTAATGACTAAACTCTCCTGTGGACCCCTGCAGAAAGAAAACAACAAGTGGGAGAATGTTGGGTATGTGTTATATTCCTTCATAGGTGAACCCACCTATGGTTTTGTGCATGCATTTTCACATGGTTTTGGGGGACGATGGTTCTTGACCCTTGGTATTTTGTAGATCCGGTCAAGGGAACTATGGTTATGTTCTAATCCAGGGTTAATGGATTGGGGTTTATGTATGCTTCTGCATGTATATATATGTGTTGTAACACTAAAAGGAATATAATGAAAAATCAAGTTGGTCATCCCGATTTGGGATCCAGGGAAAATCTCTTTGTTCATCTGTTTTATGTTTTATGCTCTCGCTATTGTTTATTTTCTATTTTAGGATTCGTTTGTAGATAATTTATGTACAGGGTTAAAACGTACACGAACTTCAGGGGAATTTTGATGAAAATCAGGAGATAGTATGGGTACAGTATCACTAGGAGACTTAGGAGAAGGATATTCAACTTCAAATCTTAAAGGTTTAGATCTAGATAATGTTCTAAAAGTTGACAGGGATCTAGAGGGAGAGAGACTCTCAGATTTAATTTTAGATTGATCATATATTCTTGCCATTTAGAATTGGCCCTCCTTCTGGTGCCAAAATGTTGAGGCCATGGAATTCCATTGAAACAACATGGGGTAAAACTACCTAGTTCAGACCTTAGAGCAAGTCCTCTTCCGTTTGGTGTGGTGGCTCTGACTAGGGATAAAGGGACTAGTTTCCCAATAAGGATGATTTTGGGGTGTGTTTTGTTTATATAACATGCAATGGGAAATGATTTTAATCTATCACATGAATTTATCTAAAATTATCTATTCTAATATATACTCGGGGTGTTTCTTCCTTTATGTGATCTTAAAATATATATTCCAACTATTCTTAATGAAGATTATTTAACAGTTGAAAGAGGTTAAAATTATGTAAAGATGATTAATTTAACAAAATAGTTTGAAAAAAATAATAGTGAAATGTATATCGCATTTATATGTGTGATTATATATAAGATAAGAGATCATAGACAAATATTAGTACAAAAGTTCATTTAACATTTATTTATGATAACAATTCGAATATATAATGCCAGTCAAAAGATAACTGTCAATCTAGGAAGCAAAACTTAATATAATGAGTAGAAGTACCATATATACGAAGTCCTACTCAAACAAAATGACAGTAGTTTTATGATCATCTTCACTTTCAAGAAATTTAAAGAGTACAATAGTGCATCATTACTTAAACAACTTCAAATGTCAAAAGATAACAAATTTTTGTTCCATTAATCGATCAAAGCATTTACAAACTTAAAGAAGTGCATTCTTTGTAAATGTTTTTGACAAATTTCTGGACCCTTCTCTAAATGCATGAGAAGGATTTTAATACTAAATTACAATATTTTTAAATAGATTATTACATAAAAGTAGAGGAGGTTTCAAACAACCATCCTTGTAAAGAGTAAACTTAAACTACAATGTAGGAAATAAAGTAGCAATATAACTATGAGTGTTGATCCTCCTTGTGCATTTGATCTTGAAGTTGACAAATATATCGCATTGTTTTATGTTGAGCTGGCTGCAAAATTCCTGATCTGATCTGGCCCTTGAATACTGCATTTGAAAGTGTTGGTTGTGACCTTTTTGTTGAATTAGTTAATGATTGCAAGGTTTGGTACTGATGATAAGGTTTGATTAGAAAATTCCAATAATTTTCTCGATCAAACTATTTTTTTTTTTAATAATTTCTTCCTGCATATCTGTTCGTTGTTTCAACTGTGATTCTAATGGCTTGATTTTTGAGAGAACTTCAGATGTGTACTCTTTGATAAGCTTATCTTTCAAAATATGTTCATTAACAGATTCAGTAATTTCATTTGTTAACCTTGATGCCTTTTTCGCTGCCTTGTCTGCTTGTCTTAGCTGTGCTCCCCAATCCTTAAACAAAATTTCCTTGTGAAATTTATGTATATGAGGTATGCCATCTTTCTTTCCGAGTCAGATTCTTGCCACTGAATGTACTCATTAATCTTGTTTTCAATTTTCTCACACTCAATTCTCATGTTAGCCACTTGCTTGATCAATATTTTACTTGAATCGCAATAAGAGCTCGTGATTGAAGATTGTTGAAAAAATACTTCTTATTGCTTATTTAGCTTTGCATTCTAGTCTAGTGATTATTTTATGAATTTTTCTACCCAAGGTTTCCTTTTTAATTTTTTCATTGCTGCTTCGAGTTATGTTTCCTTTTCTGTAAGTTGCACCTGATGCTGCAAAGTTAATATTTCAAAATCCTTTTGAAATCAAAGCATTTTCAATTCCATTTGCCTGTTGGATTTAAAATTTTATTGCTCTAACAGTCTGTCTAACTCTTGTACTTTGTCTTCTCTTTTCTTCAATAAAAATTGAACTTCAATAGCCTTTTCAATAGTGGTAGTAGCATATGCCCTATAAACTATGATAGCTTGGTTAAATGTTTAGTAGGATCATCCAGATGATCCTTCCATAGAACGTCAATAGATTCATTCGTAATATTTGAAACTGTATCATCCACTCTTCTCCTTTTTCTTCTCTTAACTACAACCTTATGACTAGGACTGTAGAAGACATATAGTGAAGGAATTTCTTTAATCTCTAAAACTATCTACTCTGTAAGGTAGGCCAAAAGGATCTCTTCAGGTACATGCTGTAGCGGAATTTCAGTTTCCACTAATTTCTGGGATTTCTCTTGAGTTTGAAAACTGGTAGGTTGATCAGTATTATGATTTGGATGTGGTGTTTCCAGTGCCTTGGAAAAAATTTCCCATTCATTATGCAAATATTTTGGCTGAGATTTCTCTGCCTGATCAGGTGTAGTCTCGATATGCTGAATTTCTTTGGAAGATGATCTAGATCCATTAATTCCTCCTTCCTCTTGAATGTAAATCTATTTGATTACTTTATAAATTAAATTTTTTGGGCTCTTATTTCTGTTTTCGGATTCATTATCAGAGTGATTGAAATTCTGAGATTTATGTTCTGATTGCCCTAACTCATGATTAGATTTTTCTTGGGATTCATCTTGAGACATGTCTTTGGCTTCATTATCCAAGCTAATACTTGGAGTTGTTCTATTGACATCTTAAATAAACAATAAATCCAGAGGAATTCTTTCGAGCCTCTTATTTCAATATGTTTGGAAAGCTTCAAAGTTATTTTGATTGAGCTGGCTGGATGCATTTTTTAGTAAATCTATAAAATTCTCAATGCCTTGAAATAAATAATCAAATCTACCTATCTCTTTTAGGAAAGGCTTCAGTTTAAGCTCTAGGTGAAATTATTAATCACATCATTGGTGTCATATGGCCTCTTTGGCATTACAACCAAATTTAATAAAGTAATATTTGAAACTTCCTTGAATGTATGACTAATATCAAAAAGTGCAAAAGTACCGAATTGAAAAGGGAAATTAAGCCAAATGGACTTCTTGGCATCTTTGAGTTTCTTAGAAATAACACTTAGTACAAGTTGGTAAGCAATTTATCTAGCAAGTAGTCTGCAAGAACATAATAGGGCAAGATGTGGGGAGAAGAATAAATCCCGAAAACTCTGACATAGGTGAAATTATCTTTGGCAAACCATCTGGCAATGGGAAATATGTCTGTACCAGGCTCTTTGGAAATCCTAGGGGATTTTTCATTAAATATAATCTTATGCATAGGTAGCATGATTCCATTGAAAAATTTATAAAAATGTAAATGAAAATATGAATCCCAAAGGGCTCTCTGGTAAATATGGATTAGAGTGGGGTCTTGGGTGGTCCATTTCAATGCCATGGTAGGAAAAATTGAACAAAAGAAAATTGTGTCCATGAGATAGGCGCTCATGTAAAAGGGGGGTATTGCCTAAGAGGAAACACCTCTTTTAATTCTATACTCTATGATATTTTTTCCCAAATTATCAAACAAGATGTTTTCCAAATTCATAATTAAATAATTGACGACTGCGTCAATTAACAGGACCCAGTCTACAGAAAACCTAGTAGTATATGGCTTTGCAAAAAATCTAGATAACATTACAAGAGCATAGCAATAAGGGGAAGGTAATTATGCTATCGGGTACATACTGAGTTTGTTCTGTTTCAGCTTGCCTTGGCCATCCTTGCATCCCTTTATAACTTTCATCAGGTCTGTATGTTTCTTTGTAAATATTTAGACAAAGGATTTCTCATAGTTCTACTGTGGGATGGGTAAGTGTTACATTGTCCTCAAATATTCTGCCATTAATGAACCAATATTCTCCAGCTTTGAATTCTTAAAAGTCCTATCTACTATGTTAAGGTGGTAAACTACCCACTTAACCATATCTATATAAGGGAGAATCGTTGGTCTCGTTGCTACTTTATGGAGAAATAAGCATGCAAAGTCGAAATAAGACGGTCTGAGGAAACTGACATGTCTGCTATAGAATTTTTTTTTATTACCCTTGGTTATTCATTCTCGAAGAGTTGGTACATTTCCTCCCATGAGGAACTGTCGTAATCCTTGTTCCAGGTCGTATCTGATAATAATGGAGACATGTATGAGTCTTCAATAGCTAATGTTTGAGAAATTTCCTTGCCTTTCTTGGTCATTCTAGTTATCCTTACTCCGTTAGGCAGTTTCCTAAATTCATGTGAACAAAGCAAACTTAGATCTGAGATGAATGGAGAGAAGGATAGAGTTAAAAAAATATAATAAAAAATTCGACACTCAATCAATCAGAACATACTTGAAGTAGATACAATATTTCGAACCTTACTCCCATTAAATGCCATTAATCACCCATAATTATTCCTATCAAATCTCTTACACACCTTTATGTAATATGTCTATTCTATCAATTTAAGACATTAGATATTATATTTGGTTGATTAGATATAAATCATTTCGCACACTTGAGCAATAGTTATGTTTTCTCTCAGTGATGAATTTCACGAAATTTGATTTGCGCAAATCACAGATCGCAATTTCCATACGGTAATAAAACTTACATTTGGTTATTCTCCACGAAATGTGAAGTGCGTTAAGGAATCATGCTGATGCGCTTTATCATATCTTTGAAGTTTTATGATTGTTGCTTTTATTAATTTGTCGGGTCCAACTCATTGCAACCATTACCGAATTGTCATAAATTGATTGTTTTTAAAAGGCACGATGCAATTTATTTTTAAAGTGATGTGTAAAGAATTTGTAACAGGAATTTTATGTGACTCTAAAAAAATTTGTAGCGCATATTTTATGTTTTAACTTATTCACTTGTAAGTTATGAAATTTGCGATGAGTGCTTAAGGAATCAAAGTGAAAATGAAAATAAACTTTATTTGCTAAAGTTTTAGACTTAGGCTAAAATAAAATCAAGCTTATAAATTTATATTTATTTTAAAGGGTCCCCATTTAGTGAAATTAAATGGGGGGTGTTGTATAGTCAACAGGTTCCCAACATAGGGAAATATTTTCAGGTATTAAAATTTATTTCAATTTTTATATGTGAATACTAATTCAATTATGTGTATCAGATTGAAGTATGAAACTAGTTACACCTGCTTTCATGAATGAGAGAGAATATTTGTAGGTATAACTGGGGGGTGGAGGAGCCCCACCAGATCCAAATGGTCAAATGCTAGAAATCATAAGGAATATTAAGCATGAAATGGTTCAGCTAAGGACTAGAAATGAATGGTTTTTGCAGGCTAGTAATGAGCAAGAGAGGTTGATAAGGGAATTAACCTCCAGACCTATCCCTCATAGTGAAGACTAGGAAATAAAAAGAAAAGAAACTGAACCCAACTCAGAGGGGCCTAAGAGTGGGGAAGAATCTGGATTAAAAAAAAAGGAGTTGCAAGGGGAATTCCGCAAAATTAAGCCTCCAACCTTTGATGGGGAAAAAGAAGAGGATCTGGAAGCTTAGATCCTAAACATGGTCAAATAATTCCAGGTATAAGAATACGGAAGTAACGTAAAAGCAAGATTGGCAGTTTACCAGCTGCAAGGTAAAGCCACTCTTTGGTGGGAAGAGACAAAAATTATACACTTTCTTGATGAAAAAACTATTTCATGGGAACAATTTCAGGAGAAATTAAAATCTAGATACCTTAGTGAGAGGTATTATGATGACAAAGAAAAGAAATTTGATGAGATGAGACTTGGACAACTCACTATTGATGAATTTGTGACAAAATTTACAAATTTACTTCGCTATGTGCCTTACATTAGGGAAGAAAAGGACAAATTATAGAGATTCCTGAATTGCCTACCTACCATCTCCAAAGAAAGAAATGAATTTGATAATCCTAAAATGATGGATGAAGTTTTTCATCGAGAATGATTTTGCTACAAATAATTTAAAGGCAGAAATGATCAACTGAAAAACTGGAAGAATAAAGACAAAGGGAAAGTGGAAGCAGCACAAAAATATCAAAACCAGGATATCTGAAATTTTTTGGAAAAAAACACCAGCTGAAAATTTTTAATAAGAGTGGGGAAAATCAAACAACACATTCCCGCAGTGGTTCTAATCCAACGAAAAAAAAAAACAACAAAAGAGAAGGAGTAGTAAAAGTGAAAGAACCATTAAAATGATGGGGGTGCAGAGAACCTCATATGTTATGGGAATTCCCACACAACACTCATACAATCCATAATATTCAAGCAGTACGAGAAGTAGCTAGAGTAAATGAAATTTCTCGAAATATTCTCGAGATCAGTGCTACATTAGAAGACAAATAGGTTGAACACCAATAAAAAATGATTTAAATTGAAGGTATGATTGTTGACCAACCTTTTTCTATTTTAATTGATCCAAGAGAAAATTTAAGTTATATCATCCCCCAAATAGTGGAAAAATGTAAATTAAAATCAGAAAAATTTCAGCACTCTTGGCTGGTGCACCTGGCTACAGGAACAAAGAGGAAATTTAATCATAAAATCCCAAAAACTGTTGTAAATTTAAATGGATATAAAACTGAACTCCAATTAAACATTCTCCCTCTAGGATCTTATGATCTATTAGTAGTAATGGATTGGATGGAACAATAGAAATCAATATTAAATTGCTTAGAAAAAACAGTGAATTGCATAGATGCTTTAGGAAAATCTGTAATCATTAAAGGAAAACCAAAACCAGTATCTGTCAGACATATTTCTGCATTACAATTAAAATAGACAGCAAGAAAAGGTTGTCAAGTATATGCTGTCTAGGCTAAGGTTTTGGGAAAGCCAACAGGAAATGAGGTTGTAGAAGACTTACCTGTAATCAAGGAATTCAGGG
The DNA here is from genome assembly GCA_034641835.2 of Pinus albicaulis. Taxonomy (NCBI): domain Eukaryota; kingdom Viridiplantae; phylum Streptophyta; class Pinopsida; order Pinales; family Pinaceae; genus Pinus; species Pinus albicaulis. The sequence continues at coordinate 350,111,170 of CM076578.1, read as the reverse complement.
ATGTATTTTGAGAATAAATCCCTGATATACCCCCTAAAATAGACATTTATTTTTCTATTGAGCTAGTACGAGGAGCTACCCCAGTTTCCAGGGCACCATATAGAATGACTATTCCTGAACTATTAGAACCAAAACTTCAATTACAAGAATTATTAGACAAAGGGTACATTATACCAAGTGTGTCTCCGTGGGGAGCACCCATGTTTTTTGTCAAAAAGAAATATGGTACTTCCCAAATTTTTATAGACTACATACATTTGAATAAGTTAACTATCAAGAACTGGTATCCTCTTCCAATAATAGATGATCTATTTTATCAAGTTAGGGGAGCCACCATATTCTAAAAAATTGATTTGAGAATTTTCTATCATCAACTTCGGATTAAAGATGAATACATAAATAAAACAACCTTCAGAACTAGATATGGATATTATGAGTTTGTATTCCTACCATTTGGACTGACAAACAACCATTCTACATTCATGTGCTTAATGAAGAGTGTTCTACATAAATATTTGGATAAGTTTGTATTAGTTTTCATAGATGATATTTTGGTATACTCAAAAAATAAATAATAACACCAATAACATCTTAGAATAGTGTTGCAAACCCTTAGATAACATCAATTATATGAAAAACTCAAAAAAAGTGAATTTTATAAGAATAAGATCCAATATCTGGGTCATGTCATTCCTAAGGATGGATTGGCGGTAGATCTGGAAAAGGTACAAGAAATACTGAATTGGACCGTACCTACATATGTACCAGAAATACGATCATTCATGCATATTTCCGGATACTACCATAGATTTTTGGAAGGATTTTCTGCATTATCCTACCCCATTAAATCATTAGAGAAAAAAGGAGTAAAGTTTGAGTGGACATCTAAGTGCCAAAGTAGTTTCGAACAAATAAAATAGAAATTACCTACTATACCTATACTGAAAATAGTTGATCCAAACAAGGAATTTGTAGTGTGTATCGATTCTTGTATAGAGGGGCTACGAGGAGTATTTCTACAATACAATGCAATAGTAGCTTATGAATCATGAAAACTAAATAAACATAAGCAGAATTGCGTTGTATATGACTTAGAACTGGTTGATGTTATACATGCACTAAAAATGTGGAGACATTATCTATTGGGAAAGAAACTCATATTAATGATAGATCACATAAGTTTTAAATATTTCTTTACCCAACCAGATTTAAATTCCAGACAAGTAAGATGGTTAGCTTTCCTTAGTGAGTTTGATATGGAAATCAAACACATAAAAATGAAAGAAAATTTAATTGCTCATGCTTTGAGTAGACATCCTCCTCAAATTTTGACATATACAGGGAGTAGTCTAAGATTTTACGTAGAATAAAAAATTTAGGGAGTATTATTGCAAGATCCGGAATATTTAAGATTGGAAAAAAAATTACAGCAAGCTGAAATTGTGATATACCATCAACCAATGAGGACTAATAAGCTACAAAAAAAGACTGTATATTCCTAATGTAAGATATTTAAAACAGGAAATATTAGATGAATACCATCAGAGGCCTTATGCAAGTCATCCTAGTTATCAAAAGATGATAACATTATTGAGGGAAAAAATGTTTTGGTGAGGCATGAAGAATGATGTAGTTGATTAATTGGCAAGGTGTTTGGAGTGTCAACAAGTAAAATTAGAATCTCAGCATCCTATAGGACTACTGAATCTTCTCCCTATTCTAGAATGGAAGTGGGAAGTAGAATCAATAAACTTTATTACCAGATTTCCACGTAATATGTATCAACATGACTCAATTATGGTGGTAGTGGACACTGTAACTAAAGAAACACACTTTTTTTGGGTGCAATCTACTTTTGGCACAACACAAGTGGCCAATGTATTCATGAAAGAAATTTTTAAACTCCATGGAATTCCAAAAATGATTATCTTTGATAAAGATGCAAAATTCACATCAGCCTTTTGGAAAACCCTATTTGGAACAATGGGTACTGTTATCACTTAGAAAAATGTGAAACATTTCTTGACATGGTCATGCGATTCATTTATCAAAGTTCTCAAGTTGGTAAAGGGAAAATTTCATTTTTACATATTTAAGATATCCTAAGGATCAATACCACCTCCATTTTATCTCAATCCACCTCCATTCAGGTCATGTCATGTCCCACTAGTCATCATTTCCTGTCAGTTGTCATTTCCCAAGCGTTTAAATTTGAAAAGGACACTTAAGCCAATTTTACAAATTTTCGTAGTGTTTTATACTGTGAAATAGCATTTTTCGCTATGAAATTGCAGAATAATTTCGTAGCGAAATTGTCAGAAAATAAACTAGATACGCTACGAAAACTATTTTTCTGTCTCTCTTGTCAAATCTGATGCAAAGTATCAGTTCATGATTGGAGGAGTTAGGTTGGAGGTCATTCGAGTCTGTTAGGGTTAATTCAAAAGCATGAGGTCATGTCTGAGGTCATCATTACCATTTTTAGCATGCATGTGTCATGATGAAGGCATGAGTTGTCATTCAAACCATAAAATGCTACCCAATTAGTAATTTTGTCATACTCTTATTTATGATGCATGTAATTGGAGTTCTAGAGAGATGCTTCATCGAGCCAAGTAGGTTTCTACCATTTTCAAAGGTTGCAGGTGTCATCAAGCAAGTGAGGCTGAGAAGATATAAAGCCACCATGGCTGCAAGGAAGAAAACTAAAAAAGGTGGTCATTCCCACATATATGCTCCTATGGACATGAATTTTGTAAATGAAGACGCAACTTCCATGGAGGTATTCAGAAGAAAAGGTTGTTTGCAATTCTCCCAAAGGTTGTAGGGTTGTCATTTATAGGTTTCTAAATATTTTTCTAACAGTTTCACTGGGAAAACTTCAAAGGTGGGAATGCTAAACCTCACATTAACACTAGACAAAATTTCAGTGGAAACAGGAATCCCTAGAGGATGGGAACAGTGGTTTAAAGGCATCAAGTTCATCATGAAGGATTGTAGAGACTTCATCAAGCCAAAGCATAGTGAAATTGATCTCACAAATGCTATCCCAAGGAGTTACATGAAGGACAACTATTAAAAGATGTTGATGATTATTCAGAAGTAATTTACCTGTGAAAGAAGGTTTCACTTGGTCTAAAACTACCACCTTAGGCTTCTGCTACATTTTGTGGGTAAGAGGTCTCTTAACTTGCCCTTTTACTTATACAAAATTCTGGGTAAAATTTCAGATAAGGTTCAAGTTAAAACAGAAGGAAATGAAACCTCTCTCTTTCATCATGGCTTGATTAAGTTGTTGGTGTTAGAGGAGTTGAAGAGATTAGGCAGAGATTGGGCATCCTTTCTATTCATGAGTGGTTTTGAAGTTTATGTTGTCACTCCTAAAATATTTTCCAAACCTAGAAGTATTTTGTTAGGTCCCTATATCACTAGTATAGCCCCTTATTATTGTTAGTGTAAACCCCTTATTGTTATTATTGTACCCCTGTAACCCCCATATTGTTATTATTGTGCCCTTACATTATTATTGTTAGGTCGGCTAGGATTACATTGTGGCCCCACTAGGATTACATTATGGCCACATGGACTCCTATATATAGAAAGGAGGTTTTGTTCATTTGTATCATCCAAGAATTGTTCATTTATGTAATGTATTGGAGGTTTCCCCCTCGAAGTGGCTCATTTCTAAGGCGTTGATATCTCTTTTCTTCTCTTTTTGGAGCTGGCTACACAACATTTGGTATCAGAGGCTTTGGATTCTAGGGTTTCGCTGCTCCAAACAGGTCATCGTGGCATTTTCGCTATAAATTTTTTTCTACGAAGTTTCAGAAGCTGAAATTTTTAGGGTGCGAAGAAAAAATCTTGAGGAAGCCTGTGTAAAAATTTCAGAGTTTTGTTCGCAACAATTTCGGAGATATCATCTGTGGAAGTCAGGTATTTTTTCAAGCTCCTAAACAGGTCATCGTGGAATTTTCGCTATAACGTTTTTTCTACGAAGTTTCAGAATCTGAAATTCATATGGAGTGAAGCTGAAATCCTGAGGAAATTCATCAAAAAATTTCAGAGCTTGGTTCGCAATAATTTGAGAGATATGATCTGTGGAAGGTAGTGCTTTTTCAGGCTCCTGAATTTCATCTTAAAGAGGTGATCGTGGGAAAAGTTGAATAACTCTCTCTCTGGAGATTGGATTGGAGTGCCATCAAAATTGGTCGCAAGTACACGGCCTGTAGTTTATTGGCTATCAATTTTAGAGACAAAGGACAAAACAGTGACACGTGGCAAGTCGTACAAGTTCTCTCTACTGAACCAGTCCAGAATTAGGTCATTGTGGGAGATTGGACACAACTTTGTCTTGGAGAATCAAAATCAGGTCAGACCTGTGGCATTTGAAATAAGCTTCAGAGGGCTACTACAGGGCTGAATTTCAGATATCAAAGATTTTCAATTACAGAGATAATTCAATTTCAATATCGAGCTCCTCAAAGCTAGTAAAAGGTGTGTATTTTTTTTCCGAATTGCATAAGTCTTGTTTGAAGAATCAAGTTGAACTGATTCCAAGGGCATCTTGTAGAATAGATATCAATATTGGATTCTAAAATGGCCCCAAAAAAGAATTCAACACCCATTAAGCCTTCAGAAGGCTCTACTATGACTCATGAAGATCAAGAATTGCAACATGATCTATCAAAATTACAAGAGCAAGTGCAACAAATTTCACTCTCGCAAAAAGCAACAAAAAATGAAATGGAAGTTTTGAAGAAAGGCATGGAAGTGAAGATGGACTGTTTGAAGAAAGGCATGGAAGCTAAAATGGATGGCGTGGAAGTGAAGATGGACGGTTTGAAGAATGACATGAAAGACAACATGGAAAACATGAAGAATGATCTAAAAGAATACATGGAAGGCTTGATGACAAGCTTAAAACCAGAAATGATTCCTAATGGCGGAAATATAGGAGAAGAACCTCCCGATGAGAACAAAATAAATGTTAATTGTGATTTCATAAACTCGAATGTTGGCGGGAAGAACCACCATATTCCAAAAATGGATATGAGGAAGTTTGATGGAAAGGATCCTGTAACATGGATACTACAGATGGAGCAATATTTTGATCTCCATAACGTGCAAAACACACAAAGGTACGCATTGCAACTTTACATTTAGAACAAAATACATTTGTATGGTATCGATGGCTTTGCTCCCGTAAAAAAATTGTCACTTGGTCAATTTTTACGGAGGAAATGATAGCACATTATGAGGATACAAAGAGCAACACCTTCTTTAGCCAATTGATAAATCTCAAACAAAAGGGTTTTAGTGGGGCAGCACATTGAGGACTTCCAAAAATTGAATATAAGGGTAACTGATATTCCAGAGGAACACAAGATTGATCTCTTCATAGGCACTTTAAAGGATAACATCCAACATGAAGTTCGCGTTTTGGAACCTGATTCATTGGAGAAGGCATTCAGGTTGGTAAGAAAAGTTGAATGTAAAATTATGGCGACAAGGAAGCCTACCACTCAATTCTATAAAGAAGGAAGTGTTGCTACGCCTAGATTTCCACAACCTACAAGGTTGACACCACAACAATTGGAAGAGAAAAGAGCAAAAGGGCTTTGCTACAGTTGTGATAGAAAATACACTAAAGGTCATAAGTGTGCTGAGAAGAAATTATTTTACATAGATTGTGAAGAGGAAGAAGAAAATGAACAAGAAGAGGATATACACCAGGAACCAGCCCTAGAAGAGGAAGAAATGAATCCCACCATATCGTGTAATGCACTGGCAGGAATTACCACTCCTCAAACTCTCAAGATAGAAGGACAAATCAAGAAGAAAAAGGTAATAGTGTTGATTGATTCAGGTAGCACCCATAATTTTATCCATTGTAAGGTAGCCAAGGAATTAAATTGTTTCCTATACCCAGCACCAGAATGTCAAGTGATGGTTGCAAATGGAGGAACTATAAATTGCTCTCGAAAATGCCATAATATCAAGCTAACCATGGGGGAATATGTATTGAATAGTCCAATTCTTTCCATTCCTATGGGAGGTGCTGATGTTGTACTATGAGTACAATGGTTACAATCTTTGGGGATGGTAGCTTTTAATTTTCAAGAACTTTTCTTGAAATTTTTTTCAGAAGGAAAGGAAGTCGAATTACGGGGTATTGCAGGGAAGCCGGGAAAGATAATAAGCTCTAATGTCATGACAAAGCTTCTAAAGAAAGAACAACGAGATGTAATTGCACAATTATGCTCACTAGAAGCTCCAACATCAAAATCATCTATTTCTGCAGATCTCCAACAAGTCTTGGACAATCATTCCAAGGTGTTTGAAACTCCCAAAGGACTCCCACCTATTCATGATCATGATCATGCTATTCATTTGATTCCAGGAAGTGTTCCTCCAAACATCAGCCCTTATAGATATCCTTACTTCCAAAAGAGCGAAATTGAACGTATGATTGCAGAAATGTTAGAGGCGGGTATAATTCAACCTAGTCAAAGTTCTTTCTCTGCTCCTGTAATATTGGTACACAAGAAGGATGGATCATGGCGAATGTGTCCGGATTATAGGGAGCTCAATAAGCTCACCATTAAAGATAAATTTCCCATTCCTGTGATTGATGAATTATTGGATGAATTACATGGAGAAATTTATTTTACCAAGTTGGATATTCGTTCAGGATATCATCAAATTAGAATGAAGACTCAAGATATTCCAAAAACAACATTTCGAACTCATGAGGGTCATTATGAATTTTGGGTCATGCCTTTTGGCCTTACCAATGCACCTTCTACATTTCAAGGGTTGATGAATTCCATTTTCAAACCCTTCCTTAGAAAATTTGTGCTAGTATTTTTTGATGATATACCAATCTACAGCAGGTCTTGGAAGGATCATGTTGAACATGTTGACAGGGTGCTCAAACTATTGCAGGAGAAACAATTATATGCAAAAAAGTCCAAATGTTTCTTTGGAGTACAAGAGGTGGAATATCTGGGTCATATTGTATCTCACGAGGGTGTTAAAGTGGACCCTAACAAAATTAAAGCCATTAAGGAATGGACAGTTCCCACAACCATAAAGCAGTTGCGAGGATTTCTCGGGTTAACAGGGTATTATCGCAAGTTTGTTAAGAATTATGGGAGAATAGCAGCAACTCTAACAACATTATTGAAGAAAGATGCATTTTCATGGACTCCTGAAGCAACTAAGGCCTTTGAACGTCTTAAAGAGGCAATGTGCCTAGCACCGGCCTTAGCTACACCAGACTTCACAAAAACCTTTATTGTGGAATGTGATGCCTCAGGAAATGGAATTGGTGCAGTTTTAATGCAGGAAGGAAGACCCATTGCTTTTGAAAGTCGTCCAATCATAGGAAAGTATTTACAGAAACCTATTTATGAGAAGGAAATGTTAGCAATACTACATGCACTAAAGAAATGGCGAACTTACCTAATGGGAAGACACTTCAAGGTAAAAACTGATCATGATAGTCTTAAACACTTTTTGGAACAAAGACTATCGTCGGAAGAACAACAAAAATGGGTCACAAAGATGTTGGGTTATGACTTTGAAATAATCTACAAAAAAGGAAAGTTGAATGTTGTTGCAGATGCACTCTCAAGAAAGAATGAAGAGGTGGAAGCATTGCTTTGTGCCATTTCTATTATCCAACCAGATTGGATAACTGAAGCAAGAAATGAATGGAAGAAGGACAAAGATGTATGGACACTCATTCAAAAGTTGCAGCAAGATCCTAGTACATCTGATACATTTAGTTGGAAAAATGATTCCTTATGGTACAAAGATCGCTTATATCTTGGTAAGAATTCCCAACTAAAACAAAAGATTCTTCTCGAATTGCACACTTCTCCTTTAGGAGGACACTCGGGATTTTTAAAAACTTACCACAGGGTGAAGAAAGAATTTTTTTGGGATGGCCTTAAATCTGATATTCAAAAGTTTGTGGCGAAATGTTTGGTTTGCCAACAGAATAAAGTGGAAACAATTAAGACCCCGGGACTTCTACAACCTTTATCCATTCCAAGTCAACGTTGGGAGGAGATTTCAATGGATTTTATCACAGGTTTACCTAAGTCCGAAGGAAAGTATGTCATCATGGTGGTAGTTGATAGACTTACCAAGTATGCACACTTTTGTGCATTATCTCATCCATTTAAAGCAAGTACAGTTGCTACTACATTTATGGATAGAATTCAAAAGCTACATGGAAGCCCAAGGGTTATTGTGAGCGACAGAGATCCCATTTTTACTGGAAATTTTTGGACGTAGTTATTTTCTTGTTTGGGTACTCAATTAGCTCATAGCTCATCTTATCATCCTCAATCTGATGGTCAAACTGAGATAGTAAATAAATGTTTGGAAGGATATCTTCGTTGTTTTGTATCCGATAAACAAACACAATGGGTCAAGTGGTTACCTCTTGCTGAATGGTGGTATAACACTTCCTTCCATACTGCAGCAAAAATGACCTCATTTATGGCACTTTATGGATATCATCCACCATCCATCACATCATCTTTGAGGGAAAATTCGAAGGTTCAAGCAGTGGAAGATCACATCGAGCATCAGCAAGAAGTTCTCCAACTCTTAAAGGATAACCTGAATTTGGCACAAATCGAATGAAACAACAGGCAGATCAACATCGTAGCGAGAGAAGTTTTGATGTAGGAGATTGGGTATTTTTACGGCTACAACCATACAAACAAATGTCCCTCAAGCAAGCAAAGAATGATAATAAATTATCGCCAAAGTACTATGGTCCTTACAAGGTGTTGCAAAAGATTGGTACTATGGCATACAAATTGGAGCTTCCTGCTTCTTCGCGAGTACATCCAGTTTTCCATGTTTCATGCTTAAAGAAGGTTATAGGTGAAAATCTTCCAGTTCAAATAGTATTGCCATAACTTGATGGGGAAGGGAAAATCATATTGCAACCTGAAGCAGTCATGGAAAAAAGAACTCGACAACTACGGAATCGATCAATTTCAGAGTATCTCATCAAGTGGAAGAACTTACCCACTGAAGATTCTACATGGGAGGATGAGAATTTTATACAGAAGCACCCGGAGATACTCAAGTGTTGAGGACAACACTTTTTTGAAGGAGAGGGGCATGTTAGGTCCCTATATCACTAGTATAGCCCCTTATTATTGTTAGTGTAAACCCCCTATTGTTATTATTGTACCCTTGTAACCCCCATTTTGTTATTATTGTGCCCTTAAATTATTATTGTTAGGTCGGCTAGGATTACATTGTGGCCCACTAGGATTACATTATGGCCCCATGGACTCCTATATAGAGAAAGGAGGTTTTGTAAATTGTATCATCCAAGAATTGTTCATTTATGTAATGTATTGGAGGTTGCCCCCTCGAAGTGGCTCATTTCTAAGGCGTTGATATCTCTTTTCTTCTCTTTTTGGAGCTGGTTACACAACATATTTCATCACCAACAGTGGTAGAGGAAGCTGAAGAAGGGAATAGATCATCCCCACTAGGAACAGTGATCATGGAGATAGAGCCCTTGCAGAAGACTGACACACCTAAAACTACACCTACAAAACAGAAGCAAACATTTAGCAAACAGAGCAGCAAGAGAGTTACTAGGAGCCAAGCAGTGGTTAAGGGTAACTTATAGGACATCTTGCATGCAATTGATATTGAAGAAGCTCCCATTGTCCAAGCTGAAGACATAGAAGATGGAGGGAGAAAGCTTAAGAATGGCAAGACAGCTAAAAAGCTAGAGTTTGCAGGTGATGATGTTGGTTTCATGTTTAAACCTATAAATCCAATGACAAGACATGAAAGAAAGGTCATGGAAAGCAGTAAAGAGACTCAGAAGGTCAGTGAAACTGCTCAGCGACCAAGCATCATAGATCTCTCCTCACCTACAAAAAAAGAGCTAGTTATCAAACAAAAGAAGGGTAAAGAGAAAATCACTGAAAAATTATAAATTGAAAGCCTTAAGGAGTAGTTGAAAGAGGAAAGGGAAGAGATATCAGTCTTGAAGAAAGAGGCAAAGAAGCATAGAGATGAAAGGGTTCAGTGTGAACAAATGAGGAAAATCTGGGAAGATCAAGTCACAAGTGTCTCAAAGACGTTGGACAATACAGAAAAGTTGATAAAGTGGACTCAGCCACTAATAAGAGAGGTAAAGCACATCAAAAAGGTAAACCTAGACTTGCAATCTAGGAACAGGGCATTAAAGGACAAAGTGAAATATCTTGAAGAGAAATTGGTGTTGATTCATGAGGAGTTGGACAAGAAAGGATTGAAAATGACTGTGGTAGAAGAGCCCATTAGCCAACTGATTGTTAATGAGGAAGAAACACCACAGGAGTAATAAATTGAAATGAGATATGCCTTAAGAGGTCCATAACATGCAGAGAATCAAAATTTTATAGCTGGAGGTCATTTTTTGAAGACAATTTTGAAAGGGGCAATTTCTGGGTTTTTACACAGTTTCGTAGCATACCTCGGGCTTGAAGCCAGGAATACACTACGAAAAAACTTTTAGGTGTATTTTTTCTTTTAAAATTAGTTTTTGCATGTTCGAAGGAGGGGGATGCATGGTGGTAAGGTGTCATGACTTGATTAACATGATGGAATAGCAAAGGAGTGAATTAAATGGATGCAGAAGCTAATTTTTCCAAGCTACCAAAACTCGCTATGTAATTGTCCTATTTTCGTAGAGAGAAATTGTTGGAGGTTTTTGAGAATTTTAAAATTAGTTTTTGCCAGCTGGAGTCCTCCAACATGTCAAGGGAGCTTATCATCAGATATTTATGACTCAAAGGGAGTGCTATGCCGCCAGGTCATGAATCAAAACAACGGTTAAGATAAGGGTCATCTATTCCTAAAAAAAGGGTTATGCTCCACAAATCTAGGGATGATTTAAATATGCAAAGTGGAGGTGAGTTTGGTCGTGTGTCTCTGGAGCATGTGATATTTATTTTGTAACCATCATGTAATTGTTTTACAGATAGGATAGAGCAATGTAATAAATAGGAGTTAGGGTCCTGTTAGGATATGGTTTTTTTAAAAGGTAGCTATCAGTTTTCTATTTAAAGTTATGTATTTCAGTTATGAAAGGAGTCATAGGATAATTCGAGAATCTAGCCACCAGGTAGATCATCCTTGTTGTAAAGAATGTCTATTTAAAGACAAAACATCGAAGTAGTAAATGGTTGGAGAACATTTGCATTAAACTGCTACTTTTATGTTCTTGACCAATATCAGTAATACAAAGTGACATTCTTCTTGACAAACCTAAGATTCTCATGAGGTTTTTGGTGTATTATTGATCTATATATTTATGTCTTATCACTTGCAGTAGATTTCATCTCTATTACTCATAATTCATAATTTTATGCTCTGACTTCCTTTAGTGATGAAATGCCTATGTTTTCTTATGTTTTGTGTGTGAATTTCCTCTGTTAAAGACCTCAATTTTCCTCAGATTCCATGTGAAGAACCACTGTCACTGAAACTACTGATTGTTGAATCCATAATCCTAATGGTAGCAAAGCTTGAATTTTTCAACCTGCAGTCATAAAAAACAAGTTACAATTTCTATAGAGTTAGCCATCTAGTATTATCATTATTCAATATCACAAAACCCCCTTGAGAGATCCCTCTCAAACAGAAGATGCTAAGCTTAAGTTAGAAGTGGTTTGAAACAGTTACACTGAGTTGTTTGATAACCAACCAATCAAGTACAGTTTTGTGATAACATTTTGGTGCATATGTCAGAAGATGTGAAGGTGTAAATTTTCTCTGGGCAGAACGACAAGGTTTAGATTAGACTTATGATGGTGAACATAAGCCAAACACACTAAGGCTGTACCATGCACCTGGTGATTCCATTGTTCAAGATCCTGAGCTTCAATGTTCAGAGCGACTTCACTGGGAAGAATCTAGATTTCAGAACATTCATGGTGATCCAAGATGACAGGGTATGTGGCAAAATATTTATATGATGGAATGCTACAAAGTGTAAGGGATGAGTTAGCAGAATTTCAGATAGATTAACATTTATCCACAATAGTATTTCATTGTTTGAAATCCAGTCGACTCACACCTGAAAACAATTTTTTTTTTCTTGGTATAGCTGCTGAAATATTAGAGAATGAAATTGAACTATTGGATGTTAAAATTGGATCATATGATTTCCATGATCCTAAACAGTTCTTGGAAGGTCTTCCTCCTCAAAAAATGGAGGAAATTGCTATACCATTTGACTTGCAAATAGAGGAAGAATGTGGTTATGAGCTTGATATTGTAGAGTTGGAATCAAGTTTCAGCCTTGGTGAAGAAAATGAAAATGATATCCAGGATCAATTTGTCATTGAGAGCTTAAAAGGGATATCAATAAGTTGTATCTTCTATGATCCCATAGTTGATTACATGGAAGAGTTATACAGTTCAAGTTTTCAATTATTTTTTCACTATGAAAAAAGATCCATCTTCTCTTACCTTTATCATTTCATAATACAATTAGATTTTGGTTTAAGTGTAGTCAAGGGGTTCAAGTATCAGATCATCTCATTGAATGGCTTTATTGGAGGTTTCATGTTGCTTGAATCAAATATGAATATTGAAACTGTTAGGGTAGGTAGGAGGATGTGTGAATAAGTTCAAGTAGACTGAGCATCTTTTCAGTATGTATAGATTTGGTTTTTGAGTAGTAATAATCAAGCTTGAGCCTAAGGAGAAGGCCATAAGAGCTAGGTGAAGTCTTCATCAATTTCAGAAAATTTTCAATTTTTCAAAAGATTGGAGTAGCCCAATGGAGGTGGCATTGGAACTAATAGTTCATTGTTGTACCACAGGGGCACACCATCCCAAGTGGAGCCACTGTTATCACTCAAAAAAATGTGAAAAATTACGTGACATGGTCATGCAGTTTGTTTATCAAAGGTCTCAAGTTGGTATAGGAAAATTTCACTTTTAAATATTTAATCTATCCTAAGGTTCAATACCACCTCCATTTTGTCTCAATCCACCTCCATTTAGGTCATGTCATGTCCCATCAGTCATCATTTGCTGTCATTTTTCATTTCCCAAGTGTTTAAATTTGAAAAGGACACTTAAGCCACTTTTACAATTTTCATACTGTTTTATACTGTGAAACAATAGTTTTCGCTACGAAACTGCCGAAGAGTTTCATAGAAAAACTATCTGAAAATAAACTAGATACATTACGAAAAAATATTTTCTTTTTGTCCTGTCAAATATGATGTAAAGTGTCAGTTCATGATTTGAGGAGTTAGGGTGGAGGTAATTCGAGTCTGTTAGGTTTAATTCAAAAGTACAAGGTCATGTCCGAGGTCATCATTACCATTTTTAGCATGCATGTGTCATGATTAAGGCATGATTTATCATTGAAACCATAAAATGATACCCAATTAGTATTTTTTTCATACTCCACTTTATCTTTGCATGTAATTGGAGTTCTGGAGAGCTGTTTCATTGAGCCAAGTAGGTTGCTTCCATTTTCAAAGGTTGCAGGTGTCATCAAGCAAGCGAGGCTGAGAAGATATAAAGCCACCATGGCTGCAAGGAATAAAACTAACAAAGGTGGTCATTGCCACATATATGAGCCTATGGACATGAATTTTCTAAATGAAGACCCAACTGCCATGGAGGTATTCAAAAGAACAGGTTGTTTGCAATTCTGCCAAAGGATGTAGGGTTGTCATTTATAGGTTTCTAAAGATTTTTCTAACATTTTCACTGGTAAAGCTTCAAAGGTGTGAATGTTAAACCTCACAGTAACACCAAACAACATTTCAGCAACAACATGAATCCTTAGAGGATGAGAACAATGGTTTAAGGGTGTCAAGTTCACCATGCAGGATTGTAGAGAGTTCATCAAGCCAGAGAATAGTGAAATTAATCTCACAAATGCTATCCCAAGGAGTTACCTGAAGGACAACTATTCAAAGTTGCTGATGATTAATCAGAAGTACTTTACCTATGAAGGAAGGTTTCACATGGTCTACTCCTACCACCTTAGGCTTATGCTACATTTTGTGGGTAAGAGGTCTCTTGACTTGCCCTTTTACTTGTACAAAAGTCTAGGTAAAATGTCAGATAAGGTTCAAGTTAAAATAGAAGGAAATGAAACCTCTCCCTTTCATCATGGTTTGATTAAGTTGTTGGTGTTAGTGGAGTTGAAGAGATTAGGCAGAGATTGGACATCCTTTCTGTTCATGAGTGGTTTTGAAGTTGATGTTGTCACTCCTAAAAGAGTTCCCAAACCTAGAATTATTTCATCACCAACAATGGCAGAGTAAGCTGAAGAAGGGAATAAATCATCCCCACTAGGACTAGTGAGCATGGAGACAGAGCCCTTGCAGAAGAATAACACACCTAAAAATACACCTGCAAAACATAATCAAGAAGTTAGCAAATAGAGCAGCAAGAGAATTACTAGGAGCCAAACAATAGTTAAGGGTAACTTAGAGGACATCTTGCATGTAATTGATATTGAAGAAACTCCCATTGTCCAAGCTAAAGACATAGAAGATGGAGGGAGAAAGCTTAAGAAAGGTAAGACAGCTAAAAAGTTATATTTTCCAGGTGATGATGTTGGTTTCATGTTTCAACCTAGAAATCCAATGACCAGACATGTAAGAAAGTTCATGGAAAGTAGCAAAGAGGCTCAGAAGGTCAGTGAAACTGCCCAGTCACCAAGCATCATACATCTCTCCTCACCTGCAAAAGAAGAGCTTGTTATCAAACAAAAGAAGGGTAAAGAGAAAATCACTGAAAAATCAGAAATTTAAACCTTAAGGAGAAGTTGAAAGAGGCAGGGGAAGAGATATCAGTATTGAGGAAAGAGGCAAAGAAGCATAGAGATGAAAGGGTTCAGTTTGGACAACTGAGGAAAATATGGGAATGTAAAGTCACAAGTGTCTCAAAGACCTTGGACAATATAGAAAAGCTGATAAAGTGGACTTAACCACTAAGAAGAGAGTTCAAGCAAATAAAAAAGGTAAACCTGGAATTGCAATCTAAGAACAGGGCATTAAAGGACAAAGTGAAAGATCTTGAAGAGTAATTAGAGCTGATTCATGAGGAATCAGATAAGAAAGGATTGAAAATGATTGTGGTAGAAAATCCCATTAGCCAACTAATTTTTAATGAGGAAGAAACACCACAGGAGTAATAAATTGAGATGAGATATGCCTTATGAGGTCCATAACATGCATAAAATCAAAATTTTGCAGTTGGAGGTCAGTTTTTGAAGACAATTTTGAAAGGGGCAATTTATGGGTTTTTACACAGTTTCGTAGCATACCTCAGGCTTGAAGTCAGGAATACGCTATGAAAAAACCTGTAGGTGTATTTTTGCTTTTAAAATAAATTTTTTCATGTTTCAAGGAGGGGGATTCATGGTGGTAAGTTTTCATGACTTGATTAACATGATGGAACAACAAACGAGTGAATTAAATGGATGCAAAAGCCACTTTTTCCGCACTACCAAAACTTGCTACGAAACTGTCCTGTTTTTGTTGTGAGAAATTGTTGGAGGTTTTGAGCATTTTAAAAGAATTTTTTTCAACCTAGAGTCCTCCAACATGTCCAGGGAGCTTATCATCAGATATCTCTAACTCAAAGGGAGTGTTATGCAGCTAGGTCATCGATCAAAACAACGTTGAAGATAAGGGTCATCTATTCCTAAAAAACATGGTTACGCTCCAAAAATATAGGGATGATTTAAACATGTAAAGTGGAGGTGAATTTGGTCATGTGTCTCTTGAGCATGTGATATTTATTTTGTAGTTATCATGTAACTGTTTTATAGATAGGATAGAGAAATTTAATAAATAGGAGTTAGAGTCCTATTAGGAGATGGTTTCTTTAAAAGGTAGTTGTCAGTTTTCTGTTGAAAGTTATGTATTTCAGTTATGAAAGGTGTCATAGGAGAATTCGAGAATCTAGCCACCAAGCAGATCATCCTTGTTGTAAATAATGTCTATTTAAAGATAAAACATTGAAGTAGTAAAGGGTTGGAAAACATTTGCATCAAACTGTTGCTTTTATGTTTTTGACCAATATCAATAATACAAAGTGACATTCTTCTTGATAGACCTGAGATTCTCATGAGGCTTTTGATGTCTTATTGATCTATATCTTTATGTTTTATCACTTGCCGTATATTTCATCTCTATTACTCATAATTCATAATTTTATGCTCTGAATTCCTTTAGTGGTGAAATGAATATGTTTTCCTATGTTTTGTGTGTGATTTTCCTTTGTGAATGACCTCTATCGGCCTCATCTTCCTTGTGAAGAACCAATGTCACTGAAACTATTGATTGTTGACTCCATAAGCCCCATGGTAGCAAGCCTTCATTTTTCAACCCGCAGTCATAAAAAACAAGCTACAATTTCTATAGATTTAGCCATCTAGTACTATCATTATTCAATATCATAAAACCCCCTTGAGAGAGCCCTCTCAAACTGAAGAGGCTAAGCTTCAGTTAGAAGTGGTTTTAAACAGTTACACTGTGTTGTTTGATAAGAAGCCAATCAAGTACAATGTTGTGATAACAGGTACCAATTTGAACTTCATGACAACTTACTATCCTCAAACATATGGACAGACTGAGAGAGCCAATCATATACTAGAAGACATGTTTCACATGTACGTGATGGACAGACCCACTAAATTGGAAGATTTTCGGCATTTGGCAGAGTTTTCTTATAATAACAGTTATCATGCTTCAATAAATATGAGTCATTTTGAAGATATTTCTGAAATAAAATTCCACAATCCGCTTAGTTGGAGTCAACCAAAGGACAAATTAGTCCTTGGACGAGAAGCATCTCATGAAATGGAGAAGACTATGAAAATAATTCAGCAGAATATGAAGGTAGCTCAAGATTGTCATAAGAGTTATGTAGAAAAGAAAATAATTCATAGGGAATTAAAAATTGGAGATTAATTTTATCTAAGGATTAAACCGTAAAAAATTACAATGCATGTCAGTAGTTGTGCTAAGTTAGCACCATGCTACTACATACCATTTGAGGTTTTGGAGAGAGTGGGGCCACTAGCTTACAAATTGGCTCTACCTATTCATATTAAAGTTTATAATTGTCTTCATGTTTTTTTATTGAATAAATATGTACGTGACCCTAATCATGTGATTCGTTGAACTGTGATACAGGTGGAAACAGAAGGGTATTTTCTTCTAGAGCCACTTCGTATACTAGAGCGGGAAGAAATAATGCTCTGAAATAGAACAATAGTTCAGGTGAAAGTGCATTGGAAACACTTTTCACCTGAGGAAGCTACTTGGGAGTGAGAATATGAGATGAAAGAAAAATATTTATCATTGTTTAAGGAATAAACATAAATATTTGCAACACCGAGGATGGTGTTTTTGTTTTAAAGGGGGACTATGTAATATCCCTATTTTTCAGCTTTTATAGATAGTTAATAAAGCTATAGGTTAGGTGGACCTAAGGAAAAACTATGTGTGAACATATTATTTTGGAAATTAATAAATGAATGTGAAATTTTATTATTGTATAAACACTAGAGTAAAATTGAGACCAGGAATTCAATTCCATGGTGATGGACTAGAATCATAAGACTTTCCCAAAATTCTCCAGAAATCCTTGGAGAAAAATAATATAAAAATAAAATTATTAGATGGGAGAAAAAGATCTAATAAAAGCCTCAGTAAAGTGGAATGTTATCAAGAAGGGGTAAGAATAAAGCTAGAAAGAGGAAAAGCTAGTTTAAAAAGAATATTTTATGAAAAAAACAAAATAAAAGCCTAGGCTAAGGGAAACAACATCCCAAAATAGTTGGACGCAGTTATTGAAACAAGCTGAGGAAAATAAAGCTTAAGTAAGCTATTCCTAGTATGAGAAATGGGTTTTCTACACTCAGGAAGAATTGGTCTCTGCTCGGGGGAGAGCTGTGGAATAACCTCAAGGTTGGAGGAAAATAGTCATTATACAGTGGTATGTACATTCTATTGAATTTTTATTTTTTATACTACTGTTATTAGTTATCTAAATATGGAGTGGAATATAGAAAAATATTATTTTATAAATTCTGAATATAAATTATTTAAGTTAAATTATAGAATTTATGTGTATTGTACAGTGTGCAGTTTCATAAAATTTAATTTCCATATGTATTTGGTAGATATTTAACTATAAGTGAATATATTTAATCCTTCTGTGTTGTTACATGGACTTATTAGAGTTAATGGACAAACAAACATAATCTCTAAACCCTTTTTTTAGGGTCTAAATTTGTTGTTTGAGTCCAAGTTCAACATATGGAATGTTACTTAAAAATTGGCAGTACATGTACAATATATATATATATATATACAACAACAGTCATAGCAGAAATTTCTCTATGTATATACCCTCCAGTAGAAATTGTAAACAAAATAAATTCTAGATAAATAACATATTTTGTAATACAAATCTAAATTATTCTATGTGGATATACAATTCATAATGAAAGTATAAACATATGTGTGTGTGTGTGTGTGTGTGTGTGTGTTGTCATATAGAAATTCTTGTACATTTCAAACCATACAAAAAAACACAAGTATATATGTGAAAATATAGCATAGAAAAAAGTACAGATCTATATTATCAAACTTCTATACATATATGAGTTATTCAAAATCCTCTAGTGGAGATTAGGAAGAAACACTTCAATAAAAATTAATAATAAGTGTTCTATACAGAATGATGTTAAAACTACATCAAGGTCATCATCTAATTAATGTATACAATTAAATTCAATAAAATATGGAGAGTGGAATAGTTGGTGGAAGTGCCTCCATTGCTCTGATGACCGACCTCAAAGAGGATTATATTGATATTCAGGTACTCTAACTATTGATCGCATCGATTATTAACAGTGGATGAAAAGTAATAGGACAAACCTGAAACTAATGATGAGATCAAAGTTATAAATTGTAATGACGAAAATGAAAAGGAAAAATTTATGAATATGAAAATTAAGAATAATACCCGTGAAACTATCTTCATAATTGAAGATTTCTTCTTATACTTACAGTAAAATAAATTGTAAGAAAAATTTGAATAAAATGTAATAGTTAAGTATGTCACAGTAAGTAATATAAAAAGGGGAAAATTCCAATACTGAACTGGGAGAAGCACTATCCTGAAGCAGAATAGTATTGCACATAATTGCGAGAGAGCATGAGAATCTGGGAAGATAATTCCCATATTAGTTCAAGAATAAAATTTAGAATATATTAAGTTTACACCATTAAATCTGGAAATACAAATTTCATTTGCAGTTACTCTAGAGGTATAGAGTATCATTATATAGATAAAAATCTAACTTGAGTTTGTACTCAAAATATTGTAAAAAATATATTAAAGATTTTCAATATGAATATCAATACAATAAACAAAGAAGTTGGCATATAGACAATAAAATATATAATTGTACCATTCCTCTTTAACACATAGGGAATAGATGAGTAGATCCATGGAGGAGTAAACAAATGGAATGTTAAATATAACATTTAAATTTATCTGGAAAATGTGAAATTATGTAGTATATGAAGTGAACATTGAAACTATGGCATAGAAAGAATTATAATTATGAAAATTCCAATTAAGATTCGTAGTGGGGAAATTGAACAACAAGTAAAGTATTTACATAGTCTATGACAAACTAAGAGAAATGGAATTACATAGAAAATTGTAGTTATATTTCACAGAAAATTCTACTTGGATATCTGAAGTCTTGGAGGTCAAATATATAATGAAGTTGAAGTATTCTAAAGATACACTATACGTGTAGAAGAAAAACATTTCTTAATAAAATTCTAAATTTGATGATATGAGAAGTAAGGGTAGAAAAAATTTCTCATACCGAAGAGCGGAATATAGCAATTTGGTTGTGGAATAAGAGAGTGTATTCTCAATACAAGGAGCTACGCTCTCATGTGAAAAAGAGGTTGAATACATATATAAAAAAAATGATAAAGTTATTAACATTTATACTTATAATAGAGGGATATGATTTCAATCTATAGTGAGGAAATTCCATACAAAGCTTTCCTATGTAGCTGTAATAAAGAAATCAAAATTAGGAGCATAGTTGACCATTAAAATATGACAATAGAACCTTAACAGAACTTCTCACAAAAAATCCCAGAACCCCAAAATTGGGGAAATTCAATTACAACAAAGAAATTATTGTGTATATTAAATTAAGGGAAAATCACTATGAACTAGAGTCTAAGCGTAATGAGAATACACAGGTCGATACCTCAGAAAATGAATTTAATAATTCCAGAAAGTAAAAATGATAATTCCTAAATTTAAAAATGAAACAGAGGTATTATCTCATGACAAGGGAACACAACGAATGATTAAATTCGTGGAAATAGTAACTTGAGAAAAAAAAAAACCCAGAAAATAACCTTACGGTTACATACTTTTGGGAAGGGTTGAAATGGAAAAACCATGAATTGATTCATATGTTTCTTACCTCATCAATTCTTGCTGAAATTTGTACGCTGGAAACCGAAGGAATTGAGAAGGATTCCAAAAACCGAATAGACATTGTCAAAACAAATTCATTTCAATAAAAAAATTGTGAACATAAATGAAATTATAAACAAAGAAATAAAGAGACAAAAGAAATACGGAAAACGAAAATTTCAAGATGTAAATACGGAAAAGAGAACATAACATAATACCTTTCTTGGAGTTTTTGTGTAATGCTATCCCACGAGAATGAAGGTAAACCAAAACCATGAATCTCATGCACAACATGAGAACAAGAGGATAAATGGCATTACAGTTAGACGTCCTCCAATTTCATAGCATTTCATCACAAAAATGCATAATGATTCTCTCTTTCTCTGCACTAACTTGCTGAAGTGTAACCCCGGCCAAATGACAAACCAAATGAAATGGAAAAAACCCAAACACAGGACGTTCAATGACTTTAGGATTATTGATTAATCTCCACCATTCATGAAGGAAACTATCCATCCTACAAGTGTCCTTGAGAAGTACCGAGGCCATGTGATGTTCGGTGATGACGTACTTCCATTTATTGTCTTAATAAATGAAACGATAAGGTTGTAGATGGAGATTTAATACGATAGGGGTATAATCCTAGGTGGATGAGATAACATCATTAATAAAATTACTGATAACTGTCATGCAATTAAATAAAAAAAAACCTTTTACCTTATTCTAAATCGATACAAAATCATATGACGAGGATACAATATAAATTAATTATATGTTGAATTATGTGGGGTATGGAAATTACGTTGAGTGCTATGTATTGAATATATATAGCCTTTGTATGGTTCATGTAGTAACATATAGAAGGTTATTATTCCACCAAAGAATAAATGGTAGGGTGATTACCATTATTCAAATAATAACTATAGGAGTTGGAAAAGTTATAAGTGGTAAATTATAACCTGAATCTCCTAGTATGTAAGTCTATTTTTAAAGTTATAAAAAGGGTAAGTTATTGAATTGTGAAGGGGGATAATGATAAATGGGGTAGAATACATGTGGGAGACATCTATAATAAATCAAAGAAGTGAACACCTTTAAAGGTAAAATAAGTATGGTACTTATGAGATAAATTTAATTATTGTGTTGTATAAATAGACCTAGGAAATAATCTATAAGAGAGGAAAATTATAAACCTGATATTGGAGATATATATTATTTTTTCATATTGGATATAGAGAAAAGGAAACTCATACTGGATATATATTATTTTTTCATTCACCTGATTCATCCTTTTGAAATTTTTCCATCAAGCTTTTATGCTCTTCTGGTCTTAGATAAGAAATAACCTTATCTAGCTTCGTCATTTTGTGGCTCTGCATGATATAGAGTAAACAATACATATTAGTTAAACTTAAATATAGTTCAAAAATAATAGTTTTTGTAAATAATTTAGAAAGAACTTGCCTTTTTTTCTTTTCTCCATGAGCTATCAACATTTTTTTTACTTGATCTCTTGTCAGCCATTTCTTTATCAGTATGAAACATGTACAATACCATTCATTAATATATTTTATAAATATATCATAAACCTTTTAGGTAGAAAAAAAAATCAACAAAATGGTGTGTGTTTCAAGAAGTGCGCACCGAAGGCGGTGTGGGATGTTCTTATAAACGCACCACCAAAATAGTAGAAACATCTTACAATGATCTATGTCAATAAGGAGACCCAGTGCGTTATATGTTAACCAGTGCACTGATTAACACAAAAAAACTAATAAAATACCTCTAGCGTTATTTTTTGTAGCATAAGATGTCGTGGATGAGGCGGTGTGACATATTCTTATAAACGCACCAAAAAATTAATAGAAAAAAGGTATGCTACTCTTTGTCAACAAGGAGACGTAGTGCATTATATGTTAATCGGTGCACTGATTAACATAAAAATAAATTAATATTTTTTTTTATCAAACATTATGTGCATTATGCGTTAAAATAAAATAGCGCATTGGTGCACTATTTTACACAGGGCTCACCGATTAAAAAAAAATCTATTTTTAAAAAAATCATGCAAGGGATGACATGGATAGGGATCCGACTCTACAAGTCATCCTACAAGTTAGATGTCATACGCCTATATATAGCAATACAAACACTATAAATCTAAAATGAAAAGCCCTAATATTGAAGTCACTGAAACAAGAAGAAGTAAGAGTTTAACATAAGAATGGATTTTTTTTTTTTTGAAAATGCACAGTAAAATTTAAATTTTTTACTATGCATGTATTAAATCCAATAGAAACTGTAAAAAAGAGCAATTGTTATAGTAAAATTTAAAATTTTTACTATACTACAGGGTTTTGTGTGAAACACCAGATGTTTCAAATTCTAATTCTCTAAATAGTGTTGTTGTTCGAAAGTATTTCGTTGCTCCACAATGCTCTCATGCTCTCTTGCTCGAGGTATGTCTCTCGTGCAAATCCCTCATTGAAATTTTTTTCAAAAATAATGAAATAATGAATAGATTTTACTATTCAAATTTTTTTCTATGAAATTAGATTTCCAAAAATAATTTGTTGGCCATTTTTCAATTTACTGCATTTTTTACTTCAAAAATATAAATTTGTGTTTTTTTTTTTTAATTTGTGGATATTCGGTGTGTTTATTATCTAACCACATTGGTGCATCAATTAATAACAGAACATTGATGCGCAGTAACTGAAATTCACCAGTGTGGTTAAGTGTACATTAGCACGGATAACAATAAGTCCATTTTTAAGGCACCAAAATTATTTTTAGGTATGTAGACCAAAATTTATTGTTGATTTTGCTCAAATGCAAGGAAAAAATCTCATTATTATATCGAATGGAAAATTCTTCAAAATCCAGCTCATTCCATAATATTTCTCAAAGTCCATTGCATATTTCTCTTTATCCATCTCCAAAGGTAATATTTAGTTCAGATTATATATATATATATATATATATATATATATATATATATATATATATAGATATATATATTCATATATTCATTATCAAATTGAATTTATTTATTTCCTCCATGTCAATCAGTTGAATCAAATTAATGTATACAAATTTTTAGGTTCATGCAAATTGAAAATCAAGTTCAGATGCACAAAATATTCAAACATCTTCAAAACGTTGGAAGCCTTGATTAGGAGCAGCATACCACAAGGTGCATTTGGTAGATAAAAATGTACAATCGCTTCACTGTGCCAATTGTAACATTGCATCTTTTGGCCACAATCCTGGGAAAATGATGGTAATAATAATTGTTTGGTATATTAATGTAATCATCTCAACGTCAAACTAATTTATCATGTATTTTCGACGTGCTTACTAATTGATATCATTATATTTTGTACTAAACATGTTGAATCATATTTTTTGAAATGATTAGGATTCTAGTGATGATTAGCGACCTACCTACAATATTTCGTTTCACCCCACGACAATGTCAAATCGAGAGAAGGTTGAATTAAGAGAAAAAATTAGAGAGGAACGATACCAAGAATTGTTGAATCAACCACCTATTCAATTCCCACTACATCCAGATTCACCAATTAGGAATGACTACAAAAATAGTAGTTTTCAACAAGATAGAAATGGAGGCAATCAAATAGAGGTTGGTATGGATGATTACTTAAGGGATACAACTGCCATGGAGACAATTTTGTTAGATGCATTCCAGATTGATGATTAGCTAAGGGATCATGGTCATATCACTGATACCTTTTTCGAAAGCCTTAAAGTTGCTTCCACCACCCCTCTCTTTGGAGCTGCAGGTTAGTCAAAGTCTACCTAGTTGGGGAAAACAATGTTACTCTACAACTTGAAAGAAAAATTTGGCTTGTCGAATGCATGTTTCTTGAAAATTTTGAGGTAATTGACCATCAAGTCCTCCCTTATGTTTTGAGAAATATAATCACACAATGAACATTGCAAATGGTAAAATTTATGAACGTTAAGAGTTATATATACATTAATGTACATTTAATATTTTCCATGACCAACTACAGGTTATTCAAAGTTAAGGTTCTTCCAAGTGATCATGTCTTACCCAGTAGCTGCGAAGAGGTGAAGAAATTTTTGAAAATGTTGGGTGTTGAGTATATATCATATCATGCATGTCCAATTGATTGTATTCTATAATAGAGGAGAATATGAAGACAAAGAGATATGTCCGAAATGTGGGCATGACAGGTATGATAAATCAAAAAATAAGGGTAAATCACGTGGTCCTCCTTTTAAGATATTAAGGCACATGCCTATAATCCCAAGGATTCAAAGACTCTTTTGTTGCAAAGAATTAGATATGTTGTAGGGATGGAATGTCTCACATAGAAGTGAGTTAACATTGTTACTAATGAAATAGGTAACCGCACTGTTACCTACTTTTTTTTGGTAGCATAAAAAGCACCCGATTTTGAAAAGTGGTGATGTAGAATCACCTCTTTTTTTTTTTGTGCACATTTCTGACACTCTAAAATCTTTATTTATGAAGTATGAATATTTGTTTAAAAATGCTAGCGATTTTCATGCTAATTTTGAAATGTATTGATGCAGCATCAACTTTTTTTTTTAGAGCGGTGATTTTCATGCTAATTTTGAAACGTATTAATGCAGCATCAACCTTTTTTTTTTTTTAGATTGGTTATTTTCATGTTGGTAATAAAACATAAAACTTATCAGCCCTTTAATGCCACATTCCTGACTCTCATTCCAAAGTCGGACCAACCTTCATCTTTCAATGATTTTCGGCCTATCTCTCTCTGCACCTGTTTATACAAGGTTATTGCTAAGATAATTGCTTCCAGGCTGAAACCTTTCCTCTCTAAAAGCATATCTGAGGAACAGTTTGGGTTCTTGGATGGGCGAAAAATTCATGAGGCCGTGGGAGTGGCTCAGGAAACCCTTCATAGTCTAAAAAGAAGCCGGAAAAAAGGGGCTATCATAAAAATTGACCTCTCAAAGGCTTATGATAGAATCAGCTGGATATATCTAAGGCTTCTTTTAACTCACCTGGGGTTCAGGCATGATTTTGTAAGGTGGATCATGGCGTGTGTCACCTCTACCTCGATTGCAGTTCTGATAAATGGTGCTGCATCGGATTTTTTTAAACCGCAGAGGGGGCTTCGCCAGGGCTGCCCTCTCTCCCCCCTCCTCTTTCTGCTAGCAGCTGAAGGACTTAGCTTACTGATCAAAGAGGCGAAGAGATAGGGTGAACTGAAAGGAATAGAAGTAGGCATGAACCTGTGGATGACACATCTCCTCTTTTTTGATGACATTCTTATTTTTAGTAATGGGAGCCGGGAGGACTGCTGCTGCCTAAAAAGCCTTCTTGACCTCTTCCTGAAAGCTACGGGATTGGCCATAAATGATCAGAAATCTTCTCTTACAATTGCAGGGCTCTCTCCCATTGAAGCAAATAGAGTAAAGGAGATTCTCTCTTTTGATCTAAAGTCTTTTTCGGATCTGTTCAAATACCTTGGCTTTAAGCTGAAACCTGACTCCTACAGGGTTCAAGACTGGAATTGGCTGTTGGCGAAAATTGAGGACAGAATAAATCACTGGAGTTTTAAATGGTTGTCAAGGGCAGGCAGGCTTGTGCTGATAAAATCGGTGATTTTAGCCATCCCAGTGTACTGGGCTAGCCTTATTTGGGTGCCTAAATGTATCCTGTTGAAAATAAAGAAAGTCTGCAGCAGATTCTTATGGGCTGGTCAGAAGAAGGATCATGTTGCTCCCTGGGTTGCTTGGGAGAAAATTGCCCGCCCGAAAAAATGGGGAGGGTGGGGGATAAAAGATTTGTTCCCTTTCGCTCAGTCTTTAGCAGCAAAACTCGCGTGGAGGCTGATTGTTTCTGATAACTTATGGACCGCAGTGACTAGGAGGAAGTATATTGACCCAGCCTCGCCCCTTGAATGGATAAGACAGCCCTCAAAATCTACTAGGAATTCCTCGGTGGTATGGAAAGCTTTGGTGGCAGCAGTCCAGATTATCGAAAAAGGATTGGCTTGGAGAGTAGGAGATGGGAGTTCAATAAGGCTAGGAAGGGACCCATGGGTGGGCTGCACGGACTCTTTCGCTCTCTCAAGAGGCCTGCTTGAACATTTAAACTCCAGAGGTTTTTTCTCACTCAGCCAAATTGCTGATAGCGCAAATTCTTCTATCTGGAGACAGGAGTGGCTCACAGCGACTGATTTGGCACTAGAAGAGAGGTGGCATGATGAGTGGGGGACCTTTCGCACAGGACTGTTGCAATCCCACATCCGTATTACAAATGAGTCAGATGATTTGCGGTGGGTGCATGCCTTAACAGGTTTCTACTCCCCCAAGATGGGATATGAATGGCTTATGTTACAAAAGGGGTGGGGGGAACCAATCTGGTGGGCAAAGTCTTTGTGGAAGCTGAAAGGGCCAGCAAAGACCAGGTTGTTCTTCTGGTGTGTTCTACAAAGAAAAGTACCTACATGGGATGCACTCCAAAAAAGGGGGAAGATTGGCCCCGGCTGGTGCTCCCTATGTAAGGAGAGTGAGGAAACATCCCAGCATCTTTTCCTTGCCTGTCCTTTCTCTAAAAGTCTCGGGAATGAAATGTTAAGACTCACAAAGGTCCCCCTCTGTTGGGGAGGGGAGGACATAGCCGAAGCCTGGAACAATTGGTGGCAGCAGGCCCCAAATGACAAAGTCAAAAGTTTGCCTCTGCTGGTTGTATGGGGAGTATGGCTTGCCAGGAACCACCAAATTTTCAAAGACTCTCTCTTCCCTATTGACAGACTAGCAGTCGAAGGAGTAGCCATTTTTGAAAGCATTCCACAGCCTTCAAATACTAAAAGTGAAAGACCGGTGCAGGTAGAAGAAATAAAAGGGTCTATTCCGTGGGCTTATTTCGATGGAGCCTCAGACGCAAACAACATTTGTGGAGCAGGTTTGGTGATTAATTATCCCACAGGACTTAAGCTCAAAGCCTCTGTCGGTCTGGGTACTGGGTCAAATAACTACGCTGAGCTCAAAACACTACATTTACTGCTGTGCTGGTTACTGCAGCGCAATGTGAGGGAGGTGCAAATATTTGGGGATTCTCTGAATACAATCAAGTGGGCTAATGGATCACATCATTGCAGAAATTTTCTTTTACTTCCTTTGCTGTCTGAAATTATTCGTCTTAAAAGTGTTTTTTCCGACCTAACTTTATCTCACATCTACAGGGAAAGAAATGCAGAAGCAGACAGCCTTTCTAAAAAAGGCATTGAGCAGGTTTTGGACCAATGGTCAGTAGAGGAAGTAGCTGAAGGGAGAACTAGGAGACTCCCTCCCCCTGTTTTTGATTAGTTTCGTGAGCTGCCAACAGCTCGTTTTTCTCTTTACTGTTTATTTAATGTTCATACTTTCCAGTTTAAAGTCCAGTTTGTATATGTTTTTGAAAAAAAACAAAAAAAGCAACTTGTGAAAAATTATTAGAAGGTAAAACTGTAAAATTTTCAGTGTTGTTTTCCCTTTGTTGGAGGCCTGAGTTGATGTATTTTTTGTTTAAAAACAACACTTTCAGCCAGCACAGTCTTTACTAGCTGGTTTGTGGACAGTTTGTGGAGGTGAGCAATCCTGATTCGGTGTTTTTCCTTAATGGAAGCCGGGGGTTGCTTATTCCAGATTTCGGTTTTTTTGTTGCTCTCAGTCTTATTTGGACAGAGCTGTTGGGTTTTCTTGTTTTGAAAAAAACAAAAATCACACAGCAGCGTAGTTTTATTTCCTGGAAAAGGGAAAGGAATGCAAGGCATATGCTATGTAACCCTTTTTTTAATAGAAGGTTCGATTTTTTCTGTGGAAAAAAAAATAAAACATAAAACTTAGATAATATATATATATATATATATATATATATATATATATATATATATATATATATATATATATATATATATATATATATATATAAACAATAAAAAAACCAATAAAAATGTAAAAAAAAAACAAAATTAACTCGTAAAATTAAAAAATTTAAACAAAAATAAATAAAAAACAAAAATATTCGAAAATTATATCAAAAGAAATGACAAAATTTGAAAAAAAAAACACATGATTTAAAGAAAAAAGAATAAAAATTAACCAAAAAATTAAAAAAAAAAAACATAAAAAACATTTTTTTCCAAATTATTAAAAAAAAACATATAATTAAAAAAAAAAAAAATTTAAATAGAAAATTTAAAAATAATTTAAATTACAAAATTAAAATTTAGATAAAAAAAATACAAAAAAAGAAAAAATTAAATTTAAAAATTTAAATTAAAAAAATAATAATAATAAGAAAAAAAAAATACAAATTTTAAAATTAACAAAAAAAACAAATTAAAAAAAAAATTTAAAATTTAAAAAGAAAATTAAAATAAAAAAAAACTATCATTAGAAAACAAAAAAAATGAAAAAAAACCACGTGCAAATAATTAAAAAACAAATATCCATAAATTCACTGGTTTTTTTTAAAATGAAACAAGTTATAAAATTTAAAAATGAAAAACTAAATAAACTAAAATATTAAAAAAAAATTAAATTAAATTAAAATTCAATAAATTTAATAAATAAATTTTAAATTTTGAAAAATAATTAATCTAAAATATTAAATTTAAAAACAAAATTAAAACAAATTAAAACAAATTAAATTTAAAATAAAAAATTTGAATGAAAAAAAATAATGTTAATTTTTTTGAATTTAAATTTTTTTAAAAAAATAATCGAATTCAAAAAAAAAAAATTCAAAAAAAAAAAGATTTTGTTGATCATGGTGGCACCGCTAATCGCCCTCTCGCCCAGGTGGCGGCAGAGATCGACCGTTCGGTGGGCGGGGAGGCTGCATGCAACCCCACGCCTGCCCAGCGGCCGGCCTTCGCCGCCACCTAGGCGGGAGCGCTTGGTGGGCGGGGAGGCTGCATGCAACCCCATGCTCGCCCAGCGGCTGGCCTCCGCCGCCACCTAGGTGGGAGGCCGATTCCAGGAATCGACCTCCCACAGCTGGAAGCCAATTCCGGGAATCGCCCTCCTGCCGCGCGAGGGCGATTCAAGGAATCGACCTCCCGCCACGGGAGGGCGATTCCTGGAATCGGCCTCCCACCGCAGGAGGGTGAAATCAACCTCTAGTGGCGGGACGGGGATTCCCGGAATCAGACTCCCATCGCGAGAGGGTGATCCCCGGAATCAGCCTCCCGCACAGGTGGCGGTGGAGACTGGCCACTGGGCAGGTGGGGGGCTGCATGCAGCCTCCCCACCTGCCTAGCGGCCGGCCTCTACTGCCACTTGGACGGGAGGCCGATTGGTGGTGCCACCACGATAAAAATATATATATATATATTTTAAAATTTTATTTTTTTTAAAATTATTTTTGTTTTAATTTGTTTTTTATTTTTTATTTTTTCTTAATTTCAAAAAATAATTTTTATTTATTATTATTTTTTTTAATAATTTAATTTTTTATTTGAAATTTAATTTGTTTTAATTTTTTTGTTTTTTTGTTTTTTTGTTTTATTTTATTCATTTTTTTTGTTTTTAATTTTTTTTTCTAAATTTTGTTAATAATTTTTATTAAATTTTGTGTGTGTGTTTTTTTTATTTAATTGGTTTTTTTTTTTAAAAAATCATATTTTTTTTTTTATTAAATTTTATGTTTAGTTATTTCATTTAATTTTTTAAACTTTAATAAATTTTGTATTATTTTTTTTAATTTATTTGAATTTAATATATTTTTTTAAATTTTTTATTTTTTTATTATTATTATTTTTAATTACATAAATTTTTTTTATTTTTTTATTTCAATTAAAATTGTGTTTTTAAAATTAGATTATTTTTTTTAATTAAACTTAATATTTCCAAATTAATTTGTTTTTTATTTTATTTTTTTATTTAATATATATTTTTTTAATTTATTTTTTTCAATTTTTCAATTTTAAATGATTTTAAAAGCTTTTTAAATTTTTATTTTAACAATTATCTTGATGATGAACTACAGTTGGTAGTTTGAAACACGTCGATTCCGAAATTTATTATGTGATTTCCTGAAAAAGTTGTATTTTTAAAATGTTTTTTTTTTCTTTATATTTAAAATTTATTTTTTATTTCAAAATTTATTTGTTTATTCGTTTATTTATTAAAATTTAATATTTTTCTTTTTTAAATTTAATTTCTTATTTTAATATTAACATTTTTTTAAAAATTTAATAAAATATAATATATATATATATATATTTTTAATTTAAGTTCATATATATATATATATATATATATATATATATATATATATATATATATTATTTTTTATAATTTAAATTTCATTTATTTTTTAAAATTTATTTGTTTTTTTAATATATATTTTTTTAAATTTAATATTTTTATTGTATTTTATTTCTCATTTTTCATTTTTAATTAATTTTTCATTTTTTTACTTTTAATTTAAATAATGTATTTTTTTTTTAATTTTTATTTTAAAGTTTTAAATTTATTAAAATTTAATATATTTCTTTAATTTTTTTTTTTTTTTTTTAAATTTAATAAACATTTTCTTTTTCTTTTTAAAATTTAATATATATATATAATTTCTTTCTTTTTTTAATTTTTTTTTAATTTAATATTTTTATTTTGTTTTTATTTGTATTTTTTTATTTCTATATATTTTGATATTTTAATCTTTATTTTTAATTTTTAATTTTTTCTTAAATTTTAGGTTTTTTTTAATGTTTGAATTAAAAATTTTATTTCGTTTTTATTTTTATTTTTTTATTCCTATATATTTTTAAATTTTAAGCTTGAAAACGTTTTTATTTTTGAAATTTATTTTTTTCTTAAATTTTAGGTTTTTTTCTTAAATGTTATTTCTATTTTTAAAAATGTCAAAAATATGACACAATTTTTTTTTTGTTATTCCAACATCAACTGGTTTTGTTTTGAGGGTGTTTTTTCAATCCTTTTTTCAAGAACAATTTTGTTTCTAGCATAATTTTATAAAATGTTGAAATTTGACCTTCAAAAAAAACCAAGTGCGTTCTGGAATACACTTTTTTTTGTTTTTGGGGTGTTTTTTCATGTTTTTTGAGTCATTTTGGGCTAGAGCTCCCGTTTTGAGGTCAGGTTACATATTTCATCGGTAACAGTGTTAGTTGGGAGTTAGGTGAATCCGAACATATTCAATATCCATGAAGCATATAGAGGATACATGGCCCAAAAAATTCAAGGATGAAGTACGAAGTCTACGACTGAACATAGCCATGGATGGCATCAACCCATATTCCCTCGAGAACACCAACTATTTTGTTTGGCCTGTAGTAGTGATCAATAGGAATATCCCCCCATGGTTGTTCATGAAGAATGAACATCTTATGTTGGCTCTCATAGTCCCAGGTAGAATACCAGTGAAGAATATGGAGGTGTGCCTACTCCGAAGGTGCCTGTTGATTAATTGATGGTGTAGTATGCTTAGGAACTGCCTGTTGATGACTTGTCGATGGAGCAGAATTCTCAGACATGGATGGTGTGGCCTGTGATGGTGGACCTACCTCCTCAGATGGACCCACCTGCTTAGGACTAAGTGCCTGCTCAAGACTAGGTGTCTCTTGAGATGGTGGAGACTGCTCAGACGATGCACGTTGAGCAAGATTAGATGCTTGTTGCTCATCATGACCTCTACCATGAGTTGAAGGAGGAGGAGGTGGAGTGCTAGAATGATGATTGATACCCTCATGATCATGATCATCAGATGAGGCATTTCTCTATCGTGCATCTCCACAATGCCTACCCTGCATAGCCCATGCCAATGCTCTAGAAGATCTAACGATATGACGCATGAGGGTCAACATATGATGGGGAATTCCTCTCTAATGCTATTTGATCCTATGATCAACATGAATCTCTCTTATTGTAACTAGGTGGACTCCCTCATCAACTAGCAATTGACATATTTGGTTGCCAAAATCCATCCTAAATCTGGTGTCTGGCCTATGCCTCAGCCCTGCGGGTATCTGCAACTGGTCAGGATCAGGTCTATCACCCTGATCCTCCACCTTTTCCATCTCCTCATCAACATCTACACTTGGATAATTTAGAGGCGATGGAATCTCATCCCCAACGAATGTCCCAATATCTACAAAATATATAGTACACAACAATATTAATTAGACATTTTCATTAAAAAATTTAATAAAAAAGGTTAAATAACATGTTAGAATAAATTTGATAATTCTAATTAATTAATTAAGACAATAAAATGAAACTGTATTAGTTTAAGGAAAATAGTAATATTACCTCTCACGTCCAGCAGCTCATCCTATGTGAAGAGGATGTTGTTACACCCTCCCCAATCCAAACCGGCATACGGACATGGTACTAGAATGAAGGAGTGATAATAAACATTGGATAGGAACTCTAGTGTATCAGGATATATCCTCGTGGGAAAGTCTGATTCGCCCCTCTTGGGAGTCATCTGGCCCCACATCTGCATCTATACATGCAACATTGGCCTACGTGGCTGTCGAAAAAAAGTAGGCCTCGTCTATGTAAACCTCTCAAAAAATAAAAAAAATAACTCTGAAGCAAAAGAGAAGGTCAACCTCTGACATGTATGAGAACGAAATCTATCTAATGTTGTATAAAATTACCGCAAAAAAATCACAGACCATCTCACAAGTCGAGGCACCTAGAATAAATAATAAACATAAAATAAAAGCAAGGAGATAATGCATTTCCAATCAATGATATAATGTGCAATGATCGTCAACATTAGTGAGAGGAACCTCACCTCCTCTGCACCGAACAAAGAAATACGTAACTGACCACCAAACACCTAAAAATCTGTAGGAGAAACTATATCTTCCCAAATGTATCCCTTGGAGTATGCCAACTGAATCCCTGCTTCATAGCCGACGGGTACATCTAGTAACTGGGGAAAATCCCGCCCTCTCCTAAATAAGCCAGTGATAAATATATGTCCTCCTTAGTGGGCTCGTACCACTATTTAGGACCGACCTCGAAAGCCTGTTGGTGGGCATTCCACCTAAAGATGAGTTGTCCCAACAACCCACTATAGCCCTTCAGGGATGTAGCCTCCTCATAGAACTTGAAGAGGCCTACGTCCCTTAGGAGCAAATTGGTGGTTTTCATAATAGGGTGAGAGTACATAAGTCTCTCCCTATATCATGCATCCCATAGGTGAATGACGTTATACTGGTCCTCCATATGTTCTTGTTGTTCCCTTTGTTCTCTTCGTTGATGTCGTTGAATGAATCACATATTAAATACATTTTTTTATTAAATGAGACATGTATATATATGTGTGTGTGTGTGTGTGTATTATTTTATTTATTTTTATCTTTTTTGAAAAAAAAAACAGTCTGTGCGCCCAAAAAAATAATCACACACCGGTACCAGTTCGTACATTTTTATCATGCACCGCTCTCAGTGTGCATGGAAATTTCTCACGCACTACAAAACATAAAATGTATTTTTTCTACTATGCATTGATGAAACTGTCCATCTCGGGGTGGATAGTTAGGTCAACACACTACCCAACAATAATTCATGGTCAATGGTGCAATTTTGTAAATGACCACACCGTTGATTATGTACCAGTGGTGGGAGGGCACTGCATTAACCAAACTATGTGCCTCGGGGCGGATAGTTAGGTCAGTGCATCACCCTCCTCACATCAGTACATGGTCAATGGTGTGGTCCTATAAACGACCATACTATTGACTGTGTACTGATGTCAGGGGGGTGGTGCATTGACTTAACTATCTGCCCCGGGACACATAGTTCGGTCAATGCACCGCCCTCCCGACACTAGTACATAGTCAACGATGCAGTCATTTAAACAACCACACCGCCATGTAAGTTTTTAAAAAAATCATGTTGTGCTCTTTTTGGTACCGCACTGGAACCCAGTGTGATTTCCATTAGCACCATTCGTGGTGCGGCTTGTCAACTTATAGGCATCACCACGAATGGTGTGAGCCGAACAACTCGAGCACACCGCACATTTTTTTTTAAAATGTTAAATTTTAAGGTTTTTTACAAATATAATCAGCTAAAATATTTAGTTATTGAGAAAGAAGTAAAATACTTGTACATTTTTGCGTTGCTGAGGAATTGGAGAAACAAAATTTGCCCACCGTTTTCGAAAATTTGAACTCCACAAGGTGTGAAATGGACAGAAACACTACGTGCAATGGGAGCACTAATGGGAGGGTGCCTCCCACAAGATAAATTCACACTAGTTCTTGAGAGGTCTGGAGCACTGAAGAAATGAAAATACCATTTTTCCAGCCAGTAATCTTTTTTTTTTTAACCCCGTTTCGGTCCGCAGGTTTTTGAGATGCACCGGGCCTTTTTATGCATAGCGCACCGGTGCGTTATAGTAATTAGATGCACCAAGTGGGTTTTTATGGAGAGCACAATTTCTTGGCTTGCCAATTTTTAGTACGCATCGGTGCCTTGTGAGTCAAACACACTAGTGCGGTTTACGATGAGAGATGCACCGGACTAAAAAACATCAGGAAAAACCTCCACCCGCCAACCTCCTCTAGATACCTCCACTAAAAATGGATATCTAGGCTATTTTTATAAGGGTTTCCTCAAAAACATCCTCTAGAGGGTATTTTCATTGCAGTGTATAATAGCCCTTTGAATTTCCAACCAGTCCATACCTATTAGTATGTCATAGAATCCTAGGGGAAGTACATTCATCTTTACTGATGTGGAGTAGCCATTTAAATTAATAGGACATTGTTTTACTTGACTGGTTACCCTTCTCCTGGTACGAGTTGTTAAACAAAACAGCCATGGAGTTTTATATTTTTCAGTCTTAAGTTCACATTTTCATACAAATTGTGGCCTAATGTAACTTAAACTAGTCACTGGATCAATTAAAATAGAAGCAGGTTGGTTGGAAATAATACCTTCAGCATCAATTATCGTTGATTGATATTTTGCATGTCTATCCTCCAAGCTGGTCCTTATTCTCAGAATAATTTGTGAAAATGTAATTGATAGTAGTGGCTTCCCAAATAGCTTGAATATTCTAAACAGATGGGGGGTTATGTAGGAAATCCCTCAACATATGAGGTTCCCCACACCCCTACCACTTGATTGGTTTGTTTTCTTTACCCCCACTCATTTTCTTCCCATCCAAGTTCATGCGTTTTGATCCCACTTGAGACTATGTTGGCTACATTGGACTCCCTTTGATAAAAAAATTCCATTTATGGTCATTTCCAAATTTCTTGAAATAACTAAGTTTCTTCCGGTTTGCTCCCATTACAATTTTGGTTTTGTCTTTATTTTTCCATAGCTTAGTGTTGTATCCCTTATTTTTAAACTACTTATAATAGAGGCTGACTTTCCTTACAACCACGTGCATCATCTTCGGATTTTCAAATTCAATCCGCTCCTTGCACATAGTAGGAAAGAAATTCATGAATTGTTTCACCTTAGATTTTTCCTCTCTATTATAAGGTACATACCGCAACAGGTTTGTGATTTTGCCACAAATTATTCCATTGTAGGATACCCTAACCTTAGTTCATGAAACTCTTTTGAAAAATCATCATAATATTGTTCACTTAGATATCGATCCTTAAAATTTTTCCATAATTCCTCCCAGGTTACTACCTTTTCGTCTAGTAAGTGCACAATTTTATCTTCCTCCCACCAGAGAGAATATTTACCTTGCATATGGTAAATGGCCAATCTGGTCTTTAAGTTTCTCTTGTATGCATAAAGTTGGAAATATTTGTTTAGGTCCCTATATTACTAGTGTAGTCCCTTATTTTTGTTAGTGTAGCCACCTTATTATTATTTTTGCAAACCTATAGTCTCCATATTGTTATTATTGTGCCCCATAAAATCCCACAATTTTTAATGTTGTGCATTTACATTATTATTATTAGGATGGCTAGGATTATTTTGTCACCCCATGGAATCCTATATATAGAAAGGAGGTTTTTTCATATGTATCATACAATAATTTTTCATTTATGTAATGTAAAGGAGTTTTCCCCCTCAAGTAGGATGATGTCTAAGTCATTGATCTCTCTTTTCTTCTATTTTTTGAGTTGGTTTTAAAAACTTTGGTATCAGAGCTTTGGATTCTAGGGTTTCACTGCTTCAAATAGGTCATCGTGGAATTTTCACTATAACGTTTTTCCTACGAAGGTTCAGAAGCTAAAACAAAAACCCATTTATGAAGAAAGCCTGAGGAACTTCATGTAAAACTTTCAGATCTTGGTTTGTAATATTTTCAAAGCTATGATCTATGGAATTTAGGGTTTTTGAAGGATCCAAAATTTCATCTAAAAGAGGTGACCTTGGGAAAATCATCATAACTATCTCTCTGAGCATCGGATTGGAATTATGTAAAAGGTGGCCAAAAGTAAATGGACTTTAGTTTCCTGTGTATCGATTTCATAGTAGAAGGAGGAAACAGCGACACATGGCATGCCATACAATTTTTCTCTACTGAACGGATCCATAATTAGGTCATTGTGGGAGATTGAGCATAAATTTGTCTTGAAGAATCCAAATTAGTTTAGACCTATGGCATTAGAAAGAAGATTCATATGGTTAATAAAGGACCAAAAATAAAATATTGGAGATCTGAAATTACAGAGATACATCAGTTTGAATATCGAGATCCTCAAAATTGAGAAAAATGTGTGTATTTTTTTTTTTTAATTGCATAAGTATTATTTGAAAAATATGTTTTAAGTGATTCTGAGGGCATATTCAAGCATAAATATTAGTATTGGGTTCTAAAATCCCCCTAAAAATAATTCAACACCCATTAAGCCCTCAGAAGGATCTACTATGACTCATGAAGAGGAAGAAGTGCAACATGATATATCAAAATTACAAGACTAAGTGTAACAAATTTCGCACTCGCAAAGAGTAACAAAAAATTAATTGGAAGCTAAGATGGATGGTTTGAAGAAAGACATGGAAGCTAAGATGGATGGTTTGAAGAAATGTGTGGAAGCTAATATGGATTTTTTGAATAATTACATGGAAGCTAAGATCGATGAAAAAATTAAAGGCAACATGGAAGACATGAAGAATGATCTAAAAGAAGATATAGAAGGTTTGAAGGCAGGTTTGACAAATTTGATACAACAAATTATTCCTACTGGTGAAAAGGTAGTAGATGAAACTTATGATGAGCACAAAATAAATGTTAATCATGATTTCATAAACTCTAATATTGGATTGAAGACCCACATTATTTCAAATATCGATATAAGGAAGTTTCATGGCAAGTATCTCGTAACATGGATACTACAAATGGAGAAATATTTTTATCTCCATAATGTGAAAAGCACACAAATGGTACACATTGCAACTTTATATTTAGAACAAATACATTTGTATGGTATCGATGGCTTTTATCTCGTAAAAAATTTGTCACCTGGTCAATGTTTATGGAGGAAAAGATAACACATTATGAGGATAGAAAGAGCAACACATTCTTTAGCTAATTCATAAATCTCAAACAAAAGGGTTCAATGGTAGAGCATGTTAGTGTTAGAATCTGCATTCTGCCATTAGTAATCAAAATCATCTTTTTATATTCATTTTAGGGGTCCCACAAATTTTTTTTTTATAATTCCATTAGGTCATGCAAAAATATTATTCACTGATGGTAGCCCTAGTCATAAAACCTCTCTCTCCTTCAAAATTTCACATTTGCTGACCCACCTTCATGTCTTTTTGAACACAAAACAAACTTAAAAGATCATTTCACTATGTCATTATGTCATTCAAAGTCAACCATGAAGTCAAAGTCATCCAAGGTCCCTTTAGGTTAATTAGGTTTCATTTTTAAAGGTTCATAAATATGCCATTTCATCTCAATAAGATCAAAATGGTGTGAGAGTGACACTCCATTACACATTTATTCCCTTCCCAAAATTGCAAATACCCATTCCTAAACCCTTGTTTTACAAAATTCCCTTTCCCTAACACTTT
Organism: Pinus albicaulis; assembly: GCA_034641835.2. NCBI lineage: Eukaryota > Viridiplantae > Streptophyta > Pinopsida > Pinales > Pinaceae > Pinus > Pinus albicaulis. The sequence continues at coordinate 350,072,611 of CM076578.1, read as the reverse complement.
TTCCCCAAACCCTAAGTCTTAGGTGCTACATTTACCTAGGTGCCCAGTCCCAAATCCCCATCGTAAATCTCATCATACTACTACTCCCTATCCCCTCCCCCATTTCATACATCCCTAGCACCCTCTCCTTCATTTTCCCTTTCCCATTCCCCATTCCTAAAAACATATTTTTCACTATCCACTTCCCTAGGGTTTTGATAAAAACACCATGGTAGAAGAGGAATAAAACACATCATACAGTGAGGGAGAGGAAACAGAGGTGAGGAGGCCACATAAAGGGGGAAGAGCACTCATACTTGAACCTACCAACACTAGGGAACTCTTAGATTCTCCATTTATTTTGACATGCTTTAAACATGTTGGCTATTATGATTTCTATGAGAAAATTTAGAGGGTTCAACACCAGCCCATGTTGACCAGACTTTTCATATCTAGACTCCATGACAACCAAGTTACTTTAGCTAGATTCACTTTTACTATATCAACTGTTATCATTTCAGCTGCCATCGAGATCCCAAATGTCAGGGAGAAGTGGTTCAAGAAAGGTAATTTGGAGAAACAGGACTTTGAATTTTTCTTAAAACCAAGACACCAAAATCAGACAAAGAGGTTCTTTCCTTTTTCTCACCTCCTAGACAGATATGAACCAATGATGAAGATAATCGTGAAATAATTTTCATGTAAAGGTATATTTTCAAGGCTTTATTCCTATCACATCCGGCTCTTAATGAATTTCACTAGGGTGAGGATGCTTAACATACCCTACTATATTTTCCGAAGCATAGAGAAGATAGCATACATTGCCCAAAAAAAGAGGTATGAAAAACGAATGAGAAGTATTTTTCATCATTACCTTATCAAAATCACAGTCATCTATCATCTTAATCAACTAAACATTGCATGGAGTACCTTCATAGCTAATGATATTTTCAAAGAGCCATCTACTCCACAAGAAAAAAATGTTCCTTCATCATCCCAACTATCCACTTTCATCCCTCCATATTATCCCATAGCACATTCATCATCATTAGATCAGTCCCCTTCACCTCCTTCATCTCCATCTCAACAAGACATTGAGTCGCCTAGAAGGACTAAGGACAATGAGCCTAAGTGGGATAGTATGGTTGAGTTTGAGCCATTTCCAAAAACCTACTCGAGAGGCCACATGAATTTTTTTTCTCCACAAAGAGTGGAAGGGGCCATGCCTTCTACAACAACAAAGCAGGTGGGCAAAGGCAAAGAAAAGGTGATTGAGGCAGTCATTCATGATGAGGAGGACCTTCATGAAATAGAACATGAACTTCATCTTGTTGGCCTAGATGAGGATGAAAATGAAAAAATCACTAATGCAACCATCAAAGGAAATGATTTCAATATTAAGGAGCTCCAAACTAATCTGGACATGGCCAAATATGTCATAAACTTCTTGAGTAGGAGAATGAGCAATTGAAGACTAAACATGTCATTGACGAGGTAAAATTTGTTACTGCTCAAAGGGAGGTGTGAAAGTCAAAAGCCATGCTAGATGAAAAACTTGAAAAGTATGGCTTGCTTGATGAAAAAGAGGAAAATGTACCAAGAAAGAGACCTAGAACCCGAAGGTTGAAAAGAGCTCTACCTCTAGAAAGACAAAGGGAGGTTGAGCTTGCTAATCAACTAACCCTAAATGAGAAACTTCCTATAGTGATCAGTGAAAATAGGGAGCCATGGCTTGATAGAGCCAATAAACACTTGGAGAAGTTTCTAGCAAAGGTAACAAAGATAATGACCTATTGAGGAGGAAAGTATAACACCATTCTCTAAAGGAAAAAATTGCAGTGGCCAAGCTCGAAAGAGAGAATGCAAAGATTGAAGATTTAACCATGGAAGAGAAGAAAAAACTAGACATACTTGTAAAGGATTCCCTCCATGCCTAGCCATATCATCATCATCATCCATTCTAGCAATTTTCAAGATTTTTGAAATTTTTTTCCAAAATCTGGGATTTCTGAGTTTTTATGAGCAAGCATTTAGCAAAAATTTGGTCATTTGTGCAGCAGCCTGGGCGCTACAGAAATGTTTGGGGCACTTTTTGAGGTAAATAATACTACCATTACATTTATAAATACAAATGCATTCTAGAAAACTATGTTTCTAGCCTTGATTTTCATATATGATAGGTGAAAAGGTAAAAAAACTACCTAAAAATCAGAATTATGTCATTGTTTTGGCCTAGGCGCTACACAAATAGCAGTCTTGGGAGAAAGACATTTTGAGGGTTCAAATCAGCTTCATTTTAAAAAATGGAGGCATATTCATAAATATGACTTGAAGTGCTTTCTAATAAGCCATCTTGGGCCTAATTTGGACACATGAAAGTTAGTCAAAAGTGGCCTTGAACATGGAGGGCGCAAATGACACAGCAAGGGAAGAAATGACACAGTGAGGGTGCAAATGACCATTTGCTGACATTTTTGAAATTTATTTGTAATTTTGACTCCACTTCAAAAAATCAGGTTCCTACCTATGTAATTAATGACGTTAAATGTAATTATGCTATGGATAAGTTACCTAGGGGTAGATTCATTAGGTAAAATTTATCATTGAGTCTAAATGAATCAGTTTGAATGTAATTAGCAATGAGTCACTTGGACCATCCTACACTTTAGCTTTCAGTTCAATTTTTTGTGGATCTCTTCCTCACCTCATGGATTCAACCCTTGAGGATGAGCGAATGTTGTTAGCTTATTGATCAAGGAACTATTGTACTTAGTTTTGGCGAGTTAATAAAGAAGAGTTGCAACTATTTTTTGGGATACATGTGTTATGATGTTTATCAATGTTTTTCCTTCAGTTTCATATGTTAGAATGTGTTGTATTCATTTTCACTACATCTCTATTGTATGATTTATTTCAATTTGATAGGAAGAACACATGCATGCTCATGCTCTGTTTAAGGAAATATATCATAATTTGTTGACATTGACCATCACAATCATATTAAAATTTTTAAGCCTTATGGCTATCTTGCCCCATTGAATCCCTGCAACCCTAATACCTTCATCTAGTGAAACCCAACCCAATAAAATCAAAGCAACCCCTGCACTCATATCTAGCCTAAGAACCCTAATTCCTCCAATACTATTGGTTGTGACCTTACAGAGAGAGCCCTCTCCAACTCGGTAGGGCTAGCTACCAAGTCAAAAGTTTGGTCTATGGTTATTGCTCTTAGGATTCCTTCTTCACCCATGGGAATCTGGCGGAGTGCTAACAAAGCACATTGGGGACTTCCAAAAATTGAATAAAAGGGTAGAAAATATTCCAGAGGAGCACATGATTGATTTCTTCATATGGACTTTAAAGGATAACATCCAACATGAGGTTCATCTTTGGGAATCTGATTCATTAGAGAAGGCATTCAGGTTGGCAAGAAAAAATGAAAGTAAAATTATGTCAACAAGGAAGCCTACCACTCACATCTATAGATATGGAAGTATTTCTACTCCTATACTTCCACAACCTAAAAGTTTGACACTACAAAAATTAGAAGAAAAAAGAGAAAAAGGGATTTTCTATAGTTGTGAGAAAAAATACACTAAAGGTTAGAAGCATGCTGAGAAGAAATCAATTTACATAGATTGTGAAGAGGAGGGAAAAAATGAAGAAGAAACTTCAAAAGAAGAGGATATACACCAGGAACCAACCCTAGAGAAAGAATAAATGAGTTTGAAAATATCTTGTAATGCATTGGAAGGAATTACCAGTCCTAAAACGCTTAAGGTAGAAGGACATATCAAGAATAAAAAATGTAATAGTGTTGATTGATTCAGGTAATACCCATAATTTTGTTCATTGTAAGGTAGCCAAGGAATTGAATTTCTTCCTATACCCAACACCATAGTGTCAACTGATGGTTGTAAATGGAGTAACTATAAATTGGTTTAGAAAGCTCCATAATATCAAGCTAACCATGGGGAATATGTACTAAATAATCCATTTCTTTTCATTCCAATCAGAGGTGCTGATGTTGTACTAGGAGTACAATGGTTACAATATTTAGGGACAGTAGCTTTTAATTTTCAAGAAATTTTCTTGAATTTTTTTTCGAAAGGAAAGGAAGTTGAATTATGAGGTATTGAAGGGAAGCTAGGAAAGGTAATAAGCTCTAATGTCATGACAAAGCTTTTGAAGAAATAACAATGAGGCATAATATCAAAATTATTCTCACTAGAAGTTCCAACATCAAAATCATCTATTTCTCTAGATCTCCAAAAAGTCTTGGACAATCATTCCTAGGTGTTTGAAATTCCAAAAGGACTCCCACCTATTCATGATCATGATCATGCTATTCATTTGATTCTATGAATTTCTCCTCCAAAAATCAGGCATTACAGATATCATTATGTCCAAAAGAGCGAAATTGAATGTATCATAGGCTGGTGTAATTCAACCTAATCAAAGTTATTTCAATTCTCCATTAGCATTGGTGCATAATAAGGATGGATCATGGAGCATGTGTCCGGATTATAGGGATCTCAATAAACTCACTATTAAAGATAAATTTCCCATTCCTATGATTGATGAATTATTGGATGAATTACGTGGAGAAATTTATTTTACCAATTTGGATTTTCATTCAGGATATCATCAAATTAGAATGAATACTGAAGATATTTCAAAAACAACATTTTGAACTCATGAGGGTCATTATGAATTTTTGGTCGTGCCTTTTGGCCTTACCAATACACCTTCTACATTTCAATCGTTGATGAATTCCATTTTCAAAATGTTCCTTAGAAAAAATTTGTTAGTATTTGTTGATCATATACTAATCTACAACAGGTCTTGGAAAGATCATGTTCAAGATGTTGACAGGGTGCTCAAACTATTGGAGGAGAAACAATTATATGCAAAATCCTTCAAATGTTTCTTTGGAGTACAAGAGGTGGAATATCTAGGTCATATTGTATATCAGGAGGGTGTTAAGGTAGACCTAACAAAATTAAAGCCATTAAGGAATGAAAAGTCCCCACAACATTAAAACAGTTGCAAGGATTTCTTGGGTGAACAGGGTATTATTGCAGGTTTGTTAAGAATTATGGGAGAATAGAAGCACCTCTAACAACCTTATTGAAGAAAGATTCATTTTCATGGACTCCTGAAGAAACTAAGGCCTTTGAACATCTTAGAAAGGCAATGTGCCAAGAGTTGGTCTTATCTACACCAAACCTCACAAAAACCTTTATTGTGGAATGCGATTCCTCGGGAAATGGAATTTGTGTTGTTTTAATGAAAGAAGTAAGACCCATTTCTTTTGAAAGCCATACAATCAAAGAAAAATATTTATAGAAATATATTTATGATAAGTAAATGTTGGAAATAGTACATGCACTAAAGAAATGGCGACTTGACCTAATGGGAAGACACTTCAAGGTAAAAAATGATCATGATAGTCTTAAATACTTTTTGGAACAAAGACTATATTCAGAGGAGTAGCAAAAATGTGTTACAAAGATGTTGTTTTATGACTTCGAAATCATATAGAAAAAAGGGAAGCTAAATGTCGTTGTATATGCACTCTCAAGAAATGATGAGGAGGTGGAAGCATTAATTTTTTCCATTTCTATTATCCAACCAGATTTGATAACTGAACTAAAGGAGGAAAGGAAGAATGACGAAGAAGTGTGGACACCCATTCAAAAGTTGCAGCAAGATCCCAGTACATTTGATACAATTAGTTGTAAAAATGATTCCTTCTTGTACAAAGATCACTTATATATTTGTAATAATTCCCAACTAAAACAAAATATTATTTTGGAATTGCACATCTCTCCCTTAGGAGGACACTCAAGATTTTTAAAAACTTACGACAAGGTGAAGAAAGAATTTTTTTGGGATGGCCTTAAATATGATATTTAAAATTTTTGGGCAGAATGTTTGGTTTTCTAGCAAAATAAATTTGAGACAATTAAGACCTCGGGTTCGATACAACCTTTATCCATTCCAAGTCAACATTGCGAGGATTTTTCAATGGATTTTATCATAGGTTTACCTAAGTTTGTTGGAAAGAGTGTCATCATGGTGGTAGTTGATAGACTTAGCAAGTATGCACACTTTTGTGCATTATCTCATCCATTTAAAGAAAGTATAGTTTCTACTTAATTTATGGAAACAATTCAAAATCTACGTGGAAACATAAATATTATTATAAGTGACACAGATCCCATTTTCACTGGAAATTTTTAGACAGAATTATTTTATTTTTTGGATACTCAACTAGCTCATAACTCATCTTATCATTCTCAATGTGATGGGAAAAGTAAGATATTGAAAAAATGTTTGGACGGATATCTTCCTTGGTTTGTATCTGATAAACAAATACCATGGGTCAAGTGGCTACCTCTCGCTGAATGGTGGTATAACACTTCTTTCCATACTATAGCAAAAATGACCTCATTTATGGCACTTTATGAATATCCTCCATTGTCCATCACCTCATCTTTAAGAGAAAATTCTATGGTTCAAGAAGTGGAAGATCACATCGAGCATCAACAAAAAGTTCTCCAACTCCTAAAATATAACCTAAAGTTGGTACAAAATCGAATGAAACAATAGCCATATCAACATCGCAGCAAGATAAGTTTTGATGTAGGATATTGGGTATTTTTATAGCTACAACCATACAAAATAATGTCCCTAAAGATAGCTAATAAGGATAATAAATTATAGCCAAAGTTCTATGGTCCTTACAAGGTTTTACAAAATATTGGTACTATGGCATAGAAATTGGAGCTTCCTGCATCTTCCCATGTGCACCCAATTTTTTGTGTTTCATGCTTAAAGAAGGTTATAGGTGATAAGCTCCTAGCTCAAAAAATATTTCCAGAACTTGATGAGGAAGGAAAAATCATATATGAACCTAACACATTCATCGAAAGAATAATTCGACGGCTACAAAATCGATCAATTTCAGAGTATCTCATCAAGTGGAAGAACTTACCCACTGAAGATTCCACATGGGGGGATGAAAATTTTATACAAAAGCATCCAGAACTACTCAAGTGTTGAGGACAACACTTTTTTGAAGGAGAGGGGTATGTTAGGTCACTATATTACTAGTGTAGTCCCTTATTGTTGTTAGTATAACCATTTTATTGTTATTATTGTACCCCTGTAGTCACCATATTGTTATTACTGTGCCCTTACATCATTCTTTTTAGGCCGGCTAGGATTATATTGTGACCCCATAAACTCCTATATACAAAAATGAGGTTTTTCATTTGTATCATCCAAGAATTGTTCATTTATGTAATGTAAAAGAGGTTCCCCCCTCGAAGAGGTTGATTTCTAGGTCGTTGATCTCTCTTTTCTTCTATTTTTGAGCTAGTTTCATAATATATTTGGTCATATTTAATAACCATGCTTATGTGTCACCCTCATTCTCTCCGTCCTAAGTAGGGGGCTTAATATTTATAAATTCTCCTTGCATTTCTATTTTTTTCTTTTTTCTTCCTCCACTAGGAAATATTCTCTCATATCCCCCTCCCCCTAATTCTCTTATTTATCTACTTTTGTGCTTCTTTTAGTACCTTGTACAATCTAAGGTTCTATTGTTTTATGACTAGACTTTTAAGATAGACCTCTAATCATTATTTCTTGTTCCTCGTTGTCCTTTATCAATCACTCATTATATATTGAACCCTACTGAATATTTTTTACTACATCCATGAACTAGGGAAGTGGCGGGGTTAGCCCCCTCGCCAAATTCGACATTTAAATCCACTCTTCCCATCATGGCTAAAGTCTCCTCCATTACTTTGTTGTTCCTTCAATTACATAGAATTACAATTTAGTCAACTGGATACAGGAATGTTTTTTTTTTAAGTTACAAAGTTCTACTATTTTCTATAGTGGTCCCTTGGCCCAGTGTTGTTACTGCACTCTGATACCATTTGTCAAGAACCGAACTTCCACTAATTAATATATATATATATATATATATATATATATATATATATATATATATATATAACTAATTCATTTAATACCTTGTTGATTAGATCATTATGGATGATATGGTCACTATTTAAATGTATTATTGTGCCTTCGTGATTGTTTATCTGAACTTGGTTGTCAAGAGTACCGATTTGTGATATTAAATTTTACTAGGGAAATTTTATATGTCGTGGTATTCATTATTATTCTCATTTTTTATATGACTGTGGTGACTATAGCGCTATGTTGGTAATTTCCTTGTTTAATGAATAACCCTCCACATACAAAACCAACTCCCTACCTATGCATATCAGACTCATACCCTACACTTATGTTGATTTTTATGTGGTTATGGGGGTTCCATACCTTAGATGCTTCCATATTCCTTGCGATTTTATGACCATATGTAACCATCGTTATGGTGATGATATGGGAGGCATGTGATGTCAGAATGAAAACCTTATCCATGATTTCCATCTCATATACACCCATGTGCTCTTCCCGCACACCGGTCAAGTTGCTTGGAACCTACGGTGGATTTTGGCTCTGGGAAAATCAATGGTTGATATCAGACCTTTCCAACTATAATCCTAATTCCCTTCGCCATGGGGCTTCAATCTGTCATTCTCGCATCTAGAAAGATCGTTGTTCCAGGGACGGTTTTGAACCTTGCAATAGAGGTTGTCTCGCCTTCTGCAGGTGTCTTGCAGATAGAATCTCCTTTGAATCGTTGCATGATGCCCCTCATCCAGCAAATAGGTACATCCTCCACATCAAGGATTCCTCTGCTTCATTTTTTTAATTTCTTCCTTGTGTTATCTTCCTAGTTGATTTTTTTTTACCAACTAAGATGGTTGTCTCATGACATGCTTATTTTTACTAGTTCCTCATCTAGGGTGGCAATAAAGGCATTTCACCTCCATTGTGTCATTTCAAAGGAAAATACCTAAATCTTTCTTGGGCGAGTCTGCTTCATTCAATACACTTGGGGTTTTTCCTTAACCGAGTAAGTGTTATATTAAGATTTGGCCTCCAAGATTTGATTCCAATATCCATCACGATTTGCTAAATATTTTATTTACATTTGTCTTTCTATGCATGTATGCTTATGGGGTTCGATACACAGAAGGAGGAAGAATTCCTGTAAGCACTCCAAGATTTTCTTACCCTACACTTGATCACTATTACCAAATCTCAGGGTTACTGGCTCGCCTCACTTGCTCGGTAAGTTTTTCCATCATTCTAGTTTTGTCTCTTGGATACTAGTTACAGAGTCTCGTGGATGAGCCATTAATGATTGGTTTTATTTCTTTAACATAGAATCCTCAACTTTACCTCGATTTGGATGCAAATAACTATTTCTTACCTTGTATATATTTATTCTGCCTCGAGGATTTCACATAGGTAACCTATAACCTTGTTCTATGCTTGGATTTCCTTTTCCCTTTAATGGAATTACTTAATTTCTTATTTTGTATTTTAATTCAGTGGTTTTCTTGGTAATATTTGCATGTGGAGCTTTCCCCTCCTAGGCTTCCACTTGATGTGCAAGTCCAGATTTCTCTCCTATGTCTAAACATTGAATCTCTCCTTGCCATGATGGTTCTCTCTTTAATGACCATGGAATCCATGGCTGATATGGTTTTTGTTCTGTCATGAGGGTAGCTAGATAACTGGAACTCAAATTATGGCCTTCGTGTTGTACTTCGTTAATTTATGTTACGATAACTTTTATATCTACCATGGTATTTTTTAGAATAGCTAGACCTTGTAACTAATTTATTTATAATTAAATATGACGAAGCCTTAATCTTTGTTCCACTGGTGTTCTTCTAACTAAGATATGGCGCCATGTAAAGTGGACTGTGTTGATCTAGTATCATTAGTATTTAATTTTTATAAACATTATTGAATTTAATAGGGGTTATATAGTTTGTAATAGATGGAGGTCTAAGATACTTGTTACAGTGAATGATTTCCTAAGTTAATATCACAAGCTAATAGCTTGTAACTGAAGGGTTGTTTTTTCTTCTATTAGTTAAACAAATTTCACTATGCCAATTTTCTCACGTGTATTTAATCTTGTTGATTTTCGATTCTATAAGTTTATTTATTTTTAACCAAGGGAATATATAAGTATCTACAGTTACTGTATACATTTATTCCATTTAAAGTCTTTTCTTTGAATGCAATGGGTGTGAATACCCTTCTATGTTTTTATGTACCTAAACTTTTCTATCAATTGTATTTCCTTTATAGTTAAATACACTAATGGTGAATTCTTCCTAGCTTCACCCAGTCGTCAATTTATGGAATTATATTTTTTTCAGTGATTAAATTTATTATAGAAAGTTCATAAAAATCTCAAGGTTATTTCAGTGTTATATCTATATATATATATATATATATATAACTAGTGATAGTGTTTTTATAAGACTAATGTGTCTTACTACATCAAGTAACTTTCGATATTGATAGTGCTCCTTCTCGTTCTTCCTAACTGGATGTAGTATTGATTAACATAGATTCATCATGATTAGGTTAATTTACCCATTAGTTGAAATACCATGTTGTAATTTGGTTTGTTGGATTATTCTCTACTATGTCAATTCCTTATCCAATGATCTACAAAAATGTCATTTTAATATTTTTGGAATAAAATACTTGTCTAAAAATCTTGTTAACCTACAACGCATTGTTTTTCGCTAGTAATTTTTTAGAATGTGGGTAATTGAATTGATTGTATTCTATTGTACAGATATTGGGTTGGAACAATATACAAACTAACATTGTCTTTGAAAATATTTACACATGCATACCTTTACCGACATAGATGTGATGTGTTTTTATTTATAAATTTACTGACACAGATTACGATTTCTTTATGAAATTACCAAAGTCTCTACCTTTTCCTCTACTAATAACATTACCCCCCTATTGCGATGTATGTATGCTTAATTACAATATCCACACTTAATATTTAATAAGTAACCCTAGATAACTATTGTAGTATATTACTTACCCTCAACCATTTGGAATAAAATTATTTTTTCCATTAAGGAAGGAATTACCGTGAATTATCCTACTTCTGGTATGGCGCTCTATTCATCTATCTATATACAAGAGAGAGGAGATTATTTTGTTGTATTCCTGCTATGAATTTCTATTGTTAGAATAATTAGACTATAATCATTCGTAAAATAATTTTCTCTTTCTGTTTATATACTTCCGAGGAATAGTAAAATACACCCTAATAGGGATTAAACCATTCAATCATTGGAATACACAAAATTTAAATAATACGCAGAGGGGAGAATTTTGATAGTTTACATATGAAGTACTTTATTGAAACAATATCCTCAAGCTTATTCATTCAACACCATTCACTGTGACATCAAATTTTTAACATAACTCTAAAATAATTAATAACCCAGAAAAATTAAAAACAGTAAAATTAAACACTCATGCTACTTATGAATTTCAAAGATATTACAGAAAGTAGACACATGGAAATATTTCCAAACTAGTAACATAGTAGGAGGCCAGACTTAGGGAATTTACTTACCACCCAACCTCAAACCACACCTTTAGCTCCCCCTGAGTTGAGTATGCTTGTGAGGAGATAAACAACCTCTCTTGGTTTCTCCCCTTTGTTATTAATACCTTCTTCCATACTGGATGTTTTTATTAGCGATGTCCCACTTTTTTGGTTCTCCATAACTACTATTAGAGACATTGTTTCTTAAAAACTCACTTTTCTCACTCTTGATACTTTAATATTTTCCAATCTTAGAATATTTCCCCATCCAAGAGATTTAATGGATTTTATCTCCCTCCATTAGATATTATCTAAATATTATCCATAACTTTCCCATGGAAGAATTATTTCAGGAAACCTCTCAATTCTAACTAAGTTATTCCCCAAGTATATCCATTCTTATCATTGATAACAAAATTTATTTATTCATATAGTGTCTCAATGTAATTTATGTCTTTTCTGCCATTAACATGACATAATTAGTTTAAAATAATAAGAATCAACATTAACACATGCAGGGGTATTACATTCTTCCCCAAATTTTTTCTACACTCTCCCCAGTGTTTCTCATATCGATTATTTCCCTCTAGAACCTAGTTGGATACTTTTCCTACATTTCATATTCTCACTCCCAAGTGGCCTCTTCAAGTGTAAATTTGTTTCATTTCACTTTAACTTGAACGACGGGTTGGTGCTGGAGCCAAATTTCCTTCCTATCTAGGATAAAAAGAGGTTCATCCATAAATTATCCTTCGAGCTATACCTGTAGCAATTTATAGTCAATAATGTGATATTAATCATGTACATATTTCTTAAGTGAAGACAAATGAAAAGAAATTATGAAATTTAATGTGACTAGGTAGTGCTAATTGGTATGCTGCAGGTTCTACTCTGTCCAAAATTTCAAATGACCCACAAAATCATGGTGTCAGTTTTGGACAAGTTCCCATTCGTAAGGTTCTTTTACTAGGTGTAACTCTCAGATATACATGATATCCAATTTTGAAAACTTTTTGTATTATTTTTTAGTTTGCATAACTCTTTTGTTGGTCTTGAGTTGTTTTATTATTATGTTGAATTCTTCGTACCATCTGTTTCATTTCCTACAATGCATCTGACCCAAGGATCAAACTATCTTCTGGTTGGATTGAACTAATTGGTGAATGGAATTTTCTACCATACAAATATCTAAAGGGTATCATTTTTATAGGTGTTTATTAATTTTTGTTATAAGAAAAATTAGCTAAATGTATAAACTATTCCCATTTTGTGGATATGTCCATTGCATAAATTCTAAGCATGTCCTCCAAAACCTTATTTGTTCTTTTAGTTTTTCCATCTGTTTGAAGATGGTATGCGGTACTGAAATTCAACTTGGTTCTCATGCTTCCAAACAAGGCCTTCCAGAAGTTTGAGGTTAATTTGGCATCTATGATTGAAACTATCATCTAGGGTATACCATAAACCTAGAAAATATCCTTCATGAAGATCTGATAAATTTTTGTTTTGCCAAATGTATATTGTACTGGTGGGAAATGGGTTGCTTTACTAAAGGTATCCACCACCACCATGATTGAGTCATTTTGTATCTTTGTATTTTGTATCCATGTGAATAAGTCTAAAGAAATTATCTCTCAATTCCATTCCGAAATGGGTAATGGATTCATGCGTAATGGATTCAACAACCCAACAAGATGTTGATGCTCTACTTTTACCTACTGACATTCTAAATGTTGATCAATATTCATCCACATACTTCTTTGTTCCTTGACAAAATAATTTTTTTCTTAATTTTGTGACCATCTTCTGATATCCCGGGTGTTCTGCATAATTTTTCTTATGAAATTCCTCAAGTATCAGTTTTTTCAAAACATTTACACTAGGTACATACACTCTTTTTTTGTAAAACAACAAATTTTCAGAAGTTTTTGTGTAACCAAGGATATCAGTTTGCTGTAATTTTTGTTGAATTTACACATAATTTGGATCAATGGTAACAAAGTTCTTAGTCTTCTCTATAAAATATGTATTAACATTTCTAACCGTGAACTCCATTATATTATAATCATGCCTACTCAATGAATTTTCTATCTTGTTTTATTTCCCCTTTATGTGTTTTATGTCGAACTCGAACTCACTAAGAAATTCCATCTTGCTAGATTGTCTAAAATTCAAGTTTGGTGGGTTGAAAATATATTTCAAGATGATATGGTTAGTAAACAAGGTGAATTTCTTCCCTAATTAACAATTCCTCCACATTTTTAAGGCATGTATGACCACATCTAACTCTAGATCATATACAATATAATTAATCTCATGGGTTCCTAACTTCCTTGACTCATAGGCTATCACATAATTGTCTTGCAATATAACTCCCCCTGACCCTTCCATACTAGTATCTAAGAAAACTGTGAATTCTTTATTAGGATCTGCAATTTCTGATATAGGTGTCGTCATATGTAAATGTTTAAGCGTGTCAAACCTCTTTTGACACTCAATAGTCCACTTAAAATTTACTCTTTTTTTCTACAATGATGTAATAGGATATGATATTCTGGAAAATTCTTCTATAAATCTGTGATAATACCCTGCAAGTCCCATAAAGGGCCGAAAAAAAAAACACATATTTGGGTATGGGCCAATCAACCCTGACTTCAATTTTCTCCGAGAAAACTGCTAATCCTTCCTTAGGTTTGGCGAGACCCATATATTTTATTCTCATTTTTTAGAACTCACACTTGCTAAATTTGGCATATAATTGAATTTCTCTTAAATTTTGCAGCACCAACTTTAAGTGTTCTTTAGGTTCTTCTTCATTTCTGGAGTATATAAAAATATCTTCAATAGAGACTAACCCAAATTTATTCAAATATTTACTGAGTATAGTTTTCATCAAGCACATAAAGGTTGTTGGGGAATTAGTAAGGCAAAATTAAACCACTATAAACTCATACTGTCCATATCTGGTCATAAATTTTGTTTTGTGTATATATTCACTCCTGACCCTTAGTTGATGATATCATGTCCTCAAGTATATTTTTGAAAAAAAAATCTCCCCCCTTACATTACTGAATAGGTCATCAATACGGGGCAATGGATACTTATTTTTGAACGTTAACTTATCTAATTGTTGGTATTCGATGTGTATTTGAAATATCCCATCCTTTTTCTTAATAAACAACACATGTGCTCCCCATGTTGACACACTAGGCCTAATGTAGCCCTTATCTAACACCTCTTGGAGCTACATTTTCAATTCAAATAACTCAGGTAAGCTCATACCATAAGGTTCTCTTGATACTAGGGTTGAATTGGGTACCAAATGATTACAAAATATTATTTCTCGGTGAGGTGATAAATTGGGAATCTCCTTTAGAAACACAACCTAGAATTATTTAATATTTGGTATTCTGTCTAAACTTGGTTTATCTCCTTGTTTATTTCCCACCTATACCTGTACTAGATATAATTGACACCCTTTTTGTGAAATATTTTCCATTTGGACAACGGGTATTTGTCTAAGAGATATGGGTTTTCATATTCCTTGAATTGTTTTAATCTTCCTTTGGTGATTTGTACAAATCATTGTTTTTTCTAGGAATTTTATAGTATCCCCTTGAATTTCCAACAAGTTCATACATATTAGTATGTCATAGGATCCTAGGGGAAGTACATTTAGATTTATTTCTATGGAGTGTCCATTTAAATTAAGAATAAATTTTTTACTTGAATGGTTACCCTTCTCCTGGTACCAGTTTCTAACTAATATAGCGATGGAGTTTTATATTTTTTAGTCTTAAGTTCACATTTTCCTATAAATTGTGGCCCAACGTATCTTAAACTAAACCGTGGATCATTTAAAATAGAAACATGTCGGTTGGAAATAATACCTTTGACCTCACTCATTGTCGATTGATGTTCTTATTGTATATCTTCCAAGGCGATGCCTATTCTGGGAATATTTCAGGTAATTTAATTCACAATGGTGGCTTCCCAAATAGCTTAAATATTCATAACCGATCGAGGCTTATGTGGGAAATGCCTCAAAAGATAAGGTTGATCGCCACATCCCCAACACTTCAGTTGTTCCCTTTCTTTATCTCCACTTATTTTCTTCACATCCAAGTTCATGGGTTCTGATCCCACTTGAGACTATGCCGACTGCATTGTACTCCCTTGCTAAAAAATGTCGTTGATGGTCCTTTCCAAATTTCTTCAAATAATAGGGTTTCTTGGATTTTTCTCCCATTGAAATTTTGGTTCTCTCGTTATTTTTCCAAAGCTTAGTGTTTTCTCCTTGATTTTTGAACTGCTAATAAAAAAGCCTCACCTTCCTTACAACCTGGTCCATCGTCTTCGGCTTTTCAAATTCAATCTGCTCTGTATAGAGTAGGCAATCAGTTCACAAATTGTTGCACCTTAACTATTTCCTCTCTAATATAAGGTACATACTTTTGGCTCCCTGTAATTTGCAATATTGGGAAGAGAAAGTAGCAGGGAACCACATCAAACCACTTTGGAGTCCAAGGACCTAGCCTTCCTGGGCTCAGAAAGGGATTTCTATGTGTTTATGAGCAAATGATTTAGCTTTATGATTTTAGGCTAGGTATGAAGTTTTGGGGTTGTTTGTTTTTATTTATTGTTTGCTTGGACAGATAAAGTTTGGGAAGATTAATCAATTGGGCTATGGAGTCATAAAAGGGTTAAATTGTACATCAATTTTTCAAGGGTTTTCATAGGGAAAGCTAACTATATCAATTGGATCTTTTTAGGTAAGATGAATATGAGATGACAGAAAGTTTGAGAATTCAATAAAACTAAAGGGAAATTAAGAATCCTTTAACTATACTTCAACAAGAAAGCCTTTAAGATAATAGTTTGGTAAAACTAAAGAGCAATTAAGAATTCTTTAGCTTCACTTTACTAAGAAAGCCTCAAGACAACAATCCAATAATACTAAAAAGAAATTAAGAATTATTTAGTTATACTTTCAAATAGAGAAAACATTCAAGATAACAATTCGGTGATGTTGGGAAAAATACTGAGAGGGGGGGTGAATCAGTATTTACTGCATATTCAAAACTTTTTACTTTTTCACTCTCTAAAACCCATACGCTACTTTCCTTTAGTAAACTCGCGTATACATGCGGATATCCTTCATACAACTCGCGTATTAAGCGAAGATCTAAATATCTGAGATATTTATTAACTTAGTTCTTTGCAATATTCATTCATCGATGTTAATTTAACGATGCTGACATCATGTATGCTGTGAGAATAAACCATCACACAAAGCATCACACATGAACACCAGGATTTTTAGGTGGAAACCCAAGTCGGGAGAAAACCACCGCTGCAGTTGCTCAGCCTTCAATATTTTATTATAGAGAAAACATCTTACAACATATGTGCTGGTGCAGACTCCTACCATCACGCAGGCACCCACCTGCACTCATTTACCAACCTCTCCTGGAAGGGAGCTCCAACCCCCTGACTCGTTTACCAGCCTCTCCTATAAGGGAGCTACGACCCCCTGATCTCGTTTACCAGCCTCACGTGGAAGGGAGCTACAACCCCCTTACTGAAGGCTACGACCCTCAGCACCTTTACGGACCATATTTCATCAATTTTCACACTGGATCCAAAGCTTCCTTTAGGACACAACTTGCAGGCCACGTTTCATCATATTTTCAGATTGGACCCACTCCATACTTTTAAGCATAGTCAAACATGAAACTGATACACATAACTCACTGACAGATATCAATACCATGAGCCAAAACCACATTACATCCGATGGTATTCCTAGACGGGGTCATTTAGACGAATCATTACCCAATACAATGGGTCAATACCATGGTGGTTACCCCTGGTTTTGCACTTTTTGAGCGCTTTTTCCCATACGCGACTTGTCACATACTTAACCGCGTGCATACGCGACTTCTCCTAGACAAATCCGCGTATTCCTTGAAACATACTCTTTTCTTCATGGATCTAGCACATATTGAATTCCTTTCTTCATTACCTTCTGTACTCTCTGTAGATACATCAGATTTACTTTATCAAGAACATATTCTATCAAGCACAACTTCATCAAGTAAGTTGCCATCTTCTTCATCAAGTGGGTTGCCATTCAATGACAACACTCAGCATCATATTGCTAACTAACATCATTTCACATCAGATTTACAATTCCTTTCTTCATTACCTTTTGTACTCTCTGTAGATACATCAGATTTACTTCATCAAGAACATATTCTATCAAGCACAACTTCATCAAGTAAGTTTCCATCTTCTTCATCAAGTGGGTTGCCATTCAATGACAACACTCAGCATCATATTACTAACTAACATCATTTCACATCAAATTTACATCATTTACCAAGTCCATCAGGTCAAGAATAACTTCATCAGGTGGATTGCCATCAAGGACAACACATGCCAACACTCTCATGTCTTCATCTTCATTCAGTGGGTTGCCATCAAGGACAACACTCTGCATCATATTGCCAACAGGTGAAATTAAAGAGAAGTTAATAATTCTTTAATTAAACTTCAAAAAAAGCCATTAAGTTAACAATTTGGTAGAAATAAAGAGAAATTAAGAATTACTTAGTTGTAATTCACTAAGAAAACTTAATACAACAGTCCAGTAATATTAAAGAGAAGTTAAGAATTCTTTAGTTATACTTTCAGACGAAAACATAAAAATAATAATAACATATAGAGTTGAGGTGCCCAAAAAGCATATCTAAGTCTAAAATTTTTGTTCTATTATCAGAGAAATTGATGTACAATATGGAAAATAGAGGAGAAACATTAACAAAATAGGGATAACTTCACCATTAACATAGCCCAAGAATCTTGTGAATGTGCTTGTATTATTGATGTCTAGCTGAAAAACAGTTACAGTGCTCCATCGCAATAATATTTGCAACTCAGAGTCTGATCAAAATCCAACCTAGTAACCAACAATAATAATGAAAAATACATGCAGTATTTAACTGCAGATGAGGAGGTTTCCTTACTCTAGGGTGAAATATTTGTATTTACTACAAAGTAAATGATGTTTGAAAATTGATACCATGCAAGGCCCAATGCCAAAATATCTTTGACTAACCTTCTGTAGTAATAAATTTCTAATTCACTGCTGAGATAAATTTAAAATATCTTCGAATAACCTGCCTTCAAACATTAAATTTTACAATAACTTCTATATTGCTGCTAAAATATCTCCGACTGCAATATTAACTATAACTGCTTTCATTAAAGAAGAATTATGTTGTAGGCGGCCAATGTGACTGTGAAGAAGTAAATGCTGAGTGGCCTTGTCATTTGGCTCTATTTTCTTTGCTGATTTATCCTTTGATTTGTATTTAAACCTTCAAGTTGTAATTATATTTATATTTTATATGTTTTCACTCTTCTTCCTTTGTTGTCACTGTAATCTCTTCCTTAACCTCTCTTATTTGTCCTTTGTCTTAACTCTGTCTTCTAACCCTTTCTTTCATTTTTAACCTTTGACTGATATTTTTATTTCTTTTACCTTTCACCGTTATTTGAAGAAACATCATTGTATTTGTAGTAATTTTATAATCCTTGTTGATCATGATCCATTGCTGCTTTTGATTATTTTTGCTCCTAATCCTTTTATGAATAAAGCTTCTGAATTGTCATCCAGAGAGCCCTGATTTAACAATTTTTGGACTTAGAAATGAAAATTGATTATTGCACCTCCCGATATGTATGTCACCTGCAAAAATTAAAAAAAAATACTAATAAAAATGAAGCTTCACAGGGAGGCAATAGGGCTTTGAGGATCTCAGGAAGTGTGTGGACAGAGTCCGGATAACAGAGGTTTTTGGTTTTTGTTTTAGCTATGGCCTTCCAAGTCCTTAAGAAACATTGCAGGGGTTTTTATGGTGATCCGGGGGCTTATCGTAACAACATGGAGTTTAAAATATTTCAAAGGGGTGAGCAGTTTCGCCTTATGGCGCGAAGGTGGACTGTGGTTTATCGCATAGGGCATAGGTAGTTTGGTGGTTTATGTCGTTGGGATAAGATAAAACATTGGAGCCTTGTGTGGTAGAAGGGAGGGGTGAAAAAACTTCCTATTTCGCAAGCCCTTCAAGGTTTTAAACCTCGGGCATTTGGTTTTGCGAAAAGGTGCGCGGGCCGTTAGATCAGAGGGTGGAGATTGGACGATGGTCGAGGTTTAATGAAACGACGAATTGAAATATGACGTGGGGCTCAGAGGTATAACAAAGCAGAGGTTTTAATATAATGTGGGGCCCAGGAAAAATATAAAGTAGAGATACTTAATATAAGGTGGGGCTAGGATCACATTAAGGCAGGGGAATAAGGTTTTTAACGGAGGTTTAAACATAAAGGGTTCGAGTAACAAACATGGTTTATTTTTAGAGAGTGGGACTTGAGATAAAATTAATTTCAAAATAATGTAAAAAATGGGTTTTTCCATGTTTTGAATGAACGTAGGGGAATGAATGAAGGTGAAAATATTTTAGTGAGGGAAAATGGGGTTTTAGCATAGGGAAAGAGGTTTTAAGAAGTGGACAAGGCTAAATGAGGGGATTTAGATTCAAAACAGGGGATTTCAGAGCATGAAAGTGTTATAAAGGTAAAATGAGAGACAATGGAGAGGTAAATGAAACATAATGAAGGCAGTGAGATTTCTGAAAATAAATGATAATCAGGGAATATTATTTTCAGCAGACTGTAAAAAATATACAGTAATCTAGTGTTGTTGTAGAATATAGGAGACTAACAGTGGCTCCAACTGGGGAGGGAAGCTCCTTCAGGAGGTGTAAAGAAAATTTTTATATCAGTAGCCTATTTGTATTTGGCTGATTTTTATTCTCTAATCGCTGATTTGCTGCAACTTTGTGTGACTGTGACCTTCAAAAATTGAAAACCATGCTTCCTGTACATAAATTTTCCTACCCATCACCTACTCTAACATTTTTTCTTCATTTATTGGGTGCATTTAGACTTGAAAACCTTGACATCATTTTTCTTTTGAAAGAAAATTGTTTATTTCTAACCTTATAACTTCCAAAGGCTCAGATTAGACTGATGAGCTCTTTTATTCTATACCTAACTACTTATCTACAAAGATTAAATAGTTTGAAAAAATTTTATTCACTAACTATCAACCACAGGGGCTTTACTCAATAAACCTCTAACATATCACGTGCGATCATAGAATATTAAACAATACCCTTAATTGGAGTGCATATTGGAAAATACCCCTAAAAATCACATTATTTAACCCCCTACCAATATAAACCCAATACACCTTCCCAATAAAAAGCCCCCACTTTCACTATATATTGTAGGTATCCATTTTTTTATTAACATTTTTTATACCCCTTTATATTTTTTCATTAACTTTGAACTCCATTTTTTATACCTGCCAATATAAAATCCCTTTGTCTCCAATATATCCACCAATATATTATGTCATTTTTTCCTCATTATATATCCCCCAATATGAACCCATGTGCTATGGTATTGCTCCCACAGTGAATCCCCTGTGCTATCAACATGAAATTTAAAGCATGAATTAATCAAGATTAAGAAGTTTGATCATCGTGAATTGTGGCATTTTTGGACAAGCTGCACACAATATTATTTTGCAAAAAAGTAAACTAAAAACTAAGGATTTTGGTCTTGAATATTTCATTTTTCACCTATCCCTCAATTTCCTTATTGGTTTCAGATTTAGGCTTTGGAATCAATGTAATTTTCTACCTATCTATTGATAATCCAAGTTTAAACATTTTGGCAAATCTTCATTTTATAACTTATTAGCAAAAATTCAAAATTTGTGTAATCATGTCTAGGTTGTATGATTGAACAAGACCTTTTCAAAAGTAGTGGCATTTTGACTTGCACATTTTTAGAAACATTAATTTTTGGTATGGGGCTTACCTTTTTATTTTCCAACTTCCCTCTTTTCTTTGTTCCTTTTCCTCCTTTTTTGGATTAATTTATTTTGAGATTTATTTGAGAAATGTTATATACAATGAAGAAAACTTTAAACTAAGATTTTCAACTGAAATAATGCTTGAGCATCCTGACATTGACAGGATCTCAAAACAAATATGTTCCATCCATTTCTTGCAAGAAAAATCCATTATTACCTCTTGCAGAATGAATGGTGTCTGGACCTTTCCACAGGTTATGAAACTTTCCATGCTTGCCTTTGTCCTCTCTTCTTGAATCCCACTTCAGCACTTTGTCTCAATGCTAAAATCATTTGCCTTGGTCCTTTTTTCAAATATTTTCTTGATATTTTCTTGTAACAGTTTTGTTCTGTTGTACACTCCCTCTCTAGTTTGTTGCAACTAAATAGTTTGGTTTATTCTTCTTTGTATATCATTCTCTTCAGACTCCACCTCTTGAATGAGATTAATTACTGCCACTCCTAAGGCTATTGGGAAGACTACATCCATTCCATAGACTAGTTGATAGGGTGACATATATATTGAATTCTTATTTGTTAGCCTGTTTTCCCATAGTGCATGAATCAATTTGTTGTGCCATTGTTAGGTCCCTATATTACTAGTATAGTCCCTTATTGTTGTTAGTGTAACCCCCTTATTGTTATTATTGTACCCTTGTAACCCCCATTTTGTTATTATTGTGCCCTTAAATTATTATTGTTAGGTCGGCTAGGATTACAATGTGGCCCACTAGGATTACATTATGGCCCCATGGACTCCTATATATAGAAAGGAGGTTTTGTAAATTGTATCATCCAAGATTTGTTCATTTATGTAATGTATTGGAGGTTTCCCCCTTGAAGTGGGTTATTTATAAGGCGTTGATATCTCTTTTCTTCTATTTTTGGAGCTGGTTACACAACATTTGGTATCAGAGCTTTGGATTCTAGGGTTTCACTGCTCCAAAAAGGTCATCGTGGAATTTTCGCTATAACTTTTTTTCTACGAAGTTTCAGAAGTTGAAATTTTTAGAGTTCGAAGCCGACATCCTGAGGAATATTTTATAAAAATTTTAGAGCTTGGTTCACAATATTTTTGGAGATATAATCTGTGGAAGTTAGGTATTTTTTCAAGCTCCTAAACAGGTCATCGTGGCATTTGCGCTATAACTAGTTTTCTACGAAGGTTCAAAATCTGTCATTCATATGGTGTGAACCAAAAATACTGAGGAAATGCGTTAAAAAATTTCAGAGCTTGGTTCACAAATTTTTGGAGATATGATCTGTGGAAGGTAGTGCTTTTTCAGACTCCTGAATTTCATCTCAAAGGGGTGATCGTGGGAAAAGTTCAATAACTCTCTCTCTGGGCATTGGATTGGAGTTCCGTAAAAATTGGATGCAAGTACACGGACTGTAGTTTCTTGGCTATAAATTTTAGAGACAAAGGACAAAATAGTGACACGTGGCAAGTCATACAAGTTCGCTCTACCGAACCAGTCCATAATTAGGTCATTGTGGGAGATTGGACACAATTTTTTCTTGGGGAATCCAAATCAGGTCAGACATGTGGCATTAGAAATATAATTCAGAGGGCTACGTTGGTACCAAAAATAAAATATTGAAGTGCTGCAATCACAAATATAATCCAATTTCAATATCGAGTCCTCAAAAGCAAGAAAAAGGTGTGTATTTTTTTCTGAATTGCATAAGTCTTGTTTGAAGAATCAATTTGAATTGATTCCAAGGGCATATTGTAGAATATATATCAGTATTGGGTTATAAAATATGCCCCGTAAAAATAATTCAACACCCATTAAGCCTTCAAAAGGCTCTACCACTTATTCATGAAGATGAAGAATTGCAACATGATCTATCAAAATTACAAGAGCAAGTGCAACAAATTTCACTCTCGCAAAGAGAAACAAAAAATGAAATGGAAGTTTTGAAGAAATGCGTGGAAGCTAAGATAGATGGCGTGCAAGCTAAGATGGATGGCGTGGAAGCTAAGATGGATGGCATGGAAGCTAGCATGGAAGCTAAGATGGAAAACATGAAAAATGATCTAAAAACAGACATTGAAGGTTTGACAAAGTTGATACAAGAAATGTTTCCTAATGGTGAAAATATAGTAGAAGAACCTCATGATGAGAACAAAATCAATGTTAATCATGATTTAATAAACTATAATGTTGGCGGGAAGAACCACCATATTCCAAAAATGGATATGAGGAAGTTTGATGGAAAGGATCCTGTAACATGGATACTACAAATGGAGAAAAATTTTGATCTCCATAATTTGCAAAACACACAAAAGGTACGCATTGCAACTTTACATTTAGAAAAAAATACATTTGTATGGTATCGATGGCTTTGCTCCCATAAAAAAATTGTCACTTGGTCTATTTTTATGGAAGAAATGATAGCACATTATGAGGATACAAAGAGCAACACCTTTTTTAGCCAATTGATAAATCTCAAACAAAAGGGTTTAGTGGGGCAGCACATTGAGGAATTCCAAAAATTGAATATAAGGGTAACTGATATTCCAGAGGAACACAGGATCGATCTCTTCATAGGCACTTTAAAGGATAACATCCAACATGAAGTTCGCGTTTTGGAACCGGATTCATTGGAGAAGGCATTCAGGTTGGCAAGAAAAGTTGAATGTAAAATTATGGCGACAAGGAAGCCTACCACTCAATTCTATAAAGAAGGAAGTGTTGCTACGCCTAGATTTCCACAACCTACAAGGTTGACACCACAACACTTGGAAGAAAAAAGAGCAAAAGGGCTTTGCTATAGTTGTGATAGCAAATACACTAAAGGTCATAAGTGTGCTGAGAAGAAATTATTTTACATAGATTGTGAAGAGGAAGAAGAAAATGAACAAGAAGAGGATATACACCAGGAACCGACCCTAGAAGAGGAAGAAATGAATCCAACCATATCGTGTAATGCACTGGCAGGAATTACCACTCCTCAAACTCTCAAGATAGAAGGACAAATCAAGAAGAAAAAGGTAATAGTGTTGATTGATTCGGGTAGCACCCATAATTTTATTCATTGTAAGGTAGCCAAGGAATTAAATTGTTTCCTATACCCAGCACCAGAATGTCAAGTGATGGTTGCAAATGGAGGAACTATAAATTTCTCTGGAAAATGCCATAATATCAAGCTAACCATGGGGGAATATGTATTGACTAGTACAATTCTTTCCATTCCTATGGGAGGTGCTGATGTTGTACTAGGAGTACAATGGTTACAATCTTTGGGGACGGTAGCTTTTAATTTTCAAGAACTTTTCTTGAAATTTTTTTCAGAAGGAAAGGAAGTCGAATTACGTGGTATTGAAGGGAAGCCGGGAAGGATAATAAGATCTAATGTCATGACAAAGCTTCTAAAGAAAGAACAACGAGGCGTAATTGCACAATTATGCTCACTAGAAGTTCCGACATCAAAATCATCTATTTCTGCAGATCTCCAACAAGTCTTGGACAATCATTCCAAGGTGTTTGAAACTCCCAAGGGACTCCCACCTATTCGTGATCATGATCATGCTATTCATTTGATTCCAGGAAGTGTTCCTCCAAACATCAGGCCTTATAGATATCATTACTTCCAAAAGAGCGAAATTGAACGTATGATTGCAGAAATGTTAGAGGCGGGTATAATTCAACCTAGTCAAAGTTCTTTCTCTGCTCTCGTAGTATTGGTACACAAGAAGGATGGATCATGGCGAATGTGTCTGGATTATAGGGAGCTCAATAAGCTCACCATTAAAGATAAATTTCCCATTCCTGTGATTGATGAATTATTGGATGAATTACATGGAGCAATTTATTTTACCAAGTTGGATCTTCGTTCGGGATATCATCAAATTAGAATGAAGACTGAAGATATTCCAAAAACATCATTTCGAACTCATGAGGGTCATTATGAATTTTTGGTCATGCCTTTTGGCCTTACCAATGCACCTTCTACATTTCAAGGGTTGATGAATTCCATTTTCAAACTGTTCCTTAGAAAATTTGTGCTAGTATTTTTTGATGATATACTAATCTACAGTAGGTCTTGGAAGGATCATGTTGAACATGTTGACAGGGTGCTCAAACTATTGCAGGAGAAACAATTATATGCAAAAACATCCAAATGTTTCTTTGGAGTACAAGAGGTGGAATATCTGGGTCATATTGTATCTCACGAGGGTGTTAAAGTAGACCTTAACAAATTTAAAGCCATTAAGGAATGGAAAGTCCCCACAACCATAAAGTAGTTGCGAGGATTTCTCGGGTTAACGGGGTATTATCGCAAGTTTGTTAAGAATTATGGGAGAATAGTAGCACCTCTAACAACATTATTGAAGAAAGATGCATTTTCATGGACTCCTGAAGCAACTAAGGCCTTTGAACATCTTAAGAGGCAATGTGCCTAGCACCGGTCTTAGCTACGCCAGACTTCACAAAAACCTTTATTGTGGAATGTGATGCCTCAGGAAATGGAATTGGTGTTGTTTTAATGCAGGAAGGAAGACCCATTGCTTTTGAAAGTCATCTAATCAAAGGAAAGTATTTACAGAAACCTATTTATGAGAAGGAAATGTTAGCAATACTGCATGCACTAAAGAAATGGAGAACTTACCTAATGGGAAGACACTTCAAGGTAAAAACTGATCATGATAGTCTTAAACACTTTTTGGAACAAAGACCATCTTCAGAAGAGCAGCAAAAATGGGTCACAAAGATGTTGGGTTATGACTTTGAAATAATCTACAAAAAAGGAAAGCTTAATGTTGTTGCGGATGCACTCTCAAGAAAGAATGAAGAGGTGGAAGCATTGCTTTGTGCCATTTCTATTATCCAACCAGATTGGATAACCGAAGCAAGAGATGAATGGAAGAAGGACAAAGATGTATGGACACTCATTCAAAAGTTGCAGCAAGATCCTAGTACATCTGATACATTTAGTTGGAAAAATGATTGCTTATGGTATAAAGATCGTTTATATCTTTGTAATAATTCCCAACTAAAACAAAATATTCTTCTGGAATTGCACACTTCTCCTTTAGGAGGACACTCAGGATTTTTAAAAACTTACCGCAGGGTGAAGAAATAATTTTTTTGGGATGCCCTTAAATCTGATATTCAAAAGTTTGTGGCGGAATGTTTGGTTTGCCAGCAGAATAAAGTGGAGACAATTAAGACCCGAGACTTCTACAACCTTTATCCATTCCAAGTCAACGTTGGGAGGAGATTTCAATGGATTTTATCACAGGTTTACCTAAGTCTGAAGGAAAGAATGTCATCATGGTGGTAGTTGATAGACTTACCAAGTATGCACACTTTTGTGCATTATCTCATCCATTTAAAGCAAGTACGATTGCTACTACATTTATGGACAGAATTCAAAAGCTACATGGAAGCCCAAGGGTTATTGTGAGCGACAGAGATCCCATTTTTACTGGAAATTTTTGGATAGAGTTATTTTCTTGTTTGGGTACTCAATTAGCTCATAGCTCATCTTATCATCCTCAATCTGATGGTCAAACTGAGATAGTAAATAAATGTTTGGAAGGATATCTTCATTGTTTTGTATATGATAAACAAACACAATGGGTCAAGTGGTTACCTCTCGCTGAATGGTGGTATAACACTTCCTTCCATACTGCAGCAAAAATGACCCCATTTATGGCACTTTACGGATATCATCCACCATCCATCACATCATCTTTAAGGGAAAATTTGAAGGTTCAAGCAGTGGAAGATCACATCGAGCATCAACAAGAAGTTCTCCAACTCTTAAAGGATAACCTGAATTTGGCACAAAATCGAATGAAACAACAGGCAGATCAACATCGCAGCGAGAGAAGTTTTGGTGTAGGAGATTGGGTATTTTTACGGCTACAACCATACAAAAAAATGTCCCTCAAGCAAGCTAAGAAGGATAATAAATTATCGCCAAAGTACTATGGTCCTTACAAGGTGTTACAAAAGATTGGTACTATGGCATACAAATTGGAGCTTCCTGCTTCTTCGCGAGTGCATCCAGTTTTCCATGTTTCATGCTTAAAGAAGGTTATGGGTGAAAATCTTCCAGTTCAAACAATATTGCCAGAACTTGATGAGGAAGGAAAAATCATATTGGAACTTGAAGCGGTCACGAAACAAGAACTCGACAGCTACGGAATCGATCAATTTCAGAGTATCTCGTCAAGTGGAAGAACTTACCCACTGAAGATTCTACATGGGAGGATGAGAATTTTATACAGAAGCACCCAGAGCTACTCAAGCGTTGAGGACAACACTTTTTTGAAGGAGAGGGGCATGTTAGTTCCCTATATTACTAGTATAGTCCCTTATTGTTGTTAGTGTAACCCCCTTATTGTTATTATTGTACCCTTGTAACCCCCATTTTGTTATTATTGTGGCCTTAAATTATTATTGTTAGGTCGGCTAGGATTACATTGTGGCCCACTAGGATTACATTATGGCCCCATGGACTCCTATATATAGAAAGGAGGTTTTGTAAATTGTATCATCCAATATTTGTTCATTTATGTAATGTATTGGAGGTTGCCCCCTCGAAGTGGCTTATTTCTAAGGCGTTGATATCTCTTTTCTTCTATTTTTGGAGCTGGTTACACAACAGCCATGATTTTTTATTTTCCTCTAACAACTTCTTAATGATGTTCACCAAACTCTTATTTGAGGATTTAGCCAACCCGTTACCTTAAGGATAGTAAGTTATAGAGTGCCCCAAAGTAATGTGATATTTGTGGAAAAAATCCACCATTTTCTTAGATTTAAAGACAATAGCATTATCAGTAATGATTTTCCTAGGACAACCAAATCTAGATAGAATGTTGTTTTCTAGAAATATGATAATTACTAATTCTGTGGTAGTCCTGGAAGGAACATTTTCTATCCACTTGGTAAAATAGTTAGTTCCAGTGAGGATCCATTTATGCTGGGTAGAGGAGGAAAGGTGGATCTCTCCAATGAAATCTAGATCCCATTGTTGAAAAGGAGCCTCAATAGAGATTAGGTGTAATGGCAAAGGAAGCAACTTTATTTTTCCCTCAAATATTTGGCACTTATGACAAACGACTACCATTTTGTGGATGTCTTGGAAGAGGGTAGGCCAATAGAAACCAGCCCTAAGGATATTGTTTACAATGATTTTCCAATAGAGGTGGCCTCCACATTACCCTTCATGGAATTCATTCATAATCTTATTTGCATCTTCTTCAGGAAAACATTTAAGAAATACACCACCAGAATTTTTCCAATATTAAACTTTTTCTAGAATACATAAATTTACATCTTTTAACTTCAAGAATCTAGCCTTTGTTTTGGAAAAACCGGGAGGAAAATTTAGATTAAAAAGCACATACAGTATATCTGCTTACCAGACAGAAATTAGGAATACTTCCTCAATAGGTGGAGTCACCATCTCCTCTTGTTCATCCAATGAGTGAATCATATTGATGTCTATTGCTTGAAAATTTGTTTCAGCCATTAGTTTAGCCAGTCCTTGTCCTTTGATTAACTTGGTGGGCCTGATTTCCAGGTCATATTCCAATATGACAGCAATCCACTTACCTCTTTTTCCATTGGGATCTTGTGTTGGGAAGTCTTTAACCACTGTATGGGGGAAAAATGCAATGATGTGTGAATGCAGAATGTAGACTCTGAAATCCTTTAGTTCTTTGATTAAGGCAAAAGCCTGATTTTCCATGATATTATATTTCAGAGGTGCATCTCTTAGAGCTTGGCTGAAGAATTCTATGGGTTGTTCCTGTTCTTTCAAATTTGTCTGCATTAATACAACAACAACTATGTGTTCCGATGCAAAGGAAAATATAAAGAAATCCGTGGTGAAATCAGGGCTGATCAGAACTAGTGTTTGTGTAAGAGTTTGCTTCACGAAATCAAAATATTGCTTTGCTTCTTTGGTCCATTTGACTCCTGATTCTCTTTTGAGCATGTTGGTAATATTCCTCAGGAGTTCTGCAAGGTCTGGTATAATCCTTCTTAAGAAATTTATTTTTCCAATAAAATATTGCAACTCTTTGATATTCCTTGGGTGATTGATTTGCAATATCCCTTCAATCCTCTCTGGGTCAATCTTGATCCCTTCTTCAGATAGGATGTGCCATAAAATTTTTCCTTCTTGGAGGCCAAATAAGGATTTCTTCGGATTCAAAGATAGGCCTTATTTTTTGCACTTCTTAAAGACCTTTCTTAAGTGAGATATATGTTCTTCATCAGTTTTTGAATACACTATTATATCACCAAGATATATCATAATGAAGGAACCCATTTCTTTTGAGAAAGAAATATACATTTCTCTTTGGAAAGTAGCTCCAACATTCATTAACCCAAAATGAATTTTTACATACATACAGGTGCCCCAAGGTGTAGTGAAAGATGTCTTGTGTTGATCATATGGATGTACCAGCACTTGATTGTACCTTGAAAAGACATCAAGAAAATATATACTTTTGGAGCCTACTACCCTTTGCAATATGTGATCTATTTTTGTCAAAGGGTAGTTGTCCTTCACGGATGCTTTGTTCTGGTTTCTGAAGTCAATGAAAAGCCTAATATCTCATGTCTTCTTCCTCACTGATACAAGATTTGAAACCCATTCTGAGTACCTGACTGGGACTATTATCCCAACATCACACATTTTCTTTATTTCTTTCTCAACTAGTGGCATTTGGACAAGATTTGTTCTGCGCAACTTTTGTTTAAAGGGATTTTTTATTTCTTTGAGTGGAATTTTATGCTGAATGATATCAGTGTCATATGATTTCAAGTCTTCATAGCTCTAGGAAAAAACATCACTGAATTCTTTGAATAGCTCAATATATTTATGCTTTATATGTGCTAGAAGTGTCTTTAATAGTTTCACCAGTTTGGGTTCTTTATCATTGCCTATATTTTACTCTTCTACATTTGTTTCATTGGATTCCATTTTTGGCTTTCTGGAAACATCATTAAAATAAAAAATTTCCTCTAGAGGTATCAGACCTCTCGGTAGGGTATTATCTTTGAGCTGCAACACTTCAAACTCTTCTTTTTCTAGATCTTCACACATTTCTATCCTATGGGGGTCTTCTTTTTCTAACAGATTTATATCAGAATTATGAGGGGACTCTTCTTTGTACTTGTGTTCCTCAATGGAGCAGTCCTCTTCATGATCTAAGTCTAAATCTGGAATTTAAAACTCATTTTCGATTGCAATAAATCTTCAATCTGTTGGTCATCTTCAAAAAATTGCCAATATATTATATTATCAGGGACTGTTGGTCTATATTTAACATGTACTCTATATTGTTTGTTAGGATGATGTTGTTGATAAGTGCTAGCTGCAAATTCTATTCCATTTGCAAGGATAATTTGATTTCTTGGGATAGAGGCAAGGTCATATTCTTTGAATGTTTTTAGGAGGTCAAGCGTAGAATTCCTATATGCTCTTTATCTAGAATACCTAGCTGAATATTTTCCCTTAGCTTGCCTAATGACTAGCTCATAATCCCCATCGAATGAGATCCATTTTACCTCTAATTTTTTTAGAAGTTGTAATCCTAGAAGGAGGGCCTCATACTCTGATATATTATTTGTTCATTGAAAGTTCAGTTTGTAGGAGTGACCCTCTGCATGGTTGTTATCAGTGTTATGTACCTAAACACCTACCCCTAAACCATTTTTCCCACAAGAACCATCAAATCTCATGCTACATAGAGGTTCAGGCTCAGAATTGTGTTTTTCATTTTCTATTTTGTCTGACTGTTCTTCCGTTTCTTCCTCTTTTTCAGTTGTTTGCTCATTTATTTCTACTTGTTCGTTAATGTTTTCATCATTGTAAAGGAAAAATGAATCAAGGTTTGTGTGGACAGAATAGAGAGGGGAGTTATTAGGCTTTTCTTGACTACTGACCATGTATTTCATATGAGTCTCCCTATATAATCTTCTTTGTTGACTAAAGATTGGTATGGTAGAATAGGTCATATCAATTTGGAGGTTGCCTTGAAGTTTGGCTCCCCATGAGCGTGATAGGAGAATGCCATACTTAGGGGGAATGTCAGCCAATACAATATCCATTACTAGGATTTTGGCTGGTATTTGTGCTAGATTAACAAAGATATCTTTCATCAGGCCTAGACATTTGACTCTACTGGAGTCAAAGGAGTACAAGTCTTGGCATGGTGTACTTATCTCAAGGCCAAGCCTTTCAATAACTACCTTTGGCATGAGGTTATGAGATGCCCATGAATCTAACATGGCATTATGAAGGATTTTATCATGAATATTCAAACTGACATAAAATGGGGGCACACCTCCCTCCTGAAATATACCTTCTACTTCAGGACCAAACAAAAGCTCAGGTTTTTCATCATTTAAGTTCATAGTATCAATATTTTCTCCTATGTTTAATTCTTTCAAAACTTGGGATCTACATACATCTTGGCTTACCAATTTAGTGAGAGGTATGGAAATATTTGTCTTGGAAATTTCATTCTCAATACTGAATGGTGTCTTTGTTTTTGGAAGATTTAAATCAGTTTTATCAGAGATTTTTTTTACAGCAATTTCAGATTGTTGATTTGCATTAGATATATCAGTTAAATCAATTTTGTTAGGATTACTAGTTGATTTACTAGTGCTGCTTTCTAGTTTGTTTTTTTTTTTAGTTTGATAAAAAAAATTAACCTTTTGAGTTGAAATGTCTGCTGGTTTTCTAGGATTAGTTACAAGGGTCTTCCTAGTAGAAATTTTAGGGTTCTTTCTCTTGGGAGTGTCTTGGATTTTCTTGATTCTGAGGTCATATTGTCTATGTACCTCCATGATAGCATTTTTGAATCCTTGTTTATAGTCCTCAAATTCTTGGCATTCTTCTTCCATTTGATTTGGTCAAACATGACTTGCTCTTCCTTAGTGAGGAAAACAGTATCCTCATTTTTAACTCCCATTAGATTGATTTTATTTTATTTTGGCTCTGCAATCACCCCCTCATCCTCATCAGCATAGTTTTCTTGGAAAGGAGGCCTGATTTTCTGGTGAGGTTCCCTCTGTTCTCTCTGTCTTATTTTTGGGGGGTTTCTCTTAAAGTTCTGGTTTTTTTTTTGGCTTATATTTTGAGGAGTTGCTTGGTTTTCTCTAGGGAAAGCTCTCTCATTTATGTTTATTCTCTCCATCATCCTCTCCATGGTTCTAACTAAGTTATCAATATTAGTATCAGATGTGGAGGCTACAACCTCTTCCCTATTGTAACAGTCCTAATTAAACATGGTAAATAAATCTTACTTTAACTATTTAATCAAGAAATAGTTGAAACTGAATTCTTGATAATGACCTGGGTATTTGTTATTTATTTTGGATCGTTAGAGAGGAAAAAGGATTTCGATTCTTTGCTGCATTCTTTGAAATATTTTTTAACAAGCATGATGCTATGAAGAATATTATTGTCCTTGGCATAATTATATTGCGAGACAGTGAGAATGTGTAGATGAATGAGTTGGTGATGAAGGAGAGCAAAGCTCCGCGAGAGTTTTGCTGGCGAACCAACATGGATGGTAGCCAATCGATAATACACCAATTTATTCGACAACATACTAGACAAGGGACACAATATTTCTCCGTGGCACTATATTTCTATGTGAGAGTTTTAAGAGAAATGGTTTGTGTATATAGGCTTCTTAAAGGTCTTCCAAAATACTCATGAAAGAAGATAGCAACATTATATCAAGCGAAGAGAGAAGAGAAATGCAAATTGAAGTGGCATAGCCAGATAAGTATCTATGTTTATTTTGCTAGTCTTTTGAAAGAATTCTTGAAAAAGAATACATGGAAACCTTGCACATAAGAAGATAAATAAAACATGAAAAGATTAGATATTGGACAGATTTATTGGAAAGTACATGCATTTTAATGGTTATTATGCTTAGTTTTTCTATTGAGAAACAAGAACATGTATTTGCATGAATGAAAAAAATAGTTAGAATTCAAAGTTCTTGAAAAAGAAGTGATAAGAAATCCAATATTATTTTCTTGAAAATGAATACAGATTAAAGACGGGTAACTCTTGAAATATTTTCATCTGCCGTGAAGAAGAGAAGAGAAAATTTTTCTCACATTAATATTCTTGGAAGAGTTTTTAGGAATATGTATGCATACATTAACCATGTTGTGAATATGTATATATAGTTTATCATGGTGTTGTTAAATATTAATTATTTAATAAATCCATGGATATTTTACCATGGTGTAGGTAAAGATTAATTATTTAATAAATCCATGGATATTTTACCATGGTGTTGGTAAAGATTAATTAATTAATAAATCCATGGATAGTTTACCATGGTGTTGGTAAATATTAGTTATTTAATAAATCCATGGGTAGATTACCATGGTGCTGGTAAAGATTAATTAATTAATAAATCCATGGATAGTTTACCATGGTATTGGTAAAGATTAATTATTTAATAAATCCTTGAGTAGATTACCATGGTGTTGGTAAAGATTAGTTATTTCATAAATCCATGGGTAGATTACCATGGTGTTGGTAAAGTTTATTTATTTAACAAATCGATGGGTAGATTACTATAGTGTTAGTAAAGATTAGTTATTTAATAAATCCATGGATAAAAGAACTATTCAGTTATATTTCTTTAGAAGAAAACACTGTGTGATTACTTTTATGTTATCATGATTATGATGTTAGTTTCTTTCCGAATAAGATCATGTCTATGCGTACAATATTTGTATTAGATTTCATTGGAAAGAATACACATTTGTATATGGGAAATGATAACAAGTTTTTTTATCCTACATTGATTCTTTGGAAAAGAAGATGAATTACATGTACAAAAACTAAAGTAATGTTTTGGTTCCTTGATATATATTTATGGGTAATGTTGGTATAACATTTGGAGAAAAAGACATGTATTCTTATGCTTTATTCATTTAGTTTCATGGAAAAGAAACATTTCCTTTTCATGCCTATTATGTTATATTTCCTCTAAGAGGAATCATGAGGTTGCATGCTTTATTATATTAAGTATTATGTTGGGAAATTAAGTTTATAAACTTTATGCATTGTATGCATAGGAACAACATTCATCATGTTAGCGTTAGCACCAAAGGCAATAGTTGAAGGGTTTGATTCTTTTGCTAAAGTTTAAGTAACACGAATGCACATTGTGTCATTCTCCATTCAAGGAATTCTTGGGTAGTGGTAGTGAATTTTATTGTATGAATGTGAGTGTTTTTGAGAAGTGTCATAATCATATGGGAACTATTTGATATGAATTGATAATTACTTGCTCACACTAAGGTAGCGATGTTAGAAGAAATAATGTTGTATTATTTTAATCACATCTCATGTATGCACATGAATCAATGTTAATGGATCACTTAAATGTTAATTATTTATTGATTAAGGCTTTAACTAATCATGCTATAAATCTTGTTGATGACAACAAAACAAGAAGTGATGGTGAATTATGAAAGGAAATATTATGCTTAACATGGTGGCAAATAAATGAGTAATGGTTCATGCAGATGGGTGCGATGATTCAAGTAGATGAGTGTGAGCTACAAGATGGTCCATTGTGCATTGGTACATTGTAGGTACATCCATTCCACCAAAATATAAAGATATGAAGACAAGTGGGTAAATGATATCATATTTATTGTAATGGTTTTAAGCTAGATATTTGAAATTTATTTGTAATATTTATAAAAATGGTTAAGGGATGGTCTCCCTTATAAGACATTGAGTGTGGGCTGAACACCCTCACGAGAGTTTAATAATAAAATTAAACGTTGCTAGCTTTCACCCTACAGGGTTTCCAAGGTATATTGGTGTTCAATGATGTGATTGATTATTGTGTCAAAAATGATGATTTTGATTTCCTTTCTTGCTGTGATTTTCATAATGTCAAGCATGTGATGACTTCATGAGTAATGAAATGAATGGAAGGTTACATCATATAGTTTTATGTTAATGTACTACTATAGAGGTTGTTAATGGTTAAGCAACTAACTATTCTTATTCTAAGGTTACACTGTGAATTGGTGAACATTATAAGTAATGATGAGTAATGAATATTTAATATTGATTTGGATAATTACCCATGACTAACTTGTATATAAAAAAAATTAACTCCTTACATTTCCATGTGAAGTTATCAGTGTATGTTACAAGTGGTATCAGAGTTAAAGGTTGCAACACTGGCACTTTCTGGCACTTTCAGGATTTGTTAAGCGAAAAGAAATTGAGGTATGCTACTAATGGATGTCAGTTAAGTTATGATTCTAGAGGTATACATATTGTTTGATATATGATTCTAAAAATATACATGTTGAATGATATATGTAGTAGTCTACTCTTGACATGAGATGTGTGATGCATGTCTAACTATGTTAAAGAGTAATGAGTAATAAATGTTGTTGCAAAACAATTTTTGTAACATTAGAATCATGTTGAGGATGAAAGGTAATAAAAAATTTGTTGTACTTATGAACAACCTAGGTACTCACTAGTGAAAGTGAGAAGACAATAAAACCTTTGTTGTATTTATGAACAACCTGAGTAATCACTAGTGAATGTGAGAGTCGTTTATTAACAATGGTTATATGACATATTACTCATAAATTTAGTGTACATAGCTAAAGTTACCTTGCACTACTTGAAAAATATGAATGTGTATAGTGATGGTGTGTGAAACTAATGCATGAATGCAAAAGGTGAGGAAAGTCCTTAAATAAGATGATAGAGTGTTTTAAATTAAATTGAATGAAGCCTTTTAGATGTTAAAAAATACTTAATGGGTCAAGTAGTAGGACTTGACTATAATTACTACTTGATTGACTCGTTTTTGAATGAGTCGTCATGGATGCATTAAGATTATTAATGGCATTGAATGACTAGTTTTTGAATGAGTCGTGTCGTGGATGCATTAAGATTATTAATAGCATTGATTAGTTATGAATGACTAACTAATGAAAGTTATATGCATGTACCGATTTTGACTAAAGCTATTTGAAAGTTGTGAACAAGTGATTATCATATTACTTCATGTGTAACAATACACTATTGGAATTGGAAAATGTTGGACTGTTACCCTAAGCGTTATTGTTATATACACATTAATGAATATTTGTATATAATTGTATGCATGACAACATTGTATGCATGAAACTAAAATTATTTTGAAAGTGAGTATTTTTTTAACAATGCATATTTATCATTAGTGTCATTGATGAAATTAAGCATGGTTAAATTAATGACAACAAGAAAGATATTAAGCATTCTTATCTTAATGACAACAGAAAATCTCTGAAAGTAAAATATTGTCGTGAAAATTGAAACAGTAATTGATAAAATATCATGTTATAATGTGCATGATTTTGTTATTTTGGAAATCATAATGTACAATACATGTATGTTAGTCATATTTCCTATTAATCTAGATAGCATTGGACCCGTGTTAAGGGAAATTATGATGTATGATGTACATAAAGTTTATTTTTGTATAATGTGTACATAGTTCATTATGTAATTTACTATGGGAAGAAATGCTAAAAGAGAAGTTTAACATGTCAGACAATTGTGAACAATTTTGAAAGACTAGAAGACCTTGGGTTGATGGTGGTTGCTTGCCCGGAGGGGTTGATGGCACTTACCTGCCTGGATTTCCTCTCCCTAGAGATATATGATCTCAGTAGGGAAGAGAGTTGGCCAATATGGTGAAGGGAAAAAACCTGAGGCAACCTTATTGATGTTGGAGCTTGTTGGACGTGGCCCAAAATTCCTCATAGATGGGACACTGTCAGAGGAATAGGCATGATGTTTCCAAGAGGAATCCATACGTGACTTGGAATGGTATTTTGTCAAATAACTGTCTGGATGTGAAAATGACTTGATTTGGTTGTGGAAACCAACTCCCATCGGTTGGGAGGAGCATTTTTTTTACCATTGTGGTTCTCATAGCAAAACACGTTAAGTAATAAGTTATGTGTTATATTAAAATGAGTTTTTATTTGATTGTGTAAATATCTTATGTAGATATTAAGAGGAAAGGAACTTAGCGCTCGGAAAATGAATTACTGAATGTATAAGTTCATTTATTTTATTACTAATTTGTTTGAATGTCTTAGCAGAGGCTAGGATATGCCCATGGTGCATTGATTGACCATTGGTACAATTAGAGAGCTAGGTGCTCTCTGAGTACTTTTTGAAGTACTGTGTGGATGTCTTTAGCAAGAGCTAAGACAATGTGCACGTGATGAATTTATTAGAGGTTTGGTGCTCTCTGAGTACTTGTGGAAGTACTCTGATTAAAACATATCTTGATATTGCATGAATGTTTGACAGTTGCAAGTATTTCATTTCATTGAAACTATGTGACTAATGTGATTGAATTTTGTATTCATACATTACAGGTTCTTTCGAGGAAGTGTTGATGGGTGTTAAACCATTCTCATATATCTTGTGTAAAATCCATCATTACTTCCAATAGTAATTGGTAAGTAATGGTAAGTTAGCATAGTATTTTTCTATATTTTTATTAATTTGAATAATGGATAAGTAGTCAAAAATGGAAATGGAATATTCTTGAGCTATACATGCTTATGAATATGGATAAAAACATTATTATCTCAATTAATGGCATTTAAGGAAATGAAATTGTTTCATTGATCAGGTGAACATGTCCTAAGTTGTAAAAATGCTCAAAATTGGAATTGATAAAAATTGGTTGGAACCAAAGCAACCGCATAGGCCTCATCAATACGATCCTGGCGCTGTGAACGGCACTCAAATCCGACATTGTATGTGAAATTTATGTAGGTTTGAAGTTTTCGGTGACCTTCAAAAGTCCAATTTGACCAGGGTTGACTTTGATTTTAAAAATATTAAAAAAAGAATATTCCAAAAAATATTCCAGGAATATTCCTTAGAATATTCTCCAAAATATTCCATCTGAGCCTATAATAGTTCAACACTTGGCATCTTCGGATTGGTCTTTGGGTTGAATTTCATGAATTTAGACCAATCAACGGGCACCACGTGGCTTGCCCAAAGGCCGCCACGTGGCCGCAGGCCATGTCAAATTTTCATATGGTAAAATTGTATGTTTTGGATAGGATTCAACCGTGGTTCGATTGGATGGTAGCATACTGGCCCGACCGCTGGGCTCGTGGTGATTCTTAATATACATGGGGCAACGATTTTGTTTAAAGTTTTAATTGTTTTTCATTGGGCGGAAAAGGGGGCCAGTCTCTGACACCATATGTCTGTAGCCCGTGACCAGGGCTAAATCTTCCAGTGGTTTCGGTTAGTGCCGGCAGACAACAATGGCCCATGTGTACAACACAACAAACAGTTATTGCGATGGTTATGTCCACGGTTATGAAATCATTGGTTCAACTGTTAACCCGGTGGGTTTGGTGGTGGTCCATGTGACCCTACCCACCGAACACTTATTGTTAAATAAAACGGTTCCACTATTTCTAGAGTGGAGCCCTCATATCTGGCAGGAAATGCTATTTTGGTGGAGCTATCTGTAGTTAATCCAAACTTGGTGGAGTTTTTTTAGGCCAGATTGGGAAAATACAATTTTTGTCATAACTTCACTATTACTGAACCTTTTTCGATGAATTTTTTATTTTATTTTTGGTATTCTTAGCATTTTGGAGCCATTGGAATAGGTTGCAAAGCCAACAGAGGTGTCTTTTAGCTATTTTCACTTCAAATAAGCTTGGGTAGACATCAGGACCTTGAGGGAAATGGAGGTGCATTGGACTACACTTCACTATTTTAGGTGAAATAAGAGTCATTCTTAGTTTATTTTTGTGTTATGAATTCATTTTCACAGCTGGTCTGGTCTTTTTAGGCCTTTTTATCACTGTATTACAAATTTGAGCATCATAATATATCGAGGACATGCCCATTGGGAGCCTTGGACCTGGCAGATGTAGCCTAGGAGGGGTGAAATGCCTCATCATGTTGTTGTATGTTTATGGTGAAGTTATTCTGCTGTGTTATTCAAATTAAAGTTTTTAAATAGTAAATTAAAACAACACTCCCTCACACCAAAATTCATAAACAGTTATCAAAAACACTTTGTTTCACTTGCAAGACTATTCAAACACTTTGCACACTTAATTTAATGGAAATGAATACTTTGAACAACAACAAAAAATACTCTCATTTTTAGATCAGTTGGTATCAGAGCTCAAGATTAGAGCCTTAGAAGCTAGATTTTTTACTCAGCATTTTTTTTGTGCAAAGATGAAGTTATTTGTTTGCAATTTTTCATGCTTACTAGGCTTAAACTCAAGAGAGGTGAAGGAAAATTGGTTAGTGCTCAAAATAATCCACAACCAAGAAGGGTCAGAGAACCACCTCCAAGAGCCCTAGAAGTAGCTTCAAGCATGTCTTCAAGAGAAGGAGAATCTCCTGAAGAGATGGATCACAAGGAAGAAGAACGGGTATTCTGAAAAGATTTATTTCATATCACTGAGATGGTAAGGATCCTCTACCAAGAAAGAAATGATAGGATTGATGGAGAAGGGTCTAAAAACTAGAAAGAAGGAGAGGGTTCCTTAGGAGGAAAGAAGAGTGAGGACAAGTCAAAGAAAGGAAATGGAGGAAATTGTGATCCACCATCCCCATATTCATCCTCTTCCTCTACATCTTCTTCCTCGACTTCGTTAAATTATTCTCATAAGTCTAAAACCACTAGTAAAAGTCCTTTTTCAAAGCTTGATGTCAAATTTGAGTTTCCTATGTTTAGCAGTTAATTCAATGCAAAGAAACTTGACAAATGGATCAGATAATTGGAAGTTTATTTAAGGATTCAAAACCTTCATGATGACGACACCAAGATACAATTAGCCTCGCTGAGAATGGATGGAGTAGCATTGGTATGGTGGGAAGCCAAGACCAAGGATGAAATTTGAAAACATGGTAAGCTTACTTTATCATGGGTTGAATTTATCTCTGCAATTAAGAAGCAATTTTATTCTCTTGCTCATTTACAAAAGGCTATAATGAATTTGCAAAGTTTTAGACAACTTAAAGGACAAAGTGTTCAAGAATACACTCAAGAGTTTAGGAGAAGAGCACTGTTGTTAGGAGTAGACTTACAAAGTCAAGATACTTTGCTGAAATATATAGATGGTTTACATAATTACCTTATACATACTATCCTCATGTTCAATCCTACTAGTCTAGATGAAGTTTGTGTACAAGCTACGCATTTAGAGGCTAGAGGGAAAAACACTTTTGATGGAAATGAG
Organism: Pinus albicaulis; assembly: GCA_034641835.2. Lineage (NCBI taxonomy): Eukaryota > Viridiplantae > Streptophyta > Pinopsida > Pinales > Pinaceae > Pinus > Pinus albicaulis. The sequence continues at coordinate 350,031,825 of CM076578.1, read as the reverse complement.
GGTAGTGATTTTAAAGGCAAAGGAAGAAAAAGGATTGCAAAATCTAGAAAGGAAAAAGGGAAATTATTTTGCAAAAACTGTTCAAAAACAAGCCACGATGAAGACCATTGTTGGAAGCTTCATCCAGAGCTGAAACCAGAGAAATATAAAAACAAAGACAAAACCAAAGAAAAGGGAAAAAATTTAGCAACTATTGAACATGACTTAGGGTATGAATCAAGTGATGAGACTAAAAGTATCACCATGGTATTAAAGAACATAAAGTGGAAATAGGTTGTACAAGAAACAAATCCCAGTTCTATCACATTAAATTGTCACAAAGAAACTCAAAATGAAAAGAGGAGGATATAGCTATTTCATGTGAGGATAATCTCAAACCACACAAAGATAGACACACTATTTGATAGTGGGTCTCAAGCAAATCTCATCTTAGAAGACTTGGTCAAACAGCTGAAACTTGAGACAATTCCACATACAAAGCCTTATCCACTTGGGTGGATATGCAAGGATGCAAAATTACAAGTCTCAAGAAAGTGCATCTTGTGCTTCACCATAAAAACTCATTATGTTGATTGGGTTGAACTAGATGTAGTACCGCTTGAAATTACAGGTGTTGTGTTGGGTAGTCCATATTTATATGATAGAAATGAAATATTCCATCTCCATGAGAACAAGTATCATTTGTTCAAGGATGGAAAAGAGTATATTGTGGGAGCACATAAGAAGAAGCTAGAATCTTCTTTAGTCCATGTAGGTAAATTGAAGAGGCTAGTTAATGCAAGTCAAAATCTGACTATGTTGATGGTTAAATAACAATATTTTATACATTTTTATTTTCATGATATTTCTGATATAAATGATGATATGTTTCTGTCTGATAACAGTTCGTCTTTCAAAGAAGATGACAATATATTGCACAAGGTACCTTTGGTGTCGATCGGTGCAGAGAATGAAGTGTCGATGCAAAGCGGTGCAAGAGTCTATGAGATGGAAAGGCATGCAAGAAAAGAGGGCATAGAGTTCAGCAAGGGTCATTGCTAGTTTTAGAATGGCAGATTGGTATGGCGAGAAAAATTGGTCAGGATTCAGCACAAGTACATGGCTCATTTAGCAAAAATTTGCCATGTAGACAGTTGGCAAGGTGAATCTTATTTTCCATCTTCTTTGAAGCTTGACCATTGTAGAAATAGTATGTATTCTACAAAAAATAGTTTCTGTTCAGCAAATTTCAAAAATTTGCATCATGACTCAATCAATTTTAGCAACGGTCGGTCAGTGGATTCAAGGAACAATTTATATTTTTATGAGAAGCTCAATTTGATGAAGCGAGGAAGATTTCAGTGGTTCGAGGTTGGAAGAGTGGAGAATCAATCTCCTCATCTTCATTTTCTATAATCAAAGAGCTTTTGTGGGTCCAAAAGCTTCCCATTTGGGAGGTGTGATCAGGTGATCATGTTTGTAAAAATGCTCAAAATTGGAATCGCTCAAAATTGGTAGGAACCTAAGTGACTGGAAAGGCCTTGTCGATACGATCCCAGCGCCATGAACATCACTCAAATCCAACACGGTATGTGAAATTTATTCAGGTTTGAATTTTTCAGTGACCTTAAAAAGTCCAGTTTGACCAGGGTTGACTTTGATTTTAAAATATTAAAAAAAGAATACTCCACAAAATATTTGTTACACCAATTTTTGGTAATCTAACCTGTTATTATTAGATGAACCCAAGTACACCATGTAAGACCAATTTTACCCTAAGTAAAATTGCTTTCACCACATAAAATAACTTATTTGTTTATATTTCCTGGTCATATTTAACCCAAAATAAGGAACTTAATTACATAAATCCTTATTTATTTAATTATTCCCTAAGAAAAAGTTATTTAAATCATTATTTAAATACTATTCTTAGTTAAATTTGACTAAATCATCCATAAATAATTAAATAAACCATTATTTATTTAATTATATTCCCATCACTTCCCTAAGATGATAAATAAACCATTTATTTATTTATTATTTATGAATAAAGGAATTGACCCAAGTCAAGAACCCTTTTCCCTCCAACAAATATAATAAAATATTCCTAAAGGGTGCTTCTAGAATTCGATTAATAATATTTTATTCATGCACCGAGTTCTAGATTGCCCCAATATTTTGTTATAAATAGGGGGGTTTTCCACATTCATTAGTCACCTTCATTGCGTTAGATCACTCTGGATCTACTCTTGGTCACCATTTTCCATTTTTGTTTTATGAACTCCCATTGAGTTCCATGTTTGTTTTTCTACACCAATAGGAGAGAGAAATTCCAGATCTGAAACACTGAGGACTTCCAAGAACCCATCCCACTAAGGAGAACCAAAAAACACCTTTCTTGTTTTCCTCTCAGGTGCCCCATTCTTTAATATAATACAAATCATTCTTTTAAACACTGTGTTCTTGCCTTGTCTATTGGATGCATGGAGCCATACTATATTTTATCTGCTTAATGTCTTTTTGTGCTTAGATCTGAATTTATGCAGCAGACTTAAAGATATTTTGCAGCCATAATCGATGTTAGGGCTATTTTTTATGCGTAGCTAAAGGGATATTTTACGACGAAATATTCATACTAACAATTGGCGACTCCACACAGGTTTTCTTTTGCGACCACTGTCGTTTTATCTATTCCTGCATATCCAGCTATTTCAGACCCTAGGGTTTCTCTTCCATTTTTTGTTTTTCCTATTTTTATGGTGATTTTCACCCCTAAAACCCTTAAATAGTCAATTTTTTAACTTCCGTGTGTTTCTGGCCTTATTGCGCAGGTGACAGACATTAGTCGCAGCTGAGACAACAAAGTTTTCTGAAGTCTGCCGTCGAGAGAGCCAGATTTGCAGGTCACACTTATCGGCCCAAAAAGTGCGACCTGAGCCTCAAGATGCAATTTTCTGCCCCAAACCTATGACCTAGAGTGCAAACAGGTCAAAACCTGCGACCTGCACTTTTTTTGCAAATTTTCCAGCACTTTTTTTGGGTTTGTCTGAAGCATCTGTCAGGGTTTTCCAGCCTCTGTCTCTGCCCGTTTGGACCTGTTTCTGATCTGCTTCACTCAACTACGAGGGAATATTTCCCCTTAGGGCTCTAGTAGCCTCCACGTTTTGTGGAAGAGTCTTTACTGTTTCAGAAGTTTCAATTTCCAGAGTTTCAGCCCTCTTTTTCTCCGATCTGATACCTCCTTTTCAGATCCCTTTAGATCATCTCTTCTCCCTCTCAAAACCACCTCATATCATTTTGTTTGGGTTCATTTATAAGGCCACCGCCTTGTCTCTTCTATCTTTAGTTGATCTCCTCCTTTTTAGTAGCAACCTTGCCTTTGCCTCTTTGCTATTCTTTGCACCACTTTTCAGCAGATTTACCCTTTAGATCCGAGTCCCTCCAGACCTTAGATCTGTTGGCATCTTTTTAGCGTGCTTTGCCTAGTTTTTTCCCTCTTGTAGACTAGTTTTGAGAGACCCACCTTTTTGGGTTAGATTGCTTCATTGTTAGTTGTTAATTTTATGTTCTTTCAGTCTTATTTACTGCAGATTTCTTTTCCATTACGCAACACACTTTTTCTTTTACTCTCAAAACGTCTGGGTTTAAACAATTAAAATTAATGCACGCCACACACTGACCCTAAGTGAAGAAGTGCCTGGTTAACACCGCCTAGAAAATACTTTAAAATCAATTGTCACTGCACCTTTCTGCCCTTGACCTCACTTGATTTTGTCCCTCCCTACCCTTGTCGGTTTTCTTCTTCCCATCATCATTGCGACCCCAAGGCGCCTCTCCCAGAGAATTCTTGGCCTTCATCCTCAGTTTCCGCTTGGTCGACTTCCTCCTTCCCATCGTCATCGAGTAAGTCTTTCCCTAAGTCCACACTTCGACTCTTCCTCTGATTGTTTGGGTTCTCCCCCTCCTGGTTCTCCCCCTGTCACTTTCACCATGTCTACTTTAGGGCCTACCACCAGCAGCAACCCCAGTACTACTACTGGGTTTGTTTCCAGTGGACCCACCTTGGGACCTACCTCGACTGCCCCATTACTCCCTTATATGGCTGGCCTTAGTCTCCCCGACTTCAATCAGCTGATTAATGATCCTATCCGCCACGATGTTAGTTGTCCTGCTATGCAAACCAAGCTCCCCTCCGACATTCCCAAGTTCGAAGGCCTTGCTAGTGAGGATTCCTCCAACCATATCTGATCCTTCCATATGTGGTGTTCCTCCAATTCCATTACTGACGAATCTATTTGTCTTTGATTGTTCCAACGCATGCTTATAGGAGAAGCTTCTAAATGGTATGTTGAATAGGCCACCTCCTTCCATACCACTTTTGCGACCATTGCCCAAGCCTTTTTATCTTATTTCTAGCTCCCTCTCCGATACGACACTGGTACCGAGCTTTTAACCTCGATCCGTCAATCCTCCTCCACCCGCCTTTCCTCTTATGTCTAGGAATGGCAGTGCAGAAGAAGCTTATGTTGAGTTCCCCCCTTTGAAGATTGGGTTTACATGGACTAGTTCCTTGGCTCTCTCTTACCTCCCATTGGAAAAGATGTCGCATCCCATTTTCCCCAAACCGAAGAAGCCGCCCTCCAAATCGCCTTGAAGTATGACCTTATCTATGCCCAATCTAGTTATGTTTATACCATCCTTCCTGACCTTCCCTAACCTGGTGGCCCTAATTCCTCGGGGGCATCTCATTCTGCCGACGGTATCGTTGGAGCCCTCTCACATACCTCTTCCCAACCTCCTCCGGGCCATGGTTTTCTTCTAGGGACCAGCCCCTCCGACGTTTTTCCCCTCCAGGCATCATGTATTCAGGCTACGACATGCCTCCTCCTTTTTCCCACCCCCTGCTTACCTTACTGCTGCCCACCCTACCCCTTATCCATATCCGCAACCTGGTGTCTCACCTCCTCCAGCATTTGGACCTCCCACTCCCTTGCCTTCTCCACCCCCACAACTGCACTTAATACCCCCTCCAGGGCAAGTATTTGCACAACAAGGGGCACCTAATGTTCCTCCTTCTCAAATAAGGAGAAGAGGAAATAAATCCGCTTTTGGTAATCATGGACCCAATCCTTCTAATATCGACTCTACCACTGCCAAACAGCCACAGGGCTCTCAACCCAAGCCGAACAGGCCACTTCGCACCAATAAGCCATGTCCATGTTGCGGTGTTTATGGTCACTACACTCACAATTGTCCCTTATTACCAAAAATGCGGCAACTTTGGGATTCTCAGGCCACCGTACGGGGACAACACTCCTCCCCTACTACCCCTCCCACCCCCGTCACTTCTCAACCTGATATGTTTACTGATCCTTTCCCGCAACAAGGATTCATGGCCACTCAACCACCTCATGCCCTGGTTACCACTCAACCTCCCCCTTCTGGTTCCTCTGATTACCAGATTCTCATGATGGCTTCTGACCCACCTCTCACTGTCGACCTCAACCTTAAAACTTGGTCCCATCAGTATTCCACACCTCATGTTCCGTCTGTCTTTGAGTCTCCATCGTCAGGTCCTACAGAGCCTCTATCGACACCCAATGGTCCCTTGCAACTCCCTCTGCCCAAAGCCGAGGTTCATCCCAAGCCTCCTAAGGGACCATTACACCGAAATGTTGCCTCTGGTTGGGCTGCCCATTCATACATCATAGTAGATGATCTGGCCCAATCTCCTGCTACCATTTTAACACTGGAACTCCTCTAGTTGTGTCCTTCTCAAAAGAGGGCTCTACTATCTGTCGTGGGAGCTGTAGATCCTGTTGATGACCAATTGATTGTTTTCGACGCCCGTCAGTCACACCATCCCCCTATTCCTCCTTCAATTTCTTTCCAAATCCCCGTCAAAATCCGAAATGCCAATGTTGCTCAGTGTATTATTGATGAGGGGGCATCTACCTGTGTAATGTCCGCTTCTGTTTGGAAACAACTTGGATCCCCTGAACTGGCCCCTTCCACCATCACCCTTCGTGCATGGGATGGCCATGCCTCCCAGCCCATTGGTCTATTTCGTAACTGTCCTATCACCCTTGCTGGCAAGACTGTTTGTGTCGACGTTGAAGTTATCGACGCCCCTCTTGACTACAACATCCTTTTGGGGCGTAGTTACACATATGCCATGTCAGCCGTCCCGTCCGCAGTCCACCGAAAGATGTTTTTCCCTCATAATGGAAATATTGTCACCATTGAACAATTGACCTACCATGAACCAAAATCTTAGACCTCCCCTGAGTCCCCCATCTCTACTGTCACCAAGAAACCAACTATTGATTCGTTGACCAGTGTTTCCCCCGACGACTACAAAGACTCCTCTTTGCTTGGAACCTTTCCTGGTCCTCCCCCTCCTCCCGTCTCTGATCCTAGCTTAGCGAATGTTTGCATGATGCAATCGTCTCAGGCTAGCCTTCCATAGCCTGCTCCGGCTAGTCAGAAACCTCTATCTCGCCCACCGCCTCCTGCTCCTAGCCCTCCGCTTCAGTCAACCAAACCTTTTTCACTCGGCCCTTCCCATCACACTCAAGAACCTTCCTACCCTCCTGAGTTAGTTCCCTCAGGTCTCCACCATATGGGAGCCATCCCCCTTGGTCACTACCTCGCCGGTCAGATACCTTTCCTTGGTCCCCCACGGTGTCTATTCGGTCCTCGTCATGGCCACCCTTTCCCTTCCTAATTTAACCTTGGGAATTATCATTTGGTATCTTACCCCTCTAACCGAGACCCCACCAGGCCACCCCAAACCCTACATAGCTATGACACCAGTACAACCGATCCCCGTCTCTCCTTCCACCACCATAGTGCCCCTCGCCCCTCTCCAGAACCCTCCTAACACTGCGATAGCTACCGGCAAGAAACGAAAAAATCGCAAGGGGGCATCCACTGACAAGGCCACCGCACCTGACCCTACCCCTCTCCAACCCGCCAAGCCTTGTGCCTTATGTGATGGTATCGGTCATCCCACCCATATTTGTCCTGAGTTGCCCCGTATCCAACCCATGGTTAAAGTTGTGTTCCCTGAATCTGCGGTCGTGACACCTCTGTTTCTTCCTCATCTGTAGCCAAGAACCCAAAGACTCTTTGCACCAACAAAACCTGTGCTCTGTGTGGTGTCCATGGCCATTATTCCCACCATTTCCCTCACCTCACGCATTACTGAGCCTCTTTAGAGGTCATTCGTGAGTACGAAGTTGAACAAAATCAATCCGCCTCACCCATCCTTGCTCAGTATGCGTCAAGTTTACTTGAGGATCCCCCGACTATCATTGACATCCCTCCCCCTCATGTTGAGATGTCTGAATCTGCTGCTCCTCTCTTATACCTATCATCATCCGCACACCCCTTGGAGTACATCCCCTTTGAATCCACTCCGTCTGTTTCGCTTGATCCCTCTTCCACCACTTTTTTGCGCTCTTTATGTTTCGACCATATTTTTACTTGTTCTTCTGTCATTTCCCCTAATGACCCGTATGTGCACCTTTCTTCCTCTACTGATGATCTAGGTAGCTTTGCAGCTTCTTGTGGTTTCCACCACCTTTCCTTGCCTTCCCATCATCCCGATACTCCCATCCACATCTATGATGTACTTCGCAACATGCATCCCCACTTTTCCTCCCTTTTCTCGTCTTATGATGATAGTCCCTCGACCCTCTCGTCCACTCATTACCTTGGTTATGCCGATGGCGCTAGTCGCTATTCTCAAAACCTTGCCTTAGCCGCCTGGGCCATTTTTACCCCCTTGCATACCCTTGTTCTTGCAAATGGGGTCTGCATTGGTCAAGCCACCAATAATCAGGCTGAATATGATACAGTTCGTGGTCTCTTAGCCAATGTTCTCTCTCATCACATCCTCCATCTGCATGTCCATTTAGATTCCCTGCTTCTCATATTACAACTTAATGGTGTCTATCGTGTGCATAACCCTATCCTGTTTAGACAATATTTACGAGTGAAACTTTTGATACGTGAATTTAGATTCATTACATTTAGCCATATACCTAGAGATCAAAATCACTACGTAGATAAAATCGCAAACTCTGTTCTAGACTGGCATATACACACAACACAATAACATTTAACACCATCAACCAAATACATATACATCACATATATTATATATAACACGTGTTTCTAGAGTCCATCTACTCTGAAACATACTACATGCCCATGGCATGTTACCATAACAAAACTACAAAAATGGGGGGCACCACTCGCCCCTACATCGACACTGGGGGGCACCACCTGCCCTACATCTAATCACTCTCTGGAGGATCTCAAGCCAATGGCTCTACTCCCGCAGCTCGTAGATCATGCACAGCCCGACCGGCCATCACCATGCGTCGCATGATACCTCGCCACTCTGAGGGTAGCCCAATACATAAATCTATGTACCGATCATCTAAATCCTCCCAACCACGCTCCAATATATCGGTCAGCAGCCCCTCACATCTATGACGAATGTCCTCCACCTGAGCAGCCATATCCTCGCTCTGTGCCATCCTTGATCCACTTTCCCCTGTAGCTCCTGTCGCTGCAGGTCGTCCCATATATCTGGCCGGTTTTACCGGAGCTATATCTTCATTCCACAAAACATCTCGATTAGCATCATGTATACTAGTCACAAAAATCTCAAATACACCTAACATATTAGTTTCTTGTCAGTTACCATTGGGCCCCCACACTCGACCCGATGGAAGCGGCAAGTCCGAATCTCCCCAATAACTCATCCCACTATAGGGATAGTCGTCTATGTATAATGGCATCTGATCCCAATGCACAAAGAACTCTGGTCGGAACACCCGTCCCACCACCCCTCCCCCTCCTCTACATAGTAGTCGTCCCCACCGATGGATCCAGGGCTCTCTCGGACCTCCATCAGGTAACTGTACACGAGGTCGTAAGGTCAGGATCTTCTCAAAGAAGAAAGAGCACAACATCGTCCCATAGGCGCAACAATGATTCGCTTGCCACTTGCATAGCGACAACTGTCGTTTCACCGACACCAACATCATCTGGGCCCACCCATAGTAGGTTCCACTCATCACACTCTCCACGATCATCGTCTGCCCTCCAGTGATGTGATGGAACGCCTGGCTACCCAAGACCCGTAACACTGCTGCGGCCACTGCCTGGGTCTCCAACCTCTCTAGATCACCAATGGATATTCAAGTCCCTTTGACTCGGACACCTGGTTGACAATGTCGCTCAACAAAATCCATAATGTTATGCCCACGTGGTAACACTAGCTGGGTATTTCACACCATCCCTAATGGTGGGAGAGTAGTCAAGAAATACAAATCCTGGACCGTCAGCTCGATCCTGTGCCCCTGCACTACAAACACCTCCTGATATGGATCCCAGTAACTGATAATACGAGCCAACAAGGGTTCTACAGCCCTCATCAAAGGGTTCTCCAAAAATTTCAGCACTCCATACCTAGCCAGTACACGACGGACACCCTGATCTGCCTGGATCTCCGTCTGTAATGTACCTAAGTCTCTCTCTCTCCATTTGATCAATATATCTACCATATCTGCACAAAAGACATCATTTTGTCAGTCTACAGATCCACAAAACTGCATCTATTCACACAAAACTGAATCTCAGCCCAAAACAACACTGAAATCACCTCCCTCTCATAGGTCGCACTTTTCAGCAAAAACCTAGGCCATATCACACTTTTCAAGCCCAAACCTGCTTCCTAGGTCGCAATTTTTGCCCCAAAAAGTGCGACCCGGCCATGAGGAAGAAGTAAGGGAAGTTACTGATATTTCAGGCCCTAATATAAACTTTGAATCCATAAAAAAAAAGAGTAGGATTAGACCTCTTACCTGCAATTGATGAATCACAATTCCAACGGTTGGTTTTTCTGCTACGATCACCGCAAGATTTAGGGCCTTCTCTCCTCTCGACATTCACCACAGCTACACAATCAAATGAATGATTTCGGAGGGAAAATGCCTTATTAGAAGAAAAACCCCTGTTTTTTCTTTCACCAGCTGTGACCAAACTGTAGCCCCATTTGACAAATTGTCTTCACCATTGGAAAGCTCTCACCGACAAATCAAATGGGTGTTTGTTACTTTTTCATGTTTTGATACTTCACCAGGACACATTTTGTCCATGAAGGATATTTTCATCTCTCTTCAAAATCGAATTTCTTCACTTACAACACTTGTACCAGGGGCACCACTTTGCCTCCTTACTTGTCTTTGTTTGTGTTGATTTTCGTCATGAGCTACCCTATTATACTCATGCTTTTACAGTCCCCCATTGGGCCTTCACTGCATGGCAGCACCATCGAGTCACCCTTGTTTAGAGAAGTCGAGTCGAGTCACCAGCACATTCATGGAGTCTATCCCGAGTCCCTTTGTACCCCACCATAGTCCTCCATCTTTTCTTGCTTAGTCCCTCTCTCATGTCACACATTATGTCCTTCAGTACCCCCGTCCACTATCCCTCCTGATATTGTGTCAATCGCTGCCAAACCATCCCGACACTTTATGCTCTAACAAGGGAATTCGTCCAACCGCTCCTACATTTCTCTCATTCCATCATTGTCATTAGTGTCTACTTGGTCGTCACTCTACTATTTTCCCCCACGCCTTAGGTGGGGTTCCCTTATTTGCCTCACCTATGGCAGACCTCCTTCTATCGACATCAACTCATTTCCTCCAGAAGCCAGGTCTAGGGGGTAGTGTACCTTGGTTCGAGCTCTTCATGATATATACACTTGATGGTCCAGTGATGCAGCAGCAGCTATTGGTGATTCTCGGGCATGTGTGAGATGTCTCAACCCTCATGAGCGGGTGGCCCTGCAGGTAGCCCCCCACATGCCCGGATGCCTTTATTTCAGCCCTTGATGCAGCTCCTCTCATATGATGATATCGGCCTCAGCCGCTTGCAGCACCTCTTCAATTTGCACGTATCCGTTAGCTTTTGTGAGCACTTCCCCGCGTGTAGGGGGAATTTGGGCGTATTTATATCTCATGTACTACCATAATATTGTATAAGACCTGACGATTATTCCAGGCATCGCATGTATGTGGGTTTCGTCATGTTATTTATTTGGCTCCTGTTTAGGCCAACACATGCTTCATTATTACATTCCGTGGTTTTTTGGGCACCTCATTCTCTTTACTTATTGTGTTCTGTGGTTTTCCGAGTGCCTTATTCTTTGTACTTTGTCTGAATGAGCATAGGTCTACCTCCCCCACCGCCTTTAGCACAGGTACCACTTCATAGAGACTTGTTGCACCTGTAAGTCTCATCTCCTCAGGGTCTAGTCCTTTCACACCTTAGACATCCTTACATTTCTCTCTCACCTCTCTCTTAATGCCTAGTGATTGAGTTCTTACAACGTACTTTGGTCATATGATTTTCTCCTCACACTCGTACATTGGGGGGCAATCTGTTACACCAATTTTTGGTCATCTAACCTGTTATTATTAGATGAACCCAAGTACACCATGTAAGACTAATTTTACCCTAAGTAAAATTGTTTTCACCACATAAAATAACTTATTTGTTTATATTTTCTGGTCATATTTAACCCAAAATAAGGAACTTAATTAAATAAATCCTTATTTATTTAATTATTCCCTAAGAATAAGTTATTTAAATCATTATTTAAATAATATTCTTAGTTAAATTTGACTAAATCATCCATAAATAATTAAATAAACCATTATTTATTTAATTATATTCCCATCACTTCCTTAAGATGATAAATAAACCATTTATTTATTTATTATTTATAAATAAAGGAATTGACCCAAGTCAAGAACCCTTTTCCCTCCAACAAATATAATAAAATATTCCTAAAGGGTGCTTCTAGAATTCGATTAATAATATTTTATTCATGCATCGAGTTCTAGACCGCCCCAATATTTTGTTATAAATAGGGGGGTTTTCCCCATTCATTAGTCACCTTCATTGCATTAGATCACTCTGGATCTACTCTTGGTCACCATTTTCCATTTTGCTTTATGAACTCCCATTGAGTTCCATGTTTGTTTTTCTACACCAATAAGAGAGAGGAATTTTAGATCTAAAACACTGAGGACTTCCAAGAACCCATCCCACTGAGGAGAACCGGAAAACACCTTTCTTGTTTTCCTCTCAAGTGCCCCATTCTTTAATATAATACAAATCATTCTTTTAAACACTTTGTTCTTGCCTTGTCTATTGGATGCATGGAGCCATACTATATTTTATCTGCTTAATGTCTTTTTGTGCTTAGATCTGAATTTATGTAGGAGACTTAAAGATATTTTGTAGCCATAATCGATGTTAGGGCTATTTTTTATGCGTAGCTAAAGGGATCTTTTACAACGAAAGATTCATACTAAAAATATTCCAAGAATATTCCTTGGAATATTCTCTAGAATATTCCTTGGAATATTCTCTAGAATATTCTTTGGGATATTCCCTAGAATATTCCATAGAATATTCTATCTGAGCCTATAATAGTTTGACACTTGGCATCTTCGGATTGGTCTTTGGGTTGACTTTCATGAATTTAGGCCAATCAATGGGCGTCGCGTGGCCTGCCTGGAGGCCGTAGCATAGCCCCAGGACGTGTCAAATTTTCATATGGTAAAATTATATGTTTTGGACAGGATTCGACCATGGGTCGATTGGATGATAGCATACAGGCCCAATCTCTTGGGCTCGTCATGCTTCTTAACATACATGGGGCAACGATTTTATTTAAAGTTTTAATTGTTTTTCATTGGGCAGCAAAGGGGGCTAGCCCCCGACACCATACGTCCATAGCCCATGACCAGGGCTCAATCTTCCAGTGGTTTCGGTTAGTGCTGGCGGTCAGCAACGACGCATGTGTATAGCACAACAAATAATTATTGCGATGGTTATGTCCACAGTTATGAAACCTTTGGTTCAACAGTTAACCCGGCAAGTTGGGCGGAGGTCCATGTGACCCTGCCCACCCAACACTTATTTTTAAATCAAATGGCTCTGCCATTTCTAGAGCAGAGCCCTCATATCCAGCAAGAAATTCTATTTTGGTGGAGCTATCTGTAGTTAATCCAAACTTGGTGGAGTTTTTTAGGCTAGATTGGGAAAATACAATTTTGGTCATAACTTCACTATTACTGAACCGTTTTGGAAGATTTTTTTTTAATTTCGGGTATTCTCAGCATTATGGAGCCATTGGAACAGGTTGTAGAGCCAACAGAGGTGTCTTTCAGCCATTTTTACTTCAAAGATCCTTGGGGAGCCATCAGGGCCTTGAGGGAAATGGAGCTGCATTGGACTACAATTCACTGTTTTAGGTGAAATAAGAGTCATTCTTAGCTTCTTTATCTGTTTTGAATTCATTTTCACAACTAGTTTGGTCTGTTTAGGCATTTTTATCAATGTATTACCAATTTTAGCATCATAATATATCAAGGAAATGCCCATTGAGAGCCTTGGACCCGACAGATGTAGCCCAGGAGGGGTGAACTGCCTCATCATGTTGTTGTATGTTTATGGTGAATTTATTCTGCTGTGTTATTCATATTAAATTTTTTAAAAAGTAAATTAAAACAACAATCCCTCACACCAAAATTCATAAAAAGTTATCAAAAACACTTTGTTTCACTTTCAAGACTATTCAAACACTTTGCACACTTAATTTAATGGAAATGAATACTTTGAACAACAAAACAAATACTTTCATTTTCAGATAATTCATTGTGAAGGGGAAGGACCCCCTTTGGGTTGTTTATATTATTATATCATGAGTATAAGTTTAAGTTTTAGTGAGAGAAGCACACCGAGGACGGTGTTCTCTTCAAGGGGGGGAGTATGTAACAATCCTAATTAAACACAGTAAATAAATCTTACTTTAATTTTTTAATCAAGAAATAGTTGAAACCGAATTCTTGATAATGACCTGGGTATTTGTTATTTATTTTGGATCGCTAGAGAGAAAAAAGGAGTTCTATTCTTTGTTGCATTCTTCGAAATAATTGTTAACAAGCATGATGCTATGTAGCATATTACTATCCTTTCTGTAATCATATTGCGATACAGTGAGAATGTGTAGATGAATGAGCTGGTGATGAAGGCGAGAAAAGCTCTGCGAGATTTTTGCTGGCGAACCAACATAGATGGTAGCCAATCGAGAATACACCAATTTATTCGACAACATACCAGACAAGGGGCACAATATTTCTGCGTGGCACTATATTTATGTGTGATAGTTGTAAAATAAATGGTTTGTGTATATAGGCTTCTAAAAGGTCTTCCAAATTTTCATGAAAGAATATAGCAACAGTATATCAAACGAAGAGAGCAGATAAATGAAAATTGAAGTGGCATAGACAGATAAGTATCTCTGTTTATTTTTCTAGTCTTTTGAAAGAATTCTTGGAAAAGAATACATGGAAACCTTGCACATAAGAAGACAAAGAAAACATGAAAAGATTAGATATTGGACATATTTCTTGGAAAGTACATGCATTTTAAAGGTTATTATGCTTAGTTTTTATTTTTAGAAACAAGAACATGTATTTGCACGAATGAAAACAATAGTTAAAAGTAAAATTTCTTAAAAAAGAAGTGATAAGAAACCCAAGATTATTTTCTTGAAAATGAATACAGATTAAAGACGGGTAACTCTTGAAATATTTTCACGTGTGGTGAAGAAGAAAAGAGAAAAGTTTTCTCAAATTAATATTATTGGAAGAGTTTTTAGGAATATGTATGCATAGATTAACCATATTGTGAATATGTATATATAGTTTACCATGGTGTTGTTAAATATTAATTATTTAATAAATCCATGGATATTTTACCATGGTGTAGGTAAAGATTAATTATTTAATAAATCCATGGATATTTTACCATGGTGTTGGTAAAGATTAATTAATTAATAAATCCATGGATAGTTTACCATGGTGTTGGTAAAGATTAGTTATTTAATAAATCCATGGGTAGATTACCATGGCGTTGGTAAAGATTAATTAATTAATAAATCCATGGATAGTTTACCATGGCATTGGTAAATATTAATTAATTAATAAATCCATGGGTAGATTACCATGGTGTTGTTAAATATTATTTATTTCATAAATCCATGTGTAGATTACCATGGTGTTGGTAAATTTTAGTTATTTAATAAATCCATGGGTAGATTACTACAGTGTTAGTAAATATTAGTTATTTAATAAATCCATGGATAGAATAACTATTCAGTTATATTTATTTAGAAGAAAACACTGTGTGATCACTTTTATGTTATCATGATTATGATGTTAGTTTCTTTCCGAATAAGATCATGTCTATGCGTGCAATATTTGTATTATATTTCATTGGAAAGAATATACATTTGTATATGGGAAATGATAAAATGTTTTGCTATCCTACATTGATTCTTTGGCAAAGAAGATGAATTACATGTATAAAAACTAAAGTAATGTTTTGGTTCCTTGATATATATGTATGGGTAATGTTGGTATAACATTTGGAGAATAGGACATGTATTGTTATGCTTTATTCCTTTAGGTTTATGGAAAAGAAACATTGTCTTTGCATGCCTATTATGTTATATTTCCTCGAAGAGGAATCGTGAGGTTGCATGACTTATTATATTAAGTATTCTATTGGGAAATTAAGTTTAGAAACTTTATGAATTGTATTCATAGGAACAAACTTCATCATGTTATCTTTAGCACCAAAGGCAATAGCTGAAGGGCCAGATTCTTTTGCTAAAGTTTAAGTAACACGAATGCACATTGTGTCATTTTCCATTCAAGGAATTCTTGGATAGTGGTAGTGAATTGTCTTGTATCATGAAAAGTGTCATAATCATGTGGGAACTATTTGATATGAATTAATAATTACTTGCTCACACTAAGGTAGAGATGTTAGAAGAAAGCATGGTATGATATTCTAATCACATCTCATGTATGCACATGAATAAGTGTTAATGGATCACTTAAAGATCAATTATTTATTGATTATGGATTTAACTAATCATGCTATAAAAGCTTGTTGATGACATCAAAACAAGAAGTGATGGTGACTTATGAAAAGGAAATATTATGCTTAACATGGTGTCAAATTAGTGAGTAATGGCTCATGCAGATGGGTGCGATGGTTCATGCAGATGAGTGTGAGATGCAAGATGGTCCATTGTGTGTTGGTACGTTGTAGGTACATCCATGTCACCAAGATATGAAGATATGAAGACTAGTGGGTAAATGATATCATATTTATTGTAATGGTTTTCATCTAGATACTTGTAAATTTCTTTGTAAGATTTATAACAATGGTTAAGGGATGGTATCCCTTATAAGCCATTGAGTGAGGGCTGAACATCGTCACAAGCATTTAATAATAAAATTAAAAGTTGTTGTTTTTCACCCTAGGGGGTTTCCAGGGTATATTGGTGTTGAATGATGTGATAGATTATTGTGTCAAAATGATGATGTTGATTTCCTTTCTTGTTGTGATGTTCATAATGTCAAGTATGTGATGACTACATGAGTAATGAAATGAATGGAAGGTTACATCATACAGTTTTATGTTAATGTACTACTATAGAGGTTGTTAATGGTTAAGCAACTTACTATTCTTATTCTAAGGTTACACAATGAATTGGTGAAAATTCTATGTAATGATGAGTAATCAATATTTAATATTGATTTGGATAGTTACCTGTGAGTAACTTGTATAAAAAAAAATTAACTCCTTACATTTCCATGTGAAGTTATCGGTGTATGTTACACCTATAGGTAACTCTCTTCCCATTTTTCATTCTAGCTCTCTTAGCAATCAAATTTTTTTCTACACTTACTACACCCCTCTACATATCTTCTAATGTAGGAGAGCCTCTTTCTCTTAGTTTATAAGCCATATCTAAGTAAAAACCATCTGGAAATTTCATTAGGGCTAGACCTTGTTGGGGTTTTATGTGAGGAGGGAAGGAATTATATATACTGTTCAACCTAGTACAGTAATCTTGGACACTCTCTCCAACGTTTCTCTTAATGTTTTCATATTATGATAAGATTTGGAGAGGGTTTTTCTTGACTTCCCATTTATTTAGGAATAGCTGATGAAAAGTAGGGAGGTCATGTATACTATTAGGGGTTATGCCTTTAAACCATTTTCTTGCTTCTCCCCCTAAGCTTTGGGAAAAAATTCTTATCTTAATAGTTTCATCATCTATCTCTTTTCTCTCAAAATAATCATCTGGTTTATCCACATGTTGTTGAGAATTTGTAGAACTAATTGAATCAAATAGGGGTATTTTGGATAGATAGTCCTGTGGTAGAGGCACTAAAGGTAATGGTAGGACTAATGGGGCATACCAGGTTGCCAGGGTTGGTGGTAGAGGAAAAAAGGGGGGGTTAACAAGTGGATGGTTGACAAAAGGAGGTGGAGTGTTGAATGGGGGAAGGTAAGAAGTGGGTGTATGAGTGGTGGTTGAGGCTTCTTTAATAGGGCTCTGCTGTAAGATGGATGGGTCCAAAATTATCTGGGTTATCCAATTCTGGGACCTAGTCCTGAAAAAGCTTCATTATAGGTGTGATTCAGATAGGCTATCCTGCAAGTCTTTAAGGTTTTCAGGTAAGGAACTTGCCTTGTGAATAGGTCTGCTAACATTTGAAATCTTAGACCTAGGATTTTTACTTAGGATGCGCTCAGGATTTTCAACTATTGGAGCAGGTTTTGGGTCAGGACGGGATCTGGTATAGATTCTTCTAGAATCCAGAATTAAGACCCAAGGCACAAATAGATTGAAAGTTTTATAATATCTGAAAATAAGACCAATTTGTGAAATAAATATTTATTCACACAGGATTTTTACTGGGTTTCTTTGATTTTTGATAGTATCAGGATTTATCAATAACTTCCCAATGGAGTCTGTAGGCCTACTGAAAACCAGTGGAGTCACCAGGTGGACGATTTCAACTTTCTTGACGCTGGTTGTTTTCCACAATCAACAACCAGATACAGTCTCGGCTAATATTTGAGTTATCTAAATTTGAGTGGGGTTTCTGAGCTCTTTGAGGAAATATTAAGCTTTTTTAATAACTTAGGTTCCCTAGTATGGTCACCATTATGTTGGCTCCTTGTAATTTGCAAGATTGGCAAGAAAAAGTAGCAGGGAACCACATCAAACCACTTTGGAGTCCAAGGACCTAGCCTTCTTGGGCTCAGAGAGGGCTCTCTCCATGTTTATGAGAAAATTATTTATCTTTATGATTAGGTGCCCAAACAACATATCTCAGTCTAAAATTTATGTTCTATTATCAAAGAAATTGATGTACAATATGGAAAATAGAGGAGAAAAATTAACAAAATATGTATAACATCACCATTAAAATAGCTCAAGAATCATGTGAACATTCTTGTATTACTGACGTCCAGCTCAAAAACAGTTACAATGCTTCAGTGCAATAATATTTTCAACTCAAAGTCTGATCAAAATCGAACCTAGAAACCAAAAATAATAATGAACAATACATGCAGTATTTGACTGCAGATGAGGAGGTTGCCCTAATCTAGGGTGACAGATTTTTATTTACTAGAGAGTAAATGATATTTGACAATTGAGACCATGCAAGGCCCAATGCCAAAATATCTTTGACTGACCTACTATAGTAATAACTTTCTAATTCATTGCTGAGCTAACTTTAAAATATCTTTGACTAAATTGCCTTCAAATATTAACTTTTACAATAATTTCTATACTGCTGCTAAAATATCTCTGATTGCAGTATTAATTGTAATTTCTTTCATTAAATAAGAATTAGGTTGTAGGTGGCCAATGTGACTGTGAATGTTAGGTCCCTATATCACTAGTATAGCCCCTTATTATTGTTAGTGTAAACCCCTTATTGTTATACCCTTGTAACCCCCATTTTGTTATTATTGTGCCCTTAAATTATTATTGTTAGGTCGGCTAGGATTACATTGTGGCCCACTAGGATTACATTATGGCCCCATGGACTCCTATATATATAAAGGAGTTTTTGTGAATTGTATCATCCAAGAATTGTTCATTCATGTAATGTATTGGAGGTTGCCCCCTCGAAGTGGCTTATTTTCAAGGCGTTGTTATATTCTTTTTCTCTTTTGGAGTCAAGCTACACAACATTTGTGTATCGTAGGTAAAATTTTCGGTTTTCATTGCCCAAACAAAACACTGTGTGGGACTTCGTTATAAATTTTTTTTCACAGAAGTTTCAGAAGCTGAAATTTTTAGGGTACTGTGTTTTTGAAATCCCTGGAGAAGATTGTCTAAAATTCTCAGAGCTTGTCTCCGTAAATATTTTCTGGAGATATGATCTGCTAAGTCGGGTATTGTTTTCGTGCTCCTAAATGGGGTCATCGTGAATTTTCATCATATAATTTTTTTTCTACGAAGGTTCAGAATCTGAAATTCATATGGTGTGAAGCTGAAATCCGGAGGAAATTCATAAAAAAAATTCAGAGCTTGGTTCGCAATATTGTTTGGAGATATGATCTGTGGAAGGTAGTGCTTTTTCAGGCTCCTGAATTTCATCTCAAAGAGGTGATCGTGGGAAAAGTTCAATAACTCTCTCTCTGAAGATTGGATTGGAGTGCCGTCAAACGTGGTCACAAGTACACGGCCTGTAGTTTCTTCGCTATCAATTTCAGAGACAAAGGACAAAACAATGACACGTGGCAAGTCGTACAAGTTCGCTCTACTAAACCAGTCCAGAATTAGGTCATTGTGGGAGATTGGACACAACTTTGTCTTGGAGAATCAAAATCAGGTCAGACCTGTGGCATTTGAAAGAAGCTTCAGAGGGCTACTACAGGGCTGAATTTCAGATATTGAATATTTTCAATTACAGAGATAATTCAATTTCAATATCGAGCTCCTCAAAGAAAGTAAAAGGTGTGTATTTTTTTTCCGAATTGCATAAGTCTTGTTTGAAGAATCAAGTTGAATTGATTCCAAGGGAATATTGTAGAATAGATATCAGTATTGGATTCTAAAATGGCCTCTAAAAAGAATTCAACTCCCATTAAGCCTTTAGAAGGCTCTACTGTGACTCATGAAGACGAAGAATGGCAACATGACATATCAAAATTACAAGAGCAAGTGCAACAAATTTCGCTCTCGCAAAGAACAACAAAAAATGAAATAGAAGTTTTGAAGAAAGGCGTGGAAACTAAGATGGATGGTTTGAAGAAAGGCGTGGAAGCTAAGATGAATGGTTTGGAAGCTAAGATGAATGGCATGGAAGTGGGCATGGAAGCTAAGATGGATGACATGAAAGACAACATGGAAAACATGAAGAATGATCTAAAAGCATACATGGAAGGCTTGATGACAAGCTTAAAACAACCAGAAATGATTCCTAATGGTGGAAATATAGGAGAAGAACCTCATGATGAGAACAAAATAAATGTTAATCATGATTTCATAAACTTGAATGTTGGCGGGAAGAACCACTATATTCCAAAAATGGATATGAAGAAGTTTGATGGAAAGGATCCGGTAACATGGATACTACAGATGGAGCAATATTTTGATCTCCATAACGTGCAAAACACACAAAAGGTACGCATTGCAACTTTACATTTAGAACAAAATACATTCGTATGGTATCAATGGCTTTGCTCTCGTAAAAAAATTGTCACTTGGTCAATTTTTACGGAGGAAATGATAGCACATTATGAGGATACAAAGAGCAACACCTTCTTTACCCAATTGATAAATCTCAAACAAAAGGGTTTAGTGGGGTAGCACATTGAGGACTTCCGAAAATTGAATATAAGGGTGAGTGATATTCTAGAGGGACACATGATTGATCTCTTCCTAGGCACTTTGAAGGATAACATCCAACATGAAGTTCGCATTTTGGAACCTGATTCATTGGAGAAGGCATTCAGGTTGGCAAGAAAAGTTGAATGTAAAATTATGGCGACAAGGAAGCCTACCACTCAATTCTATAAAAAAGGAAGTGTTGCTATGCCTAGATTTCCACAACCTACAAGGTTGACACCACAACAATTGGAAGAAAAAAGAGCAAAAGGGCTTTGCTACGGTTGTGATAGCAAATACACTAAAGGTCATAAGTGTGCTGAGAAGAAATTATTTTACATAGATTGTGAAGAAGAAGAAGAAAATGAACAAGAAGAGGATATACACCGGGAACCACCCCTAGAAGAGGAAGAAATGAATCCGACAATATCGTGTAATGCACTGGCAGGAATTACCACTCCTCAAACTCTCAAGATAGAAGGACATATAAAGAAGAAAAGGGTAATAGTGTTGATTGATTCAGGTAGCACCCATAATTTTATTCATTATAAGGTAGCCAAGGAATTAAATTGTTTCCTATACCCGGCACCAGAATGTCAAGTGATGGTTGCAAATGGAGGAACTATAAATTGCTCTGGAAAATGCCATAATATCAAGCTAACCATGGGGGAATATGTATTGACTAGTCCAATGCTTTCCATTCCTATGGGAGGTGCCGATGTTGTACTAGGAGTACAATGGTTACAATCTTTGGGGACGGTAGCTTTTAATTTTCAAGAACTTTTCTTGAAAATTTTTTCAGAAGGAAAGGAAGTCGAATTACGGGGTATTGCGGGGAAGCCAGGAAGGATAATAAGCTCTAATGTCATGACAAAGCTTCTAAAGAAATAACAACGAGGCGTAATTGCACAATTATGCTCACTAGAAGTTCCAACATCAAAATCATGTATTTCTGCAGATCTCCAACAAGTCTTGGACAATCATTCCAAGGTGTTTGAAACTCCCAAAGGACTCCCACCTATTCATGATCATGATCATGCTATTCATTTGATTCCGGGAAGTGTTCCTCCAAACATCAGGCCTTATAGATATCCTTACTTCCAAAAGAGCGAAATTGAACGTATGATTGCAGAAATGTTAGAGGCGGGTATAATTCAACCCAGTCAAAGTTCTTTCTCTGCTCCTGTAGTATTGGTACACAAGAAGGGTGGATCATGGCGAATGTGTCCGGATTATAGGGAGCTCAATAAGCTCACCATTAAAGACAAATTTCCCATTCCTGTGATTGATGAATTATTGGATGAATTACATGGAGCAATTTATTTTACCAAGTTGGATCTTCGTTCGGGATATCATCAAATTAGAATGAAGACTGAAGATATTCCAAAAACAGCATTTCGAACTCATGAGGGTCATTATGAATTTTTGTTCATGCCTTTTGGCCTTACCAATGCACCTTCTACATTTCAGGGGTTGATGAATTCCATTTTCAAACCCTTCCTTAGAAAATTTGTGCTAGTATTTTTTGATGATATACTAATCTACAGCAGGTCTTGGAAGGATCATATTGAACATGTTGACAGGGTGCTCAAACTATTGCAGGAGAAACAATTATATGCAAAAATGTCCAAATGTTTCTTTGGAGTACAAGAGGTGGAATATCTGGGTCATATTGTATCTCACGAGGGTGTTAAAGTGGACCCTAACAAAATTAAAGCCATTAAGGAATGGAAAGTTCCCACAACCATAAAGCAGTTGCGAGGATTTCTCGGGTTAACAGGGTATTATCGCAAGTTTGTTTAGAATTATGGGAGAATAGCAGCACCTCTAACAACATTATTGAAGAAAGATGCATTTTCATGGACTCCTGAAGCAACTAAGGCCTTTGAACGTCTTAAAGAGGAAATGTGCCTAGCACCGGTCTTAGCTACACGAGACTTCACAAAAACCTTTATTGTGGAATGTGATGCCTCAAGAAATGGAATTGGTGCAGTTTTAATGCAGGAAGGAAGACCCATTGCTTTTGAAAGTCGTCCAATCAAAGGAAAGTATTTACAGAAACCTATTTATGAGAAGGAAATGTTAGCAATACTACATGCACTAAAAGAAATGGTGAACTTACCTAATGGGAAGACACTTCAAGGTAAAAACTGATCATGATAGTCTTAAACACTTTTTGGAACAAAGACTATCTTCAGAAGAGCAGCAAAAATGGGTCACAAAGATGTTGGGTTATGACTTTGAAATAATCTACAAAAAGGAAAGCTTAATGTTGTTGCAGATGCACTCTCAAGAAAGAATGAAGAGGTGGAAGCATTTCTTTGTGCCATTTCTATTATCCAACCAGATTGGATAACTGAAGCAAGAGATGAATGGAAGAAGGAAAAAGATGTATGGATATTCATTCAAAAGTTGCAGCAAGATCCTAGTACATCTGATACATTTAGTTGGAAAAATGATTCCTTATGGTACAAAGATCGCTTATATCTTTGTAAGAATTCCCAACTAAAACAAAAGATTCTTCTGGAATTGCACACTTCTCCTTTAGGAGGACACTCAGGATTTTTAAAAACTTACCACAGGGTGAAGAAAGAATTTTTTTGGGATGGCCTTAAATCTGATATTCGAAAGTTTGTGGCGAAATGTTTGGTTTGCCAGCAGAATAAAGTGGAAACAATTAAGACCCCAGGACTTCTACAACCTTTATCCATTCCAAGTCAACGTTGGGAGGAGATTTCAATGGATTTTATCACAGGGTTACCTAAGTCCGAAGGAAAGAGTGTCATCATGGTGGTAGTTGATAGACTTACCAAGTATGCACACTTTTGTGCATTATCTCATCCATTTAAAGCAAGTACGGTTGCTACTACATTTATGGACAGAATTCAAAAGCTACATGAAAGCCCAAGGGTTATTGTGAGCGACAGAGATCCCATTTTTACTGGAAATTTTTGGACGGAGTTATTTTCTTGTTTGGGTACTCAATTAGCTCATAGCTCATCTTATCATCCTCAATCTAATGGTCAAACGGAGATAGTAAATAAATGTTTGGAAGGATATCTTCGTTGTTTTGTATCTGATAAACAAACACAATGGGTCAAGTGGTTACCTCTCGCTGAATGGTTGTATAACACTTCCTTCCATACTGCAGCAAAAATGACCCCATTTATGGCACTTTATGGATATCATCCACCATCGATCACATCATCTTTAAGGGAAAATTCGAAGGTTCAAGCAGTGGAAGATAACATCGAGCATCAGCAAGAAGTTCTCCATCTCTTAAAGGATAACCTGAATTTGGCACAAAATCGAATGAAACAACAGGCAGATCAACATCGCAGCGAGAGAAGTTTTAGATTGGGTATTTTTACAGCTACAACCATACAAACAAATGTCCCTCAAGCAAGCTAAGAAGGATAATAAATTATCGCCAAAGTACTATGGTCCTTACAAGGTGTTGCAAAAGATTGGTACTATGGCATACAATTTGGAGCTTCCTGCTTCTTCGCGAGTACATCCAGTTTTCCATGTTTCATGCTTAAAGAAGGTTATAGGTGAAAATCTTCCAGTTCAAACAGTATTGCCAGAACCTGATGGGGAAGGGAAAATCATATTGGAACCTGAAGCAGTCATGGAAAAAAGAACTCGACAACTACGGAATCGATCAATTTCAGAGTATCTCATCAAGTGGAAGAACTTACCCACTCAAGATTCTACATGGGAGGATGAGAATTTTATACAGAAGCACCCGGAGCTACTCAAGTGTTGAGGACAACACTTTTTTGAAGGAGAGGGGCATGTTAGGTCCCTATATCACTAGTATAGCTCCTTATTATTGTTAGTGTAAACCGCTTATTGTTATTATTGTACCCTTGTAACCCCCATTTTGTTATTATTGTGCCCTTAAATTATTATTGTTAGGTCGGCTAGGATTACATTGTGGCCCACTAGGATTACATTATGGCCCCATGGACTCCTACATATAGAAAGGAGGTTTTGTAAATTGGATCATCCAAGAATTGTTCATTTATGTAATGTATTGGAGGTTGCCCCCTCGAAGTGGCTCATTTCTAAGGCGTTTATATCTCTTTTCTTCTCTTTTTGGAGTTGGTTACACAACAGTGAAGAAGTAAATGTTGAGTGGCCTTGTCATTTGGCTATGTTTTCTTTGTTGATTTATCCTCTGATTTGTCTTTAAACATTCAAACTGTCCTTATCTGTATGTTTTATCTGTTTTCCTTATTCTTCCTTTTTTGTCACTGTAATCTCTTCCTTAACCTCTCTTATATGTCCTTTGTCTTAACTTTATCTTGTAACCCTATATTTCATTTTTAACCTTTGACTGATCTTTTTATTTCTTTTACCTTTCACTATTATTTGAAGAAACCTCGTTGTCTTTGTAGTAATTGTATGATCCTTGTTGATCATGATCCATTACATCTTCTGATTATTGTTGCACTCTTAATCCTATGATGAAAAAAGCTTCTGAATATTCATCTAGAGAGCTCTTATTTAAAAAAATTTGGACTTAAAAATGAAAATTGATTATCGCACCTCCCGATATGTATGTAACCTGCAAAACCTAAAAAAAATATTAATAAAAATGAAGCTCCGCAGGGAGGAAATATGGCTTTGAGGATCTCAGGAAGTCTGTGGACAAAGTCCAGATAATGGAGTTTTTAGTTTATGTTTTAGTTGTGGCCTTCCAGGTCCTTGAGAAACATTTCAGGGGTTGTTATGGTGATTTGCGGGCTAATCGCAAGAACATGGAGTTTAAAATATTTCAAAGGGGTCAGTGGTTTCTCCTTATGGCGTGAACACGGTCTGTGGTTTATCACATAGGGTGTAGGTTGTTTGGTGGTTTATGTTGCGGGGATGCAATAAAACACTGGAGTGGCATGTGGCAGAAGAGAGGGGTACGAAAACCACCTATTTCGTAAGCCCTACAAGGTTTTAAAACTTGGGCATTTGGTTTTGCGAAAAGGCACACGGGTCGTTAGATCAAAGGTTGGAGATCAGACGGTAGTCGTGGTTTAATGAAACAACGAGCTAAAATATGATGTGGGGCCTAGGGGTATAACGAAGAAGAGTTTTTAATATAATGTGGGGCTTGGGAAAATATAAAGTAGAGGTGCTTAATATAAGGTGGGGCTAGGGTCACATTAAGGCAGGGGAATAAGGTTTTTAACAAGGGTTTAAACATAAAGGGGTCAAGTGTTTTAAAACAAACAGGGTTTATTTTTAGAGAGTGGGACCCAAGATAAAATTTATTTCAAAATAATGTAAAAAAATGGGTTTTTCCATTTTTTGAATGAACAGAGGGGAATGAATGAAGGGGAAAATATTTTAGTGAGGGAAAATGGGGTTTTAGCATAGGGAAAGAGGTTTTAAGAAGGGGGCAAGGCTAAATGAGGGGATTGAGATTCAAAACATGGAAGTTTAGAGCATGAAAGTGTTAGAAATATTAAATGAGAGATAATGGAGAGGTTAAATGAAAAATAATGAAGGGAGTGAGATTTCTGAAAATAAATGATAATCAGGGAATATTATTTTCAGCAAACTATAAAAAATACACAATCATCTAGTGATACTGTAGAATACAAGAGACTAACATTTACCACAAAAAATTTGTGATTTTTTCCACAAATTCATTCATTGTAAGCTGTGATAACATTAGTTCATGAAACAGACTAGTATATTCATAATAATAAATTTCACTTAGATATCGATCCTTAAACTACTTCTGGAATTTCTCCCAAGTTATTGTCTTTTCCTCCAATAATTGCACATTTTTGGCCTCCTCCCACCAAAGAGTAGCTTTATCTTGCAGCTAGTAAATGACCAATCTGGACTTCAATTTTCTCTTGTATTCTTAAATTTGAAATAAGTAATCATGATTTTGTGTCGTCGTCCTCCTCTCCATCATAAGTAGGGGGGATTAATATTTCTAAATTCCCCTCGCACTTTTGTTTTTTTCTTTCTATTCACTCCACTGGGAAAAATTTTCTTAGACTCCACTCTGTTAGCTCTCTATAATTTTAGCAGATTGGCAAGACTAAAAATACAGAGACAACATATAAACCACTTTGGGATTCTAGGATCTGGCACTCCTGAATCCAGAGAGGGATCTCTCTATAAGTGCAAAGATTGATGTATCTTTAAGGCTTGAAATGTGATATTAGGCTAGTTATGAGGAACAAGGTTTTGTTTGTTTTGGTTGGGCTAAGATAAATGAAGGTGAAGGAAGTATAAATGAAGGGTGAAGATGTATGAAAGTGAAATATTGATTCAGCTAACAAGATAGGAAAGGAGCAGCTTCAATCTATTAGGCTATGGAGTCATAGTAGGATTTAATTGAAACAACAAGGTTCAAGAGTGGTCCATGGGGCAAGTCATCTATGTCAAAGGATCTCTTTAAAGTTGATTTTATGGAATGGAATGAAATAATAAGAAGGGGAATCAAAAAAATGAAGAACAAAGAGCAGCCTAAGATCAAGTAAGTACTTTGAAACTATCCTGGTTTTGACATGCGCTTAAGAAAGACATAAAAGTTATCTAAGATCAGGAAAGTACTTTGAAACTAGTCTTATTTCGATGCAATCTCAATAGAAAACATTTAAAACACAAATATAATAGCTTAATATCAAGTAAGTACTTTGAACCTATCTTGCTTTCAGCATATTCAAAGGAAAAACATTCAATATAACAATAAAAGTAGTCTAAGATCAAGTAAGGACTTTGAAGCGTTTCTGCTTTCAACATACTTTAAGGGAAAATTTCAAACCACCTTTGGAGAAGAGACTAGAGAACAGGGCTAACCATAGACTTCCCTAGTTCAACTTTACTTAGCAAACATTGAAAATGACATTTAAGAAAAATGTTTAAAATCTAGACAGTAAGAGAAGGGAACACAAACATCTTGACTACTTGGACTGTATTAAATCATTCTTAAACAACACAACTGGAAGAAAACATGTAGATAAAACTTATCAGTAAGAGCAGGGTACCTTTGACAGTAAATACTAACTCTATAATTGCTTTTCTTTATCAGAGAAGATGGAAAAAATAGAAACAGAAATAAAATGACATGTTACAATAAGAAAAACATCACCATTGACATAGACCATGTTCCCATAAATCAACTTGTATTTGATGCTTCAAACTAGTTACAATCTTCAAGTCCAATGGGTCTCTATAGCTTCAAACTTCTCATCTCAAATTGGGTATCTTCAATTACAAACGGAGCTTACAACAGCTTTTGAAAACTATTTACATGCAACAGATATTCGAAGACCAACCTTTGCCTCATCTTCTACAGAGGTATTTATAGAAGAAAAGAGGAGGTGGGATGTAAAATAAGATCTCTAGGCTCAATTAATTTAGTTTAATGCTTCTTGGACTTTGAGGGGCTCAATGGAGAAGTTTTATGATGTTTCTTTGTATTAATTTATTTTCATTAAGTTATTGAGCTACTTGGGAGAATTTGTTGACTTTAAGGCTCTTTATGATCTTTGTAATAACTTTGCTGATAGTTGTAATAAGTTCTTTTGATCTGCAATAACTGTTCAACTGTCTTGAGGCAAATATCTTTTGTTTTGGCAATAACTAGGCCTCCTTTGAATGCTTTGAGGTTGTAAGTGGCTCTTGGTAGCTGGAGAGGATTCACTTAGCCTCTGATGTGGCAGTGGAGGCTTCTCGGATGGATATATTGCTTTATCTTTCCCTAAAACACCTTTAATTCACTTTAGTTCTGTGTTTCAGGTCAAATTAGGATTAATTTGTGTCTTCTGGTCTTCATGATGTCTAGAACTGTGGATTAGGCCCTTGGTCAGCTGAATTTATGCCTTAATCCTTCAAAACTGTGTTAAAACCTTTAAACATTGATTTCAACTTTGATTTTATCCCTGGATACTGATACTTTTTGTCTGTGGAGTTTGTTGTGTTTTTATTGCTTTTGCGGGCGCATAGAGGGTTTTAAAATAGCACCAGTACTCATGAGGCACAGATGAAACATGATATGGAAGCATGCAGAGTGATCTCCTTGACGAATAGAGGCCTAGGGGATCGTCATCCCTAGCCCTTCATTTCCTTTAAGAAAAAAATGGAAAACCTTTAAAACCTGCAAAAATACAGAAAATTTATGAAAAATCCTGCGTGGATGGGTAAAAACTACTTTGGAGGTTGAGGTTGGATTACGACTGTTGGATGAAAGCATACAATGGTCAAGATTGCTTGCTGGGGACAAAAAGGAGAGGCGGTTGGATTAAGTCCAGGTCGTTGGATCAGATTGATCAACGATCGAGATTAATCGGGTTTTTATAATGCGGAGGGGGCAACATAATAATGAAAATGGAGGAAAATATAGTGGAAAGGGGCAAAAATCCTTTAGCGGAGGAAAAATGGGTTTAATGAAATTTGGGGTTGTGGAAAGATTCTGGGCCGTTGGATTAGACCAGCAAACAAAGATCAATGAAGGAGATTTAAAATAAGAAAATATAATGTAAATGGGAAAGGTGGTTTTAGTTGTAAAAACCACTGGTCTTGCGCTGCTCTTAAGCAGTTTCAAAAATCTTCAGAAAAAATGCAGTATGCCTCACCGCTCGCCACGTGTCCTTGGGAAAACCACTTTTTTAGCATTATTTTTTTGCGTTAAACTTTTGGCGCAGAAAAAACATGAAACTCAATGTCAGCCATCGGATGGATGGGCGCAGATCCAACGGTGTGGATCACATGCGACAGAGGGTAAGTGTGTGGGTGGAAAAGGTGGTTAGGGTCAAAGGCGGATTAGATCTGGATCGTCGGATCACCGGAATGGATGGTTAGGATTTATCGATGGGGGAGGAAATTCCCAAAGGAGTTGGGCCTATCGGGTTGAATCTAGACCGTAGGATTAAAATAATGGATGCTCCAGATTACTTCTCAAGGACACGGAAGCAATGCGATACGAGGGGTTTAGGCGGAGATCGGGTAAATGTGGACCGTTGATCTGCAGAGATCAACGGTGGATCTTTGCCGAAGATTTTTCAACTGTAGGCTTTATGAAACAAGAAAGGGCAGTGGGGTTTGATCTGGACCGTCGGATCTATGAAATGGACGGTCCAGATGGGATCGTAGGGTCCCAAATTGGAGGAGAAAAGGGGAAGACAACAAAAAAATGCGCCGATGTGATTAAGCGCAAGCCGTTAGATCTAGGAGAGATCAACGGTGGAGATTCAATCGACGGGTTTAATGTCGAAAGACTATGGCGGAGGGTGATTAAATCTTGGCCGTTGGTTCTTGTGGATTCGCCGGTCCAGATTAAATCGCATGTTTGCAATCCAAGGAGGGAAAGAGAAACACCAAAGGAAAAACTGTGATGCGATGAAGTATCGACCATCGGATCAAAGGATGATCGACAGACCTGATTAAATCAGAGATCGCATAATCGGAGGAAACCAAAGGATGGCACTTTAGAATTTTCTGATGTGATTAAGCATGAGCTGTCAATCTAAAAACTAGATCAACGGTGGAGATTTAGTTATCAAGGCAAAATGGGAAATGGCGGGTGTTGAGGAAGAAATATGGATCGTCGGATCTGGGGGTAGTGAAGAGGATCAACGGTTGAAATTCACCGAAACAATGAACTGTTGGACTTAATGAAAAGTCGGGTTCTTATGAAATACGAAGGGGAAAAAGGTTTTGGAAAGGCTTTTTAATGTTTTTAGTGCCTAGTTGCGGGGCTCTGGGTTATGTGAAGAAGGCAAAGGGATCGGGGGTTAAAGGAAGCAGGGCTAATCACAATCAGAGAAAAGAAAGGAACCAACAAATGGTTATATGTTTATTTGCGATACGATTTCCCAATGATCATTGATCAGTTTTAGATCAACGGCTGACATTCGCCTAAACAACAAACTATCGGGTTTAGACAAAAAGTTGGGTTTTATGAATTTCAAAGGAGAAAAAGGTTTTTAGACGAGTCTTAAGGAATTTTAGCACCCGGTTGCAGGGCTTATAGTCCTATGAGAGGAGGGGTTATAGAAGTTAAGCCCTCGGGGGCTAAAATTCTGTATAATGAAATATAAGTGTTTTTTAGGCTTAAAACAGAGTTTTCAAGCCAATTGAAGGGTTTCGATAGGGGAATGAAGGATTTTTAAAGCAAAAGGTAGGAGACAAAATGGTTTTAAAAGGGTCTTGAAGTAATTTTGAAGGTTAAAATGAGGGAAATGGAGGATTTTTATGAGGAAAAGGGGATGAAAAATGGAGGTCAACTATGAGAGAAAGAAGCAGAAAAATGATGAAACATGGGATTTTTAAGGAGTCTCTTTCTTTAGGTAGACAACAAATTTTGAGGGATTTTGTGAGGGAAACAATAGTGAAGATTATCTTAAAGGAAAAAGACCATCAAGAGACTTCAAGAACTAACAATTTTAAATCATGAATTGTTTCTTGAAGGCTAAAAAAATTTCTAGCCACCATTTGACATGAAAATTTTATAGGTGGCTAACAGTGGCTCCAACATGGGATGGCAGCTCCTTGGAGGTGCCAAGAACCTTAGAAATGTCTTCTCTAGAAGCTGATCAATGCCTCATCCATTTGGGCTGCAACTTTCTTTCTTTTTGCTGTGATAATGTTAGTAGCCATCAAAAACAATGGAGTTCAATCAAAACAAGCTTTCTACCTACCTAATCCTAATGATATAACATTTTTCCCCCTTTCAGAGTGCATTTGGATTGGAAAAATATTTTTACAAACATTTTATTCTTTTGAGAAAACATAAAACTATTGTATTTCTACCCTTATTTCTCCATGAACTCAGATTAAGTTGTTGAGTTCATAAGCTTCTCTACCTAACTACACTCTGTCAGGATTAGACTTTCTGACAGATTTTTATTCACTAAATTCTAAAAGAGGAAATTTAAAAGAAAACAAGCCAGGATTGAACAGTATAACTTGTTTCTGATCTATGGCATAAAGACAAGCTGCACATAGACAAAAATTTACAGAAAAATAAAGAAAAATGGTGAAGGCTTAAGATCTAAAAACTAAATAATATCCTTCACTTTCTTTCAGCTCTGTTTTTAGGCTTGTTTGAGTTGTTTTTCTCTTTGTTCACTGGTTCAAGTTTTGGGCATATTAGAACCAGTTTATCTTCTATATTTGGCTTAGGATTTAAATAGATTGGAGCCATGCATCTTTTTGAAAATCATAGGTTTAAATTTTGAGCTTGTTTGAACCTTTTTTCTTCTATCCTAATCTTCCTAATTGATAAGCCAAGATTAAGTTGTTTGGCATATCTATTTCACTAACCTATCAGCAATAAATTGAAAAAATAATTAGTCATGATTAGGTTGTATGACTAACTAGGAGTATTTTTTTTAGGAGTGGCATTTGAGCTTGCACACTTTCAGACTTTGTTTCTATTTTTTGGCATGGGGCTGTACCTTTCTTGTTTTTTACAATCTGCCCTCTTTTTCTTGTTCTATTGTTTTTGTATTTTTTTTTTTTACTTTCTAACTTTGAATGCAATGAAGAGTGTGATATTCACAATGAGAAAAATAAAAAGGCTTCCAAACTGACATGGTCAAGAAAAATAATGTTTGAGCATCCTGCCATTGATAGGACCCCCAAACAGTTCAACTCCACTCAACTCTTGTAAAAATAAGGCATTGTTACCAGCAGTAGAATGAATGAGATAAGGGTCAAGCCATAAGTTATTAAATTTCCCATGAGTACCCTTATCTTCTCTCCTTGAATCCCACTTTAACACTTTGTCACCAATGTTGAAATTACTGGCCTTTGTCCTTCTATCAAAAAGCTTCTTGATGCTTTCTTGCTTTTGTAATGCTTTGTTGTGAAACTCCTCTCTGGTTTGCTGAAGATGTATGGTCTGATTTATTCTTCTTATCATGTCATTGTCTTCAGACTGTACTTCTTGGATTAGCTTCATGATTGGCACACCTAGGTTGGTTGGAAAAATTGTATCAACTCCATATACAAGCTGGTAGGGTGACATTCCAATTGAATTTTTAAGTGTTAATCTGTCAGCCCAAAGTGCATGTACCATCTTTGTGTGCCATGATTTCTTATTGTCCTCCAGCAACTTCTTGATTATGTTCACCAAGATTTTGTTTGAGGATTCTACTAGTCCATTACCTTGAGGGTAATAAGCAGTAGAATGCCCCAATGTAATTTGATATTTGTGACATAATTCAACCATATTTTTGGATCCAAATGCAGTTGCATTGTCAGTAATAATCTTTGTAGGACAGCCAAATCTAGATAGGATATGATTTTCAAGAAATTTTATAATAACGGAATCATTGGCTTTCCTAGAAGGGATGGCTTCTATCCATTTGGTGAAGTAGTCTGTTGCAGTGAGAATCCATTTATGTTGGGCATATGAGGGTGGATGGATTTTTCCTATGAAGTCAAGACCCCACTGTTGAAAAGGAGCTTCAACAGTGATTGGATGTAAAGGTAAGGGCAGCAATTTTATTTTGCCTTCAAAAAGTTGGCATTTATGCTAGGAAATGATCATCTTATGGACATCCTGAAAGAGGGAGGGCCAATAGTAACCATCTCTAAGGATTTTGTTGGCAGTTGTCTTCCAATAGAGGTGGCCTCTGCATTCTCCTTCATGGAATTCATGCTTGACCTTATCTACATCATTCTCAGGTAAACATTTAAGCAATAAACCACTAACATTTTTCCAATATAGACATTTATCTAAAATGTAGTAGTTCACAGCCTTTAACTTTAAAAACCTTGCCTTTTTTTGGTCAAACCAGGAGGTGTATTCAGATTGAGCAAAACATATACAATATCAGCATACCAAGATGAATTCAAGAAATGATTTTCAATAATAGGAGTGGACAACTCCTCTTGTTCATCTAATGCATTTATCATATTTATATCAAGAGCTTCAAATTTTGATTCAGCCATTAATCTAGCTAGTCCTTGGCCTTTTATGAGTTTAGTGGGCTTGATTTCTAAATCATATTCAAGTATCACAGCTATCCACTTACCTCTTTTTCCATCTGGGTCTTGTGTTAGAATGTCTTTCACGACTGAATTAGGCACAAATGCAATGATGTGGGAGTGAAGAATGTAAACTCTGAAGTCTTCTAAAGCTTTGACCAAAGAAAAAGCTTTCTTTTCCATGATGTTGTACTTCAGAGGTGTATCTCTCAGTGCCTTGCTAAAGAATGCAATTGGCTTCTCTTGTCCATTTGAATTTTTATGCAGTTGGACAACAGCCACTGTATGTTTCGATGCAAATAAAAAAATGAAAAAATATTTTGAAAAGTCAGGACTTATAAGAACTGGTGTTTTGGTTAATGCTTGTTTTACCAGCTCAAAATATTTCTTTGCTTCCAAGGTCCATTTAACTCCTTGTTCCTTTTTCAGCATGTTTGTTATGTTTCTAAGGAGTTCAGCCAAGTTGGGTATGAACCTTCTCAAGAAATAAATCTTTCCAATGAAAGATTGAAGTTCCTTGATGTTTCTAGGATGAGTGATTTGCAATATAACCTCAATCCTTTTTGGGTCTATCTTTATCCCCTTTTCTGATATGATGTGCCCAAGAAGTTTACCTTATTGGAGACCAAACATTGTTTTCTTAGGATTTAAAGACAAACCAAATTTTATGTGTTTCTCAAAGACTATTCTCAAGTGTTCTAGGTGTTCTTCATCTATTTTGGAAAAAAAAGTGATATCATTAAGATAAATAATGATGAAGAAGCCTAGTTATTTCGAAAATGCAATATCCATGGCTCTCTAAAATGTAGCACCAACGTCCATTAAACCAAAGGGCATTTTCACATACATGAAATTACCCCAAGGTGTAGTAAAATCTGTCTTTAATTGATCATTAGGGTGTACTAAAATATGATTGTATCTTGAGAAGCCATCTAGCAAAGAAATTCTTTTAGAACCAACTACCCTTTGTAAAATATGATCCATCTTGGGTAAAGGGTAGTTTTCCTTTAATGAGGCTTTGTTTAAGTCTCTAAAGTCAATAAAAAGCCTAATATCTCTTGTTTTATTCCTAACTGACACTATATTAGACACCCACTCTAAATATTTAATAGGAACAATAATCCCAACTTCATACATTTTCTTGATTTCCTTTTCAACCAAAGGTAACTGAACAAGGTTTATTCTGTGCAGCTTTTGTTTGAAAGGTTTTTGGATTTCTTTGAGGGGTATCTCGTGCTGGATTATTTCTGTGTCATAGGATTTGAGATCCTCATAACTGCAAGCAAAAACATCAGAAAATTCTTTAAACAACTCTATGTATTTCAGTTTGATGTGAGCTAGTAAAGTCTTAGACAGTTTAATCATTTTTGGGTTTAGTTCACTGCCTATATTACACTCTTGTACTTCAGTTTCCATGGGCTCCAGTTTTGGCTTCTTTGCAAAATCATTGAAATCAAATAACGCTTCCAAAGGGACTAGTCCTTTTGGAAAATCTTGTGTGTTAGATTGCAGTGTTTCTAAATCTTCTTTTTCTGAATCTGCACTAATCTCTGTGCTATGTTTCAGTTTGTTAGTCAACAGATTTATATCAGCAATCCTTGGAGAGGTTTCTTCTTCATCAAATGGATTTTATTCATTAGAATAGTATGTTTCACAATCTGAATCTGAACTTGGTAGTTGAGATTCATTTCTGGACTGTAAGAAGTCTTGTATCTGTTTGTCTCCATCAAACACTTGCCAATATTTCTCATTTTCAAGAACAGCTGGTCGAAATTTGATTTGGGTAGTGCAAAGTTTGGTTTCATAAGGTGTCAGGCATGTTCTAGCAGCAAATCCCAAACCATTAGCAGCAATATTATGATTTCTTGGTACAAAGAGAAGCTAAAACTCATCAAATGTTTTCAATAAATCAAGGGTATCATTAATATAGGCTCTAAGTATGGGATGTTTAGCAGTATATTCCCCATTCACTTGCCTAATTATCAATTTGGAATCACAATGAACCTTTATTCTTTTGGCCCCTAATTTCTTCAATAAGTGCAGGCCCAAAAGGAGGGCTTCATACTCCGCTATGTTGTTGGTGCATTGAAAATTTAATTTGCAGGAATGTCCTTTAGCATGATTGTTCACTATATTTTGAAGCCACACTCCTACACCTGCATCAGTTTTAGTACATAATCCTTCAAAATGCATTCTCCAAAGAGGAATAGTTTCGGACTCACTAGTTTGATTTCTATCCTCTTCATCTTGTGTGCTTTTGGATTGTTCTTGAAGATCAGCACTGTGTTGATTTTGATCTAGTTCCTCATGTTCTTAATTTTGTTGAGGATTCCTTTCTTGACTCTCGAGGTTGAAAATTAATGGATGATTGATTTGCAGATTTAGACCTATGATTGGTTTGCTACGATTTTCTATTTTAGCAAACTGTTTTGAAGCTTATGTCTTGTCTTCCTCTTTATCCATGCGTGCCAGTATGTTATTTTGAGGTGTGTCCATTAATTCAGTTAAGGTTTCTTTCTCATATAAGGTTTCCTGATTGAAGAGAATGAATGAGTCAAGGCTTGTATGTACAGAATAAAGAGGAGAGTTTTCAGGTCTGTCTTTACTGGTAACCCTGTACTGCATGTGAGTTTCCCTGTAAATTCTTCTAGTTTGATTGAAAGTAGGGATGGTTGCATAAGTCATATCCATCTGCATTGTTCCTTGTAACTGAGCTCCCCAAGATCTTGATAACATCATACCATACTTGGGGGGTACATCATCCACTACAATATCCATCACTAAACACTTGGCTGGAATTTGTGCTAAGTTTACATAGAGGTCTTTGATTAATCCTAAACATTTCACTCTGCTTGAGTCAAAGGAGTAAAGATCTTTGTAAGTTTGAGTGATTTCAAGGCATAGACTTTCCATTATAGCTTTGGGCATTAAATTGTGTGAGGCCCCTATGTCATGCATCGCATTGTGTAAAATCTTGTCATGAATATTAAAACTAACATAAAATGGAAGAGTTGGCCCTTCTTGGTATCTACCTTCAATATTTGGACCAAATAAAAGCTCTGGTTGGTCATGATTAAGATTGAAAGTGTCATTATTCTCTTCTATGTTAAAAGCCTTCGAAATTTGGGATCTATATACATCTTGGGTAGCTAATTCAGTAAGAGGAATAGATATTTTGATTTTGGTAATTTCTTGTTCCAAACTAAAAGGCATCTGATTCTTTAACATGTTTGTTTCTGCTTTATTAACCACCACTTTATCAGCAAAATTAGTTTGTTGATTTCCTCTATTTACATTGGTCAGAATTGTTTTAATAGGAGAACTAGCTGAGATACTACTGCTGCTAAGATCTGCACTCTGTTTTTCATTGATTTGAGTACCTTGTTCTTTGTTTTTATTAGAATTTGCAACCACTGTTTTGCAGTCTTGGGTTTGTTTATAGGACTGTTTTTTGCAGATTTATCAGAGGTTTGGGTTTTAGGAGTTTCCTGTTTGATTTTACTCCTAAGGTCATACTCTTTTGGAGTCTCTATGATGACATTCTCCATATCTTGATAATAACTTTAATCTTCTGTTCTTTTATCATCATAGGGTGTGTATAGATCATGTTTCCTATTATAATGAACTTCAAACTCATCATTGTCCACTCCCAACTTGTTTATATCATCTTCCTCTGTTTGATCAATTGTATCTTCAACCTAACTTACATAATTTTGATGAAAAGGAGGCATAATATCCTGATCAGGGTCTCTTGGTCTGTTTTGAGGTTTATTTCTCTTGAATTTCTGATTTTGGTTTTGAGATTGGCTTCTGTTTTTAGGAGTTGATTGTTTTTTACTTGCTTGTGCTTTCTCAAGTATGCTCATCTTTTTCATCATCTCCTCCATCATTCTTTCCATCTTAGAGTTAGATGTGGAAGGGGAATATTCCTCTCTAAATGACACTTTCTTCTCACTCCTCATTCTTGCTCTTTTATCCATTATATTAACTTCCATAGCTGAGGCTCCTTTCTGCATGTCTTCTAGAGTCAGAGGATCTCTTTCTCTAAGTTGATAAGCCATTTCAAGATCAAATCATTCAAGAAACTTGTTTAAAGTTGAGCCTTGTGGAGGTTTTAGACCCGGGGGAAGTGCATTATACACACTATTGAACCTAGTGCAATAAGCTTGAACACTTTCCCCAGTGTTTCTTTGGAGATTCTTGTAGTTCGAAAGTATTTGTAGAGGGTTTTTCTTTACTTCCCATTTGTTTAAGAATATATGATGGAAGACTTGGAGATCATTAATAGTGTGAGGGGTTAAGCCTTTGAACCATTTTCTTGCTTCTCCCCCTAAACTCTGAGCAAATAATCTAAGTTTGACAGTTTCATCATCAATCTCATTTATGTCAAAGTAGTCATTCATCTTATCCACATGTTGTGAAGCAGTAGTAGCACAACTGGCATCATACGAAGGTATCTTGGAATGGTAGTCCTATGGAATATTGACTAGAGGTAAAGGAAGGACCAAGGGAGTATACCATGTTGCCATGATAGGAGGTTGTGGAAAAAGTGGGGGGTTTACAGGTGGAGGATGTAAAATGAGAGGGGTTTGATGGAATTGTGTGGTTTGGATAGTGGATGTATGGATAACATATGTGGATGGACCAGCAAGAGATTGTTGAGCAGATCTAGGATGAAAGAAACCAAAATTATGAAGGAAATGTAAATCAGGTGGTGTAGTTTCTATGCTACTAGGATGCTCACTTCTGTCTTGGGATGAAGGTGGAGATTCAGAGTCTATCTGAATTATATCATCAAGTGACCTATTTTTAAATGGGTTTCTTAAGTCAACTTGTGATTTTTGTAGAGCTGTAAGATTATCTGGGACAGAATTAGCTCTATGGATTAATCTAACATAGTTGAAGATGTGGCCTTAGGAGACTTCCTAAGTATTATTTCAGGGTTGTCAACTATATCAGGTGGGTTTGGATAAGGATGGCTCCTATTATGAATTCTTTTAGAAGCCACTATGCTACATTTTCAGACCCAACTAAACAAGAAAATTTTAACCAAATATGACAATCTTTAGGAGGCTAACTGATCTTTAAAACAAGAAAAATTTAATCCTTAAAGTCTTCTGACTGAGTTTGTATGATGTTATGAGAGTAATGGGTTTCCCAGTGGAGTCTTAAGGTCTGTTTAGGATTGTGGAGTCACCAAGTGGAAATTTTTAGCTCTTTTGAAGGTAAAATGTTTTATGGTCCATCACCATGTTTATTTAAATACCAATATGAAATGTTTTTTGGGTTTTTCTGAGTTTTTTTAGTCTGATGGGTTCTAAGAGTGTTCTAAATCTGCTTCAACACTTAGCTATGGTGATGAGACAAAGAAAATTTACTCCTATGGCTTAGCTAGATAATTCCTTCAAGGTTTGATAAGCTCTTAAGAGAATCCTAAGGGTTCCTTAGTTTGTCACTGATTCAAATAAGTTTTATCATGATTACCATTGCTTTGGTAGTTCTTGAAGAGAGCTACTTATACTGCACTGAACACTGAGTACTTTGTTTCAAGGATTTTACTCAGAAGTTCCACAACGGAGTTGCCAGAATGTTAGCTCCCTGTAATTTTAGCAGGTTGGCAAGACTAAAACTACAGAGGCAACATATGAACCATTTTGGGATTCTAGGATATAGCCCTCCTGAATCCAGAGAGGGATCTCTTTATAAGTGCAAAGATTGATGTATCTTTAAGGCTTGAAATGTGATATTAGACTAGTTATGAGGAACAGGGTTTTGTTTGTTTTGGTTGGGCTAAGATAAATGAAGGTGAAGAAAGTCTAAATGAAGGGTGAAGATGTGTGAAAGTGAAAGATTTATTCAGCTAACAAGATAGGCAAGGAGAAGCTTCAATCCATTGGGCTATGAAGTCATAGTAGGATTTAATTGAAACATCAAGGTTCAAGAGTGGTCCATGGGGAAAGTCATCTATGTTAAAGGATCTCTTTAAAGTTGCTTTTATGGAATGGAATGAAACAATAATAAGGGTAATAAAACAAATGAAGAACAAAGAGCAGCCTAAGATCAAGTAAGTACTTTGAAACTATCCTGCTTTTGGCATGTGCTTAAGAAAGACATAAAAGTTATCTAAGATCAGGTAAGTACTTTGAATCTAGCCTGCTTTCGATGAACTTTCAATAGAAAAAATTTAAAACACAAATTGAATAGCTTAAGATCAAGTAAGGACTTTGAACCTATCCTTCTTTCAGCATACTCAAAGGAAAACCATTCAAGATAACAATAAAAGTAGTCTAAGATCAGGAAAGAACTTTGAACCTATCCTTCTTTCAACATACTTTAAGGGAAACTTTCAGACCACCTTTGGAGAAGATACTAGAGGATAGGGCTAACCATAGACTTCCCTATTTCAACTTTACTTAACAGACATTGAAAATAACATTTAAGAACAATGTTTAAAATCTAGATAGTAAGAGAAGGGAACACCAACATCTTGACTGCTTGGACTATATTAAATCATTCTTAAACAACACAATTGGAAGAAAACATCTAGATAAAGCTTATCAGTAAGAGAAGGGTACCTTTGATAGTAAATCCTAACTCTATAATTGTTTTATTTATCAGAGAATATGGACAGAATGGAAACATAAATAAAATTACAAGTTACAATAAGAAAAACATCACCATTGACATAGACCAGGATCCCATAAATCAACTGGTATTTGATGCTTCAAACCAATTACAATCTTCAAGTCCAATGGGTCTCTACAGCTTCAAACTTCTCATCTCAACTTAGGTATCTTCAATTACAAACAGAGCTTATAGCAACTTCTGAAAAATATTTACATGCAACAGATATTTGAAGACCAACCTTTGCCTCATCTTCTACAGAGGTATTTATAGAAGAAAAGAGGAGGTGGGATGTAAAATAAGATCTCTAGGCTCAATTAATTTAGTTTAATGCTTCTCGGCCTTTGAGGGGCTCAATGGAGAAGTGTTCTGATGTTTCTCTGTATTAATTGATATTCATTAATTTATTGAGCTACTTGGGAGAATCTGTTGACTTTAAGGCTCTTTATGATCTTTGTAATAAATTTGCTGATAGTTGTAATAAGTTCCTTTGATCTGAAATAACTATTCAGCTATCTTGAGGCAAATATATTCTTTTCTGGCAATAACTAGGCCTCCTTTGAATGCTTTGAGGCTGCAGGTGGCTTTTGGTAGCTGGAGAGGATTCAATTAGCGTCTGATATGGTAGTGGAGGCTTCTCAGATGGATAGATTGCTTTATCTTTCCCTAAAACACCTTTAATTCACTTTAGTTCTTTGTTTCAGGTCATATTAGGCTTAATTTGTGTCTTCCGGTCTTCATGATGTCTTTAACTGTGGATTAGGCCCTTCATCAGCTAAATTTATGCATTAATCCTTCAAAACCATGTTAAAACCTTTAAACATTGATTTCAGCTTTGATATTATCCCTGGATATTGATACTCTTTGTCTGTGGAGTTTGCTATGTTTTTATTGCTTTTGTGGGTGCACAGAGGGTTTTAAAATAGCACCAGTACTCATGAGGCACGGATGAAACATGACATGGAACCCTACAGAGTGATATGCTTCAGAAATTGAGGCCCGAGGGATCGTCATCTCTAGCCCTTGATTTCCTTTAAGAAAAAACATTGAAAACCTTTAAAACCTACAAAAATACACAAAATTTATGAAAAATCCTACGTGGATGGGTAAAAACTGCTTTGGAGGATGAGGTTGGATCGCGGCTGTTGGATGAAAGCATCCAACAATCAAGATTTCTTACCGGGGTCAAAAGGGAGAGGCGGTTGGATAAATGGTGGTTGGATTAAGTCCGGGCTGTTGGATCAGATTGATCAACAATCGAGATTAATCGGGTTTTTATAATGCATAGGGGGAAACATAATAATGAAAATGGAGGAAAATATAGTGGAAAGGGGAAAAAAACCTTTGGCGGAGGTAAAATGGGTTTAATGAAATTTGGGGTTGCGGAAATATTATGGGCCGTTGGATTAGACCAACCAAAAGAGATCAACGACGGAGATTTAAAATAAGAAAATGTAATGTAAATGGGAAAGGTGGTTTTGGTTGTAAAAACCACTGGTGTCACGCTGCTCTTAAGTGGTTTCCAAAATCTTCAGAAAAAATGCAATATGCCTCGCCACCTACCACGTGTCCTTAGGAAAACCAAATTTTTCACGTTATTTTTCGGCGTTAAACTTCTGGTGCAGAAAAAACGCGAAACTCAATGTCAGACGTCAGATGGACAGGCGCAGATCCAATGGTGTAGATCGCACGCGATGGAGGGTAAGATGCGCGGGTGGAAAAGGTGGTCAGGGTCAAAGGCAGATTAGATCTAGACCATCAGATCACAGGAATGGACGGTCAGGATTTAACGATGGGGGAGGAAATTCCCAAAGGAGTTGGGCTTATCGGGTTGAATCTAGACCGTAGGATTAAAATAATGGACGGTCCATATTACTTCTTGGGGAAACGGAAGCAATGCAATATGAGGGGTTCAGGCAGAGATCAGGTAAATCTGGACCATTGATCTGCAGAGATCAACGGTGGATCTTTGCTAAAGATTTTTCAACTACGGGCTTTATGAAACAACAAAGGGTAGTGGGGTTTGATCTGGACCGTCGAATCTGTGAAATGGATGGTTTAGATGGGATCGTAGGGTCGCAAATCAGAGGAGAAAAGGGGAAGACAACAAGAAAATGTGTCGATGTGATTAAGCGCAAGCTGTTAGATCTAGGAGAGATCAATGGTGTAGATTCAATCAGCGGGTGTAATGTCGGAATACTATGGTGGAGGGCGATTAAATCTGGGCCGTCGGTTCTTATGGATTCGACAATCCAAATTAAATCGCATGTTTGCAATCTAAGGAGGGAAAGGGAAACACCAAAGGAAAAACTGCAATTCGATGAAGTATCGACCATCGGATCAAAGGATGATCGACGGACCTAATTAAATCGGAGATCGCATAATTGGAGGAAACCAAAGGATGACACTTTAGACTTT
Source organism: Pinus albicaulis (assembly GCA_034641835.2). Lineage (NCBI taxonomy): Eukaryota > Viridiplantae > Streptophyta > Pinopsida > Pinales > Pinaceae > Pinus > Pinus albicaulis. The sequence goes on along the minus strand of CM076578.1, from coordinate 349,989,038 downwards.
GCCAATGTGATTAAGCGCGAGCTGTCGATCTAAAAACTAGATCGAAGGTGGAGATTTAGTTATCAAGGCAAAAGGGGAAATGGTGGGTGTTGAGGAAGAAATATGGACCGTCGTATCTGGGGGTAGTAAAGAGGATCAATGGTTGACATTCACCGAAACAATGAACTGTTTGACTTAATGAAAAGTCAGGTTTTTATGAAATACGAAGGGGAAAAAGGTTTTGGAAAGGATTTTTAATGTTTTTAGTGCCCGGTTGCAGGGCTTTGGGTTATGTGAAGAAGGCAAAGGGTTCGGTGGTTAAAGGAAATATGGCTAATCACAATTAGAGAAAAGAAAGGAACCAAAAATGGTTATATGTTTATTTGTGATGCGATTGGCCAACGATCATTGATAAGTTTTAGACCAATGGCTGATAATCGCCTAAACAACAAACTGTCGGGTTTAGACAAAAAGTCGGGTTTTTTTCTTGAAACAACAAAGGGCAATGGGGTTTGATCTGGACCTTCGGATCTATGAAATGGACGGTCTAGATGGGATCGCAGGGTCGCAAATCAAAGGAGAAAGGGGGAAAACAACAATGAAATGCGCCGATGCGATTAAGCGCAAGTCATTAGATCTAGGAGAGATCAACGGTGGAGCTTCAATCGGCGGGTGTAATGTCAGAAGGCTATGGTGGAGGGTGATTAAATGTGGGCCGTCGGTTCTTGTGGATTCGACGGTCCAAATTAAATCGCATGTTTGCAATAGGAGGAGGGAAAGGGAAACACCAAAGGAAAAATTGTGATGCGATGATGTATCAACTGTCGAATCAAAGGATGATAGAAAACCTCGATTAAATTAGAGATCAAATAATCGGAGGAAACCAAAGGATGGCACTTTAGACTTTGCATGATGCGATTAAGCGCGAGCCATCGATCTAAAAACTAGATCGACAGTGGAGATTTAGTTATGAAGGCAAAAGGGGAAATGATGAGTGTTGAGGAAGCAATATGGATCGTCGAATCTGGAGGTAGTAAAGAGGATCAACGGTTGACATTCGCCGAAAAAATGAATTGTCAGACTTAATGAAAAGTCGGGTTTTTATGAAATACGAAGGGGAAAAAGGTTTTGGAAAGGCTTTTTAATGTTTTTAGCGCCCAGTTGTGGGGCTCTGGGTTACGTGAATAAGGCAAAGGGATTGGGGGTTAAAAGAAACAGGGCTAATCACAATTAGAGAAAAGGAAGGAACCAACAAAGGTTTATATGTTTATTTGCAATGTGATTGGCCGACGATCATTGATCGGTTTTAGATCAATGGCTGACATTCTCCTAAACAAAAAACTGTCGAGTTTAGACAAAAAGTGGGGTTTTATGAATTTCAAAGGAGAAAAAGGTTTTAGACGAGTCTTAAGGACTTTTAGCACCCAGTTGCGGGGCTTATGGTCCTATGAGAGGCAGGGTTATGGAAGTTAAGCCCTCAGGGGCTAAAATTCTGTATAATGAAATATAAGTGTTTTTTAGGCTAAAAACAGAGTTTTTAAGCCAATTGGAGGGTTCCGATAGGGGAATGAAGGCTTTTTAAACCAAATGGTAGGAGACCAAATGGTTTTAAAAGGGTCTTGAAGTAATTTTGAAGCTTAAAATGAGGGAAATGGAAGATTTTTATGAGGAAAATGGGATGAAAAATGGCGGTCAACTATGAGAGAAAGAAGGGGAAAAATGATGAAACATGGGATTTTTGAGCAGTCTCTTTCTTTAGGTAAACAACAGATTTTCAGGGCTTTTGTGAGGGAAACAATAGTGAAGATTATCTTAAAGGAAAAATACCATCAAGAGACTTCAATAACTAACAATTTTGAATCATGAATTGTTTCGTGAAGGCTAAAAAAAATTTTAGCCACCATTTGATATGAAAAATTTTATAGGTGGCTAACACACTCCGCTCTCAAGTTTCTCTGATTTAGTGCTTCATTTAGTTCCTCTTAGAGTCTTAGGTTCTATTTTTTATGGCTAGAATTTTTAGTTAGTCCTCTAATAATTCTTTCTTATTCCTCGTAGGCCATTATAAACCGCTCATTGTTGTTTCTCAAATACGTGAATTTATTCTGCAAATTTTTTATCACATCCATGAACTAGGAAGTGGTGGGGTTAACACCTTCACCCAATTCAACATATAAATATGCTCCTCCCTTGATGGTTGGAGTGGTATCTTACCATTACTCTGATGTACCTTCAATTACACAGAATTACAATTCAGTTCTACAGGTACATGTATTTTTTTTATTAATTAATTTATTTCAAGTCACAAAGTGCTACTATTTCCTGTAGTGGTCCCTTGACCCAGTAGTTTTGTTGGGTTATGATACCATTTCTCAAGAACCCAACTTCCACTACTAATTTTTTTTTTTTTTTTATACATACATTGATATTCCTAATTCATTTCATACCTTGTTGAATATATCATTATGGATTGTATGGCTGTTCGTAATTCATTTCATACCTTGTTGAATATATCATTATGGATTGTATGGATGTTGTTTAACTTTATTAATGTTCCTTGTTTATTGTTTATCATACTTTCTTTCTTAGAGTACACGTTATTGATATTAAATTTTATTAGGAAAATTGTATATTTGGTGTTCTTCATTATGATTCTACTTTTCTAGTTTCCTATATGACTACAGTGACTATAGCATTGTGTTGGAAATTTACTAATTTAAAGGATAACCCTATACATAAAAAATCCACTCCATACCTATGGATGTGAAAATCTTACCCTAAACTTACGTTTATTTGTATGTGGTTATGAGGATTCCATACCCTAGATGCTTCCATGGTCTTTAGGATTTTATGACCATTCTTAACCATAATTATGGTGATTATATGTGACACATGTGATGTTGGAATGATAACCATATACACAACCACCACCTCATCTACACCCATGTGCTCTTCCTATGCGTCGATCAAGTGGCTTCGAACCCTTGGTGGATTGTAGCTCTAGGAAAATCAATGGTTTATATCATGATTTGGTAAATATTTTCATTACATTTGTCTTTTTGTGCATGTATTCTTATGAGGTTCGATATATAGAAGCAGTAAGAATTACTGTAAGAACTCCAGGATTTTCTCACCCTGCTCTTGACCATTGTTTCCAAATCTCAAGGTTACTCACTTCCCTCACTTGTTCGGTAAGTTGTTCCATCATTCTAGTTTTGTCTCTTACCTACTAGTTGCAGAGTCTGGTGGATGAGCCATTAATGCTTGATTTTTTTTTGTTTAACCTAGACTTCTCAATGCTACCTGGATTGGGGCACAACAAATTCTTATTTACCTTGCATATATTCATTTTTCCCTGAGGGGTTTACACATGCAACCTCTAACCATGATATGATCTCTGTTAGGGTTTCTTTTCAATTTAATGGACTTACTTAATTTCTTATTATGTATTTTGAATCGATGGTTTTCTTGGTAATATTAGCAGGTGGAGCTTTCCCCTCCAGGGATTTCAACTGGTGTGCAAGTCGAGTTTTTTCTCCTATGAATAATCATGGCATTCTCTCCTTACCAGGTTGGTTATTAATTTAATGATTGTGGAATCCATGGCTGATATTGTCATTGTTCTATCATGAAGGTAGCTACAGAATTGAAACTCAAATTTTGGCCTTCGATTTGTAATTATTCAGTTTACGTTACTCGCACTTTTGTATCTACCAGGGTATTGTTTAGAATGACTAGACCTTGTAACTCGATTCATTTATAACTAATATATGGCGCCCTGTAAAGCACATTGTGTTGATTCGGGCATCATTATATGTATTTTTTATAAACATTATTGAATTTAATAGAGGTTATATAGTTTGTAATAGTTGGAGAACTAAGATATGTGTTCCAGTGAATGATTTACTAAGTTAATATCACAAGCTAATTGTTGGTAACTTAAGGGTTGTTTTTACTTCTCTTAGTTCATTGTATTCACACTATGTTAGTTTGCTGATGTGTATTTAATCTTGTTGGTTTGATAGTCTATGCATTTATTTCTTTTTAACCAAGGAAAGATCAAAGTACATACAATTAGTGTATATATATATATATATATATATATATATATATATATATATATATATATATATATATATATATATATATATATATATATATAACTTAAGGGTTGTTTTTACTTCTCTTAGTTCATTGTATTCACACTATGTCGGTCTTCTGATGTGTATTTAATCTTGTTGGTTTCATAGTCTATGCATTTATTTCTTTTTAACCCAGGAAAGATCAAAGTACCTACAATTAGTATATATATATATATATATATATATATATATATATATATAGTTTAATGTCTTTGATTTGAATTCAAAGGGTGTGAATACCCTTCTATGTTTGGTTCTACCTAAACATTTCTAGGAATTAAATTTCCTTTACAGTTAAATAAATGGATGATGAATTATTCTTGGCTTTAGCTGGTCCTCAATTATGGAATTATGTTTTTATGAGTGATTTTGTTTTCTTATAAATAGTTTATAAAAAATTCAAGGTTATTTCAGTGTACAATTTATATATAGATATATATAACTATTGATAGTTTTTTTATAATACTAATGTGTCGTACTAATCCAAGTTACTTTTGATATTGATAGTGCTCCTTGTCGTTCTTTCCAACTATACTATGTATAGATTAACATAGAATCATCACGACTAGGTTAATTTACCCATTAGTTGAAACACACTACTGGAATTTCGTTTGTTGGATTATTCTCTACTACATCAATTCCTTATCCAAGGATGTCCAAAAATATCAAGTAAATGTTTTTGGAGTAAAATACTTGGTTGGAAATATTGTTAACCTACTACGCATTTTTTTTTCTTGTAATTTCTTAGATTCTGGGTAATCAAATTTCTTTTACTCTACCACATATGTATTGTGACATACACATACATCTAATTTAAAAAAAAAAAAAAAAAAAACTTCTTACAAACTCCAAAGCAAAACTTACTAACTTATACCAATCCTTATAAAAAATCTAATCTTAAACCAACATATGACATTATCCTATAGCCCACCATGGAAAGTCTTGTCATAATATATGATTTGGTTTAAGGCTTATTGTATTAAACCAACAACATCAAAATTTAATATTGCTTAAGGTTTTCAACCTGCATATGGGAAGATATTTTTTAACCTTGATACAACCGATATAAAACTGACACATCAAAGAAAATAAATGAGGCAGGTACTAGTTAATAAAACCCCAGGATAGATGTGAGATTCACCATGATCATTTGCACTTTTTGATCATCTCACTTGAGATCTCCACCGTCCACTGTTGAGTTCTGCATGATCGACGGTGGTCGTTTTAAGCATGAATTACCTTGTTAATCCCACCAACCCTAGGATTTATTGACATTTTTTCATTATGCATGTGATTAGCTCTTCCGCTCCGGGTGTTATCACTACCGTAATTTGTTTCCAAACTTCGGCTTCGCCATTACTGAGACTTCCTCTCTAATTTGGGAATGCCTCAGAGGTGAAGTGCCCATTGGCTTGGCAACATGATGATTTTTAAGTTCCATTTGCAGAATGTCATGCGCTATAGGAAGAATGAGACCTTCGATGTCATGGCTTCTCTTGCCATTTCAGTTCCAGTGCTCCTCACCGCTACTAAGGTAAGAAAATAATTCCACTTCCCTGGATTTTACAATCTTTTCCTATGCATACATATTCTTAGGGTTTAAAATATTAAATCGAGTTCCTTATCCACTTGCTCCTCATTGTTGAAGGGTTTCAGTACGAATATTATTTTATCATGTCAAAAAATTCTTTCCATAGGTAATAACCCTATCAATTTCCTTAAATCGTTTTATCATAGATTCCTTTGTTTGAATAGAAGAATGCTTATCTCCTTGGAAAGTTTTTCCTTAGTGTATATTGTAATTAGTTGTCTGCTACAGGTTTTCTATTTCATTGTTGGCGGCTCTCCTGATTCGAAATAACAATTTGACAATTCCATTTACTGTGGCGCATTGCTAATATATCTCGCTCATTTCCAGGTACACAAGTTGTTTGCACTGAGACTCAGAAGATTCTTTGCCTCGGGTGAATTCTTCTAGTAATTTCTAGGGTTTAGAAACCTAATTCTTGGCTCTCTCTATGGAATATACTGCCAACATTATTTAGGATTTAATTCAATTTATTTGATATTGTAAAATGTAAGAGACAGGATTCTGGCCAAAACCATTGGGCCTCAGATAATATTTCTCTCTCGGACTCTCAATTTCTGTAACATTTCACCATGTTTTATTATGAAAGATTCACTGCTTATTTACACACAGTGGCTTATTCACCTTTTAATGGAATACAAAGTTTTATTTTGCATCATCTGAACGTGCTCCTACCCCATTATTGGATTTTCTTACTTTCCTGGGTTCATATGAATTGACAGTATATAAAAATGCTCGATATCTAGGTCTTAACACTGTTTACTAGGAAATATCTATTACTGTTTACAGTAGTTTAAATTTCCAATATTTCTTTCATTGCTTATAGTACATATATTTCTCTCTATTCTCTTTTACTAAGTTTAGGTCTCGATGTCCGGACCACCTCACAGTCTCGTTCATGTATAAAATAGTTAGAGAAGGCGTCGTGCCACCTCACACTCTCATTTGTATATATACTAGTTAGAGAAGGTGTCGTGTACTGGGATGGGGTTTTGTCCCGTGCCTAGAACCAAAAGCCCTCACATTATTAATTATTTTGATAATAATGGTTTTCTAAATCATTCCAAAATAACTCTTTTCCTTAAGAAACTTACTCTATACAGTTGTATAAGTTTTCCTGGTACTGATATTTGATTTTGATATTTAACTATTGTAACTTCAAATAACTCACAGACAATATTTATTTCTCCTATAGGATTTTACACAGAACTATTCTATAGCATAATATAGATGTAATCAGAGAGTCTGGAAATATTTTTCAAAGTTATTATGCTTCACCACTTTTCACTTTTCCATAAGAAAGAAAATGTTTTAAGAGATAAACAATTTTCTTATGAAAATTAAATAATAAATAAATTGTATTCAGAAATCTTGTAAAAAACCATCCTATCCCTACATTTCTAAAACAACATACACTTATTTGAAAGAGTATTTGGCTGTTGGTTTCCACCGAACCTTCAAGAGAGGCAATCACGTCCTCTTCTTAACCCCGTTCTCCACTCCTGAGGAGGTACAGGTTGACAATAGATTTTTTCTATTGTGATCTCAGGATTCCCAGTCTAATGAGTGCCAGAAAACTTCAGGACAATGCTGAGTGATTTCCACTGGTCTCTACGAGCTCAGGAAAATCTTCACTCCCTCCCTATCCCATGAACAGATCCCCCATTCCTCACTCGGATGAGTCTGTTATCCCTAGAGGAACAAGTAACTATTCAAACTGTTCAACCACCTTTCAGTTATTGGAAAACATTTACCATCAAAATTTTACTTTTACTTTCCATAAATAATTTTATTATTCCAAAAAAAAAGAAAAAAAAATTCCAATAAAATATTAATTGCCTCAGTCTTTTTCTGAAAACAATAATAAAAGTCATTTAACTAGTTAAAAACTAGTTAACAGTAAATGCAGCTGTCAGAAATCCCTCCTAGAAGTAACACTGTCCTCGGTGTTTTACTCTAGCTCAGCAAATAGCTTTGGGTATGCCTCGCACACAAACCCTTCATCCTCCCAAGTAGCCTCATCCGGGCTGAAGTGCTTCCACTGCACTTTAACCTGGGTGATGACGCGCTTTTGGAGCATAATTTCTCTCCAATCAAGTATGTGTTGTGGCTCAACTAGAAACTCGTCATCCGGCTCTACCTGCAAACAACAAGGTTCCTTATCAAATTCTCATACATAAATCATATTTCAGGTTAGGATTTTTAATTCTAGCCTGCCTGTATATTCTGATAATGAATTATGTATATTTGAATCATGCACATAACGCTTCAATAGGCACACATGAAACACATTGTGTACTTCGATGTGACTCGGTAAAGCCAAGCGATAGGCCACAGGTCCTACCCTTTTCAAAATTTGGAAGGGTCCACAGAACCTGGGAGCCAACTTGGCATAAGAGGTCCACCGCAAGGTACTCCTCTTGGGTTTGATCCTCACATACACATGGTCTCCCACTTCTAATTCCCGATAAGTCCTCTTCTTATCTGCATAGATCTTCTACCGATCTTGTGCAACCTTCAAATTTTGTCTTATCTTATTTACTTTTGATTCCATTTCAGCAAGCATTTCTGGTCACAACATTAATTTTGTTTCGGGGCTGCTCCAATTTATGGTTGTGCCACACTGCCTTCCATATAGGGCTTCGAAAGGAATCATTTTAAGGGACTCCTGATAACCATTATTGTAAGAAAATTCAAACAGATGCAAGTAGTCTTTCCATTTGGTTGGTTGCTGCATCACATACATGCGCAACATGTTTTCCATAACTTGGTTAACCCGCTTTGTTTGACCATCTATCTGGGGATGATAAGAAGTGCTAAAGTTTATTTTGGTCCCTAAACCTGTAAACAAAGTTTTCCAAAATGCTGAATTGAACTTAACATCTCTGTCTAAAATAACAGTTTTTTGAATTCCATGTAATCTAAATATTTCTCTCATAAAAATATCTGTTATCTTTACGATCTTGTAAGTAGACTATACAGGTATAAAATGTGTATATTTACTCAATCTGTCAACTACCACCATGATGGAGTCATTGTACTTCTTCGACTACGGTAAACCTGTAATGAATTCCAAGGACATGACCTCCCACTTCCATTCATGTACCGGTATGGGCTGCAACAAACCTACAGGATCTTGATGCTCCACTTTCACGTGCTGACACTCCAAACATTTATTTAAATACTCAACAATATTTTTACGCATACCAGGCTAGAAATATACTTTTCTAATAACAGTCAACATTTTATGGTATCCTGGGTGACCTGCATAATTGCTACAATGGTATTCATCCATTATTAGCTCCTTTAGGTCTACACAGTTTGGAAAATACACATTTCCTCTAAAGGTTAGCATGTAATCATTATTTACTCCATATTCAGAAGTACTTCCTTGCTTCCCAGTCTCTTCGATTTGCTGCCATAGGAATTGATATTCCAAATCTTTTTGTGTTTCTTCTTTTACTTGATCTAAGAATTTACTTTCAAGCTGATTGTAATAAATCTCATAAACACAATGCAGCTTCCTACTTAAAACATCAACCACCCATTTTTCCTTACCTTTCATGTGCTCGATGTCCATATCAAACTCACTTAGAAAGGCATTCCATCTTGCCTGTTTGGAGTTTAAATCATCTTGCTTTGAATAACTAGTCAAGCTATTATGATTTGTTTTTAGCATAAAATTTTTACCCAACAGGTAGTGTCTCCTTACCCGGAGTGCATGTACCACTACTGTTAACTCCAGATCATAGGCCGAATATCTTTGTTCAGGTTCCTTCATCTTTATTGACTCATAAGCCAATAATTTGCCTTCTTAAGATAATACTGCCCCAACACCCTCTTTACTTGCGTCTGTACAAACTTCAAATTCTTTGTTGGGGTCAGCTACCCTCAACACTGGTGTAGTGGTTAAAATTTTCTTCAACTTCTCAAAACTGTTTTGAAACTCAACAATCCACTTAAATAATTTTCCTTTTCTCTGCAATGAGGGAATGGGAAAAGAAATTATGGAAAATCCCTCAATAAATCTCCGATAGTACCCAGCTAATCCCATAAAGGATCGAATATCTGCCACATTCTAGAGTACTCGCCATTCCATGATTGTATTGATTTTCTCTAGATCAACATCAATCCCTTTTTCTGAAATGAAATGGCTGAAGTACTGGATTTCTATTTTAAAGAAATCACATTTACTGAACTTAGCATAGAGCTGGTGTTTTCGTAGCATTTCCAGCACAATCCATAAACGCTCCCTATGTTCTTCTCGGTTTTTCTAAATAGATTAAAATTTCATCTATGAATATAAGTACAAAATTATCTAGGAAAGGATGAAATATACCATGAATTAACCTCATAAATGTTGCTGGTGCATTTGCTAAACCAAAGGGTAACACCACAAATTCATAATGCCCATACCTAGTACGAAAAGAATTTTTGTAAATGTCTTCATCTTTGATTCGGATCTGGTGATAACTAGATCTTAAATCTATTTTAGAAAACACTGTGGCCCCCTTCACCTGATCAAATAGATCATCAATCCTTGGTAAAGGATATTTATTCTTGACCGTTAACTTGTTGAGCTGTCTATAGTCCATTCATATTCGTATGGTTCTGTCCTTCTTCTTTACGAACAACACTAGTGCTTCCCAAGGGGACACACTTGGACGAATATAACTCTTGTCCAGCAGTTCCTGTAACTGTGTTTTGAATTCTGTTAATTATGGAACACTCATTATGTAAGGAGCTCTTGATACAGGTGATGCTCCTGGAATTAATTCAATGGTAAATTCAATATCTAGTCTTAGTGGTAATCCAGGAATATTTTTTGGAAAAACATCCATGAATTCTTGTACTACTGGAATGTTTTCCATCATAGCTGATTTTTCCTTAGAATTAGCATATCCCACTGGATAGCATATATTTGGCATCGCTTACTCATATATTTATTTATTTGGGATGTTGTATTTGGACGTAGCTGTAGTGGCTTCTTGATTCCCTGAATATCCTTCCATGTTCCGTCTTGCATTTTGTAATAAATGATCTTTTCCTTGCAATCCACTAAGGTTCAATGTTTTTCTAGCCAATCCATACCAAGCAAAACATCATAGGATCCTAATGGAAGTATGTTCAGGTCTACGTTTAACTGTTGTTCAAAAATTTCCAAAGTAGAGTTTGGAATTTTGGTAGTTACTTTTCTTTTTTCTCCTGTGGCTAGCTGTACCAGCCAAGGATTTTTGAATTTATGCCCTATTCATTTACAAATTTCCACTATTTTGGGACTAACATAACTTAGACTTGCACATGGGTCTACCAAAATAGAAACAGATTGAGACAATAATTTACCTTCCAACTCAATCATTGTTGGCTCATAATCTTCCTGTCGATCCTCCAATTCCACGTTGATACGAGGAATGTTTCGCACCACATCACCTACTATAGAATCCCTCTACAAGTTTGCAATTGTGTCATTTCTTTCTTGCCATGGGAATTTTTTATAATAGTGTGCCTCACCACACCCCCAACACTGTAGAGGTGGCTTCTTCACCTGTCGTTGCTCAGGTTTTCTAGATGCCTCTATAGGATTCTCTGCTGCTGCCCAACGGGTTCTTTGATGATTTCTACTATTTTTTTTAGTGACAGAATTTCATGAAGAATTCTTAAAGTTATTTCTCTTGGATCGTTTTAATTTGAGCTGATTTTATGTCCTTTTATTGGCTGCAGACTTTCACCAACCTCCCCTTTAGCTTTGGACTGTTGATATCACATTCATGCCTTACAAATGGCTTCGTCCATGGTTCTGGGATTTACAAATTCAATTCGCTCTTTCATATGTGTTGGCAAGCTGCTCATAAATATTTGCATGTTAGCCTTTTCCTCTCGAAGGTATGGAACATATCGTAACAGGGAGGTGAACTTGGTGATATACTCATCCATAGTCATCTATCCCAGCTTCAATTCATGAAGCTCTTTAGATTTTTCATTGTAGAAACGTTCTGTTAAATATTTTTCTTTTTGAAGTATTGCTGGAACAATTCCCAAGTAACATCTTGGTCCTCTAAGTTGCGAACATTCTTTACTTCTTCCCACCATAGAGTGGCTTTCTCCCTTAACTGATATATGGCCAATTTGGCCTTCAGGTTGCTGCTATACGCGTACACCTGAAAATATTTGTTCATGTTTATCAACCATGCCTCTGCCACTTCCTTAGCTTCACCATCAAATTTTGGTGGTTTTATTTTCCGAAACTCCCCATGGAATTCCACTTTCTTCTTCTTAACTTCTTACTAATCTGAAACGTTTCCAAACTCTGCTTCATTATAGTTTTTGTTCTTATTGCTTCGCTGAGAAGGGATTATTTCCACTTTTTCAGTGGTGTGTTCCCTTGTGTGTCGCTCATCACCTTCTTGCATGTCCCTATTAGCACTGGGGTGTTCAATTTCCTGATTTTTATTTTCTGATAGGCTCTTAAGTATCTTTTCTTGCTCTTGCATTAATTGTTCGCTATCCCTTAGAACTCGCACCATATCTTCCTATAGTTGTTTTACTGTATTAAACAACAAGCTGGTTTGATGTTGGTTTTCCTCCAACATCCTACTTCTTTACTGGTGCTGATCCACACTCAATTGAACCCACATCTCAGATTTCACTATTGGTTGTGTTTGGGGTTCTCCGATGTCCTAAGGTGGTTGTTGTGTTGATCCCCGTCTCAGGATGTTTCCTGTTATGCTTATATTCTGTACATTAGTATACACACAACGTAAATTGTTAGATGACCCTTAGGGTCCCAGCATATGAATGCTGCTCTGATACTACTTGTGACATACACATACACCTAATTAAAAAAAAATTACTTCTTACAAAATCCAAAGAAAAACTTACTAACTTATACCAATCCTTATAAAAACTCTAATCTTAAACCAACATATGACATTATCCTATCGCCTACCATGGAAAGTCTTGTCATAATATATGATTTGGTTTAAGGCTTATTGTATTAAATCAGCGGCATCAAACTTTAATATTGCTTAAGGTTTTCAACCCGCATATGGCAAGATATTTTTTAACCTTGATACAATCGAGATAAAATTGACACGTCAAGAAAAATAAACGAAGCAGGTACTGGTTAATAAAACCCTCGGATAGATGTGAGATTCAACATGATCATTTGCACTTTTCGATGATCTCACCTGAGATTTCCACTGTTGAGTTCTGGGTGACCGACTGTGATCATTTTAGGCGGGAATTACTTTGTTAACCCTGCCAACCCTAGGCTTTACCGGCATTTTTTCACTTATATGTGATTATCCCTTCCACTCTGGGTGTTATCACTGCTGCGATTTGTTTCCAAACTTCGGCTCTGTCATTACTGAGACTTACTCTCCGATTTGGGAATGCCTCAGAGGTGAAGCGCCCATTTGCTTGGCAGCATGATGATTTTTAAGTTCCATTTGTAGAAAACCATGCGCTATAGGAGGAATGAGACCTCTGATGTCGTGGCTTCTCTTGAAATTTCAGTTTCGGTGCTCCTCACTACTACTTAGGTAAGAAAATAATTCTGCTTCCCTGGCTTTTACAATATTTTCCTATGCATACATATTCTCAGGGTTTAAACTATTGAATCGAGTTCCTTACCCACTTTTTCCTCGTTATTTAAGGGTTTCAGTATGAATATTATTTTATCGTGGCAAAAACTTCTTTCTAAAGGTAATAAACCTATCGATTTCCTTAAATTGTTTTATCACAGATTGCTTTGTTTGAATAGCAGCATGCTTATCTCCTTGGAAAGTTTTTCCTTTCTATTTACTGTACTTGGATGTCTACTACAGGTTTTCTATTTCACCATTGGTAGCTCTCCTGCTTCGAAATAAAACTTTCAAAATTCCATTTACTGTAGCACATGGCTAATATATCTCGCTCATTTCCAGGTACTCAAATTGTTTGCGCTCAGGCTCAGAAGCTTCTCTGCCTCGGGTGAATTATTGTAGTAATTTTTGGGGTTTAGAAACCTAATTCGTGGCTCTATCTATGGAATAGACTACCATCATTATTTAGGTTTTAATTCGATTTGTTTGATATTGTAAAATGTAAGAGATAGGATTCCGGCCAGAACCCTTGGGCCTCAGATAATCCTTCCCTCTCGGACTCTTAATTTCTTTAACATTTCACCATGTTTTATTATGAAGGGTTCACTGCTTATTAATCAGTTTCGTTATTTAGCACAATCGAATGTTGTAAAGATTACTTTTGGGAACAATTTTTCTTGTGTTTGGACTATATGTGAAAATTTTACACACATTGGATTATTCACCATTTAATGGAATATAAAGTTTTATTTTGCATCATCTGAACATGCTCCTACCCCATTATTTGATTGTTTACTTCCTGGGTTCGTATGAATTGACAGTATATAAAAATTCTCGATATCTGGGTCTTAACCTTGTTTACTAGGAAATATTTGTTACTGTTTATAGCAGTTTAAATTTCCAATATTTTTTTTATTTCTTACAGTACATATATTTCTCTCTATTCTGTTTTACTAATTTTAGGTCTCGGTGTTCGGACCACCTCATAGTCTCGTCCGTGTATAGACTAGTTAGAGAAGACATCGTGTACTGGGATGGGGTTTTGTCCCATGCCCATAACCAAAATCCCTCACATTACTAGTTATTTTGACAATAATTTTTTTCTAAATGATTCCAAAATAACTCTTTTCCACAAGAAACTTACTCTGTATAGTTGTATAAGTTTTCTTGCTACTAATATTATCTTTTGATATTTAACTGCTCTAACTTCAAATAACTCACAGATAATATTTATTTATCCCATAGGATTTTACACAAAACTATTTTACAACATATTATAGATGTAATGAGAAAGTGCAAATATTTTTCGAAGTTATTATGCTTCACCACTTGTCACTTTTCCTTTGTAAATTAAATAATAAATAACTGTATTCAAAAAGCTTGTAAACAACCATCCTATCCCTATAGTTCTAAAATAACAGACACTTATCTGAAAGAGTATTTGGCTGTTGGTGTCCACCCAATCTTCAAGAGAGGAACTCACGTCCTCTTCTTGCCCCCGTGCTCCACTCCTGAAGAGGTATATGTTGACAATAGAGTTTTCTGTTGTGACCTCAAGACTCCAAGTCCAGTTAGTGCCAAAAAACTTCAGGATAATGCTGAGTGATTTCCACTGGTCTCTACTAGCTCAGGAAAATCTCCACTCCCTCCTTAGCCCATGAACAGAACCCCATTCCTCACTGGGATGAGTCTCTTATCCCGAGAGAAGAAGGTAACTGTTCAAACTGTCCAACCACCTTTCAGTTTGTGGAAAACATTTACCATCATCGTTTTAATTTTACTTTCCATAAATAATTTTATTATTCAAAAAAAAAAAAACTTTCCAAACAGAATATTAATTGTCTGAGACTTTTTCGTAAAACAATAATAAAAGTCATTTAACTAGTTAACAACTAATTAACAGTAAATGCAACTGTCACATGTATTGGGTTGGAACGATATACAAATTAATATTATCTTTATAAATATTTGCACATAAAAACCTTTACTGACACAGATGCAATGTATTTTATTTATTATTAATTTTCATCGTATATCTCTTTCTAAGATCACTATTTCTCCACGAAATTACCAAATTCTCTACCTTTTCCTCTATTAATAACATTATCCCCCTATTGCGTTGTATGTAATGTTTAATTACAGTATTTACACTTATTATTAAGAGGTAACCCTAGCTACCTATTTAAGTATATTATTTAGCTTCAACCATTTATAGTAAAATTACTTTTTTCATTAAGGAATGAATTACCGTATATCGCACTATTCATATATATGGATACAACAAATAGGATATTATTCTAATGTATTCATACTCCTAATTTATTATGTTAGAATAATTCCACTATACTCATTAGTAAAATAATCTTCTCTTTGTTTTTATACACTTCCTAGGAATAATCAAATACACCCTAATAGGTCTTAAAACATGCCATAATAGTGATACAATAAATTTAAATAACAAGATGAGGGGATAATTTCGATAGTTTAGAGAAGAAGTATTGTACAAAAACAATATCCTCAATATTATTAGTTCAACACCATTCATTGTGTATATTACATCAGATTTTTAACATAAAATTGAAATAATTAATCTAGTATTTTCAGATAATGCATGTGTATATATCTTTTTGTGTATATGGTATAAAAAAAAATAGTGTATAGGTAACATATAAAAATATTTTAAAAATTACACTTCTATTATAATTACTTATATATATATATAAATTATATTACTTATATATATATATAAATTTATATAATTTAAATGTATCTAATATAAATTAAAAATTAACGCACACAAAGACATAGCCATATATATATATATGATGGTGTAATTACTTGTTCAAAGATTAATACTTATATTTAGCTGCAAATATTGTCGATGTATTGGTTATGGCGTGAGGAGTAAAGTGAGTTAATAGTTGTAAATTTTAATAAATTGATATGAATAAATATTATTTAACATATTTATTTATTTGGAAATAAAAAAGCAACTACCACATGGATGGTTAGGCTTTGAATTATTAGGAAACAATTGGAATTGGTTAAAGTTCAAGAAAGGATATAAATAAATAAAAAGCTTCCATATTTTTGGAGAATATTCCTAATTACCAGAAAATCATGAAGGAAAAGAAAGGTCATGGGTGGAAGATGAATTAAAGATTACAGAAGAAAAATAAACCTAGAAAAATAAGTTGTGTTCTAGTGTGAGATAAAAACTGGAAATGTATGAACAAACATTTAGGGTGTATAACAAGACACTACTAATGGTAGCAAGGAGGTGACATATATATACTCTATGGTAGTGGCTTATTGGTTGGTTGCGAGTAGTGTGACCACTCCTATTGTATTTACCAGGAACTTAGATAGGCTTTGTATATTAGTTATTTTACATTTCATATGTATATGAAAATCCAAAATTCGTTTCAAAAATTAGAAAAGAAATAAGTAATGGTATATATTCATTTTATGCAAATTGTGAATACAAGTGTAATAATAACTCAAAACAAAAAACAACCTTGGTCATACTTAATAAACAGTTTTTGTAAACAACTGTGTATTTATGAATACATACTATTATATATGAACAAGTCACATTATTATGTAGAGAAAGGCTAGTATGGTGAGAATTAACCTTGAGATAAAAAACCTAGGACACACCAAGTTTTCCTTTCGAGGTGACAAATCCCTTAAGAGTTGAAATGTTCGAAGGAGTCATGAATTTTACCTCCTATATGCAGGGTCTATTTATAACTACATATATATATTCATTGTTATATATATATATAAAGAATAATCACGAGGAAAATTAAGAGTCTATTTATAACTACATATATATATTCATTGTTACATATATATATATAAAGAATAATCACGAGGAAAATTAAGAGTAATGCATTTGTAGTAGGAAATATGACGAGAGTGACATTATAAATAAGCATCCTACAATAGTTTTCCAAAGGTATAACATAAGCAAAACCATATTTATCAAAGGTATAACATACGCAAAACCATATTTATGTTATAATATAACGTAATAGTAACAATATAATATATGTAAAAGTAACAACCTCGATTAAGGAATTTTTATTCACATAAAGAAATATATGCAAGTAAATCTTGTATGTAATAGAAGAAAATTGACATCTTATTTTAAATGAATCAATTTTATAACCGGCATAGAAAGCTTAAATAAGTTATAGGCTTTGGTCATGGTAGCCATGATTAAAATAAGTGTAAACAAATACTAACAAGAGAAGTAAGTAAAGTGAAATCAAGTTATGAACTTCAATATGTTGCTACCAATCGAATATATATATTGCATGCACCCGTAAGGTTAGTTAATGCCAACATAGCCTTTCATTTACTCATTTATTTATGTCATGTAACGAGTCGACAATGAAAGAGAGAGAAAATTTTATTCCCAAGTGCCTAGAAGGCTTCTAGTGAATATATAACCTTAGTTGTTTGCACAAGAGTAAGGTTATCAAAGAGTCAAAAATTAAACTGTAGACGTTCTCGCAGCAAGCTAAATCTTGAAATAATAATAATAACTATTTGAGGAGAAATATTACTTAAAATAAAATTCTTTTCTGTTTTCCAAGCCTAGGTTGGTAGCCAAAACCTAGCACCACAAACCCAAAGATATGAATCAATAAACTGAAGGATGGAAGGGTAATAATAAAACAAGTTTCACGACGCAAATGGTCTCAATGCGAATTTACCCAATTCTCACAATATTTCTTGAATATATATATATATATATATATATATATATATATATATATACACACCCTAATGAAGAAGAAACAATTTCTTTTCCAAAACTTTGTTGTAGAGGAAATAGTTATTTTTCTACGATTTTGATGATTGGGAATGCCATTATTAGATTGAATCCCCATCCTTTCGAACCTTGAGAGTAGGAGGGGTTGATGGAGTAGTTGAGGGAAATTCCTTACTCATCTCTTGAAGGAAGCAATGATTTAACCTTGAGTAGAAAGTAGTCAACTCATTACGACTTTTAATCTACAATTAACAACAAAATGAATTCTAGTAACGTACAAATGAAATAACCTTTAAGAAGAAAGAATGAATTTGTAATTTTAAATTTGCGGTTTAACCCATATTTTACGCACCTCTAATATGTAATTTAGTTACAGGTCCTAAGATTGAAAGAAGAAAACCTTAAAGCTTAAGACATGGAAAACTCTGTAACTCTTAATCTACAATCAACAATTAACAACCAAATAAATTCTAGTAACGTACAAATGAAATAACCTTTAAGAAGAAAGAATGAATTTGTAATTTTAAATTTGCAGTTTAACCCATATTTTATGCACCTCTAATGTGTAATTTAGTTGCAGGTCCTAAGATTGAAAGAAGAAAACCTTAAGCTTTAAGACATGGAAAACTCTGTAAAATTTTGTCTTTGTACTATCGTTGGAAGAACCTGATATTAATGCAGTTGTGATATATACTACCCTAACGACCCAAGAAAGTGTTAACATTGTTATATTAAGCCCAAGTATCTATCAAAACTCTGTGGGACAAAGTGTGAGGTGTAGATTCAAATCATAGATCTATAAACCAAAGATTCCACTTAAGAAATATAACTCCATCTACATAGCCCAACAAAGTAACTTCTTATAAACTTATAATGTGAGGAGTTCGAGACCGTGGACCTTCGGTATAGATGTTAAAAAATGTATAATCATATGAGTGGGGTCTAATGGTATGGATCTTATAAAACTTTTTTGATATAAAATGAAACTCAATCATGACTCTTATAAGCAAAGGTTTACATTTCAGAAATGATCAAATAATATATGATATCTAAAGGAATTTCATGTGTTTAAAGTAGAAGGAATCTTGTATGTATTTGCATAGGCTATAGAAAGAATATAAATGGTCTTTCGCTTGAGCGGTTTGCCACTCCACTCACCTAGGCTCAATACTCTATAGGTATTGTTAAAATTAATTAAAATCATTCAATTACTAAATGCACTCATATATTATACACAAATGGTGTATGTGTAAACACACTCACACACGAATTACATTCAGGTTACTCTATTATATAGAGTTTTTCAGATCTACCTTATTCTTAAGCTAGAAGGAGAGGTTGAGAGAATTTCTCAACCATCACAAACCAACATCTCAAATATAAGATGTAATGATTAATTCCAACATCCCCTCTTAATGCTTACATTACATAAATTTATTAAAAAACACAATCATTCTTTAGCTTCTGAGTATAGGCTCCATGAAGTTGCCTCATAACCCTCGTAGAGGTGTAGTCTGCAAGTTGGATTCCCAAGTTCAACTCCTGAACTCCCGAATCAAGGACCTACCAAAGTCAATTACTGGACAGCATCCCAAGCTGCCGCATAACCTCATTAAAAGACCACTCTACATCTTCAATGAATGAGGGATCCTTCCCTAGATCCGCAACTGCCATAATATCTGGAAAACCATCCATATTGAGCCTTACTTCCACTTGATCTTCTAAGTACTGGATTCAAACACATAGCTGAACTACTAGTCATTCTATGGACGAGCTCTCATCTACCAGGATACATGGGTGCCAACCGCTATATTCGCTAGTTGTATAGAAGAGCTATCTAAATACGGAATGTATCTAGATTCAACTATTACATCATGACTTTCTTATCTAGTTTGAAATTCATCATTAAATTCATCATCACTTAATTTTTAACACAAATATACTAATACATAATTAAATTATTTTAAAAAAAAAAACCATCCATGACATGCCAATATAGACTCATTTCCAATATTATCACTATGCACATCTGCTTCCAGCTCTTTTGTAGTCGTAACCATGGGATCACTCATAATAAAATCTAGTTTTTCATTACAAACTAGATTCATATCCTTATTTTTCGTGGCATGTTTCCTTTTCCGATCGAAATCCTGAACGCAATCAACAAACAGCTCCTATTCGCAAGCTCGGCCCCCACGCAGGCTCAGCCTCCACCGCCTACGGGCTCCATGCAGCCACCAATTAATGGGATTTCTCCCTATGGTGAGCAACAAGAAGGACACGAATCCGTACTGGCAAGAAATATCACCGTACCAAACGATCAGAAAAAAAAAATTAAAAAAAAAAATAAAATAAAATAAAAAAAATACCATGAACAGATACCATGCAAACAGTGGCCTCCACGTAGACTGCCTTCCCACCAGAAGTCAAATGAGATCTCACACGCATGATCTAACATGCATGGAGCTGATCCTGCGCAGGCAAAGCTCTAACACGCAGCGTACAACACACCTATCACCAATTCAAAAGGACACGCAGGACAACACAGCTCGGCTCCCCAATTCAGCTATTAAGCTACAATGCTCTGGAGCATCCTTTCCCACAGATCTATTTAGCTTCGACCCGAAGCTCTGATACCATGTTAAAAATAAATAAAATCACACAATTACTAAACATAGTCATACATTATACACAAATGGTGTATGTTTAAACACACTCACACACAGATTACATTCAAGTTACTTTATTATATAGAGTTTTTCACATCTAACTTATTCCTAAGTTAGAAGGATAGGTTGAGAGAATTTCTCAACCATCACAAACCAACATCTCAAATATAGGATGTAAGCATTAATTCCAACACGTATGCATTAGCATGTATGGATTATGGTGAAGGAGTAGTAGGCTCTAAGGATTTTTCACTCCATCCTTGGTCAATATGGGACATCTTGGATCTTTCTTAGCCATTGGGTGTTTTGTCAAGAAAAAAAATATGAGTATAAATATATCAATTAAATGAAAAAATAATAATTTTTTAAACATGCCTTAGGTAAGAGATACATTACACCTTGCTCTTTTAACCCGTAAATAAGGTGATTGGTTTAATTTAATGAACATAATGTGGTTGATTTTCCTGAGATATTATATGCAACAACCATGCACGTTTAGTTATCGCACTGAGAGGTGCTATTCATTCATGTATAAGTCGAATATAGGGGAGATGTGTATTCATTCCAGTATAAGTCAAGTATAGGGGAGATGTGTAGGCTTTATGCCTAATGTAAGAAAGGTAGTATGCGAACATTTTTAAATGTTAGCTCATGAAGTTATATTTATTTACAAATTTTTATCCATTTTTTTATGTAAAAAATCTCTTAAATGATCAGGAGAAATAATTGATGATAGTCAATATGTTATTTTTGGATTGGAAAATCTCTCCAAAAAAAAATCTAAAATAGGAAAATTGATTGCTAGTCTTTTTTAAGAGAAAGAAAAAATTCGGTAGATCCACCCGAAGGGATCAGTCGTCAGCTTTAATTTCGGGGCCTAACCCCAAGGGCGTCGAGGAGATTTGACCTTGTGACCTTCCATATGGCAAGGTACTTTAGCAACAGGAACTCGACTATTTGAGCTATCCCTTGGGGCTAATCGATTGCTAGTCTTACCTTGGGAAGAACTAATAATTAATTTTTAACCATATTTAAATTTAACAACTAAACACTTAAAATCCTAATACTTAAAATAAAGTTACAATATAGAGATATTCTTAACTACGTATATTCACATACACTTTATCATGGATTAACCTTTAAATACGTTTTGTTACCATACCATGGGTCAACACCATGGATTACAAATACCACATGTCCAAGAACCATAACTCATTCTAGAATCAAAATATTTTGTAAATATTTTATTTCAATTTAATTTTATAATGTTTTTTTAACTAACTTTATATATATATATATATATATATATATATATATATATATATATATATATATATATATATATATATATATTTTATTATTATATCTTTGAGATATATCTAAACCCTCTCCTCTCACTACTAAAAATATATTACGTAGATATTCGATAAAGACTAAAACAATATTTTAATAAAATGAAATATAAGAAGTATTTTTCTTATGTGTGATCGAAAGTTTGATGTAATATATATATATATAATTTAAGTATATAAAAAAAATATATGCATATTGAAAAATATTTCAATTTTGGCATGATATTTCCATAATCTATAATTTGTTGTTGATAATTTTTTGTAGACTATGTATTTTGTTTGTTGATATGCCTCACATTTAGGGCAAACACTTCATCCATTTTTAAGGAGATGAAGCTTGACAGATGATGTGAAGGGTTCTAGATCAAATTAAATACTCAAGAAATAGATATTCTAGTTAGAGTAGATTAGGTTAAGATTGAAGTGAATATAATGGTTTCTTAATTAATTAATATTCATTAAGGTTAATAACCTATTAATTAATAAAATATTTAGAATCGAATTCAATTTAAAATAATAAATAATAAAATATCTAGAATTGAGTTCAATTAAAATATTAAATATAATAGATTTAGAATTGAAGATAAATTAAAACATTTAGAATTAAATTCAAATTAAATTATTTAGGATTTAATTCGAATTAAAATCTTTGGAATAAAATGAAAATTGAAGACATGAATATTTAAAAATATTAATAATTGATGCTATGTGATTCATTTCAGTAGTTTCAATCTCACTTCTTCACCTTTGTGAGCATCACCCGATGCAATGAGTGCTAAGTGGACTATTCAAAAGTAATGAGAAATTAGTTAGTTACAGCTACCTCTCATGGAGATGGTCATAGATCAATGACTTACAAAATGTAGTTGAATCCCAAATGATATCTAATATAATGCACTGTGGAAACCCCTGATACTTAAAATACAAAGAGTAAAGGGAGCTCTATATGAATGGTTCATGGGGCACAATACTTTCTAAGGTTTTGCAAATAGGGTAGCAAGCTAAGTGGGCTTGATTATGGGGAAAACTCCATAGTTAAGCGCGCTTGAGCAAGAGGAGTTGTGGGATGGGTGACCTCTTAGGAAGTCCTACTTACTAGATGCAAACCCTCGAAGTGATGATTGATGCTATGTGATTCATTTCACTAGTTTCAATCCCACTTCTTCACCCTTGTGAGAATCACCTCATGTAATGAGTGCTAAGTGGACTATTGAAAAATCATGAAAAATTAGTTAGTTACGACTACCTCTCATGGAAATTCTCATAGATGAATTACTTACTTCACATACTTGAATCCAAAAAATGATATCTAATATAATGCACTACGGAAACCCCTCATACTTAAAATAAAATGAGTAAAGGGAGCTTTACTTAAATGGTTCATAGGGAAAAATACTTGGTAAGGTTTTTAAAATGGGGTAGCAAGGTAAGTGGGCTTGATTGCGGGGAAAATTCCACAGTAAAGAGCGTTTGAGCCAGAGGATTTATGGGATGGGTGACCTCCCACGAAGGGATGGGTGACCTCCCAGGAAGTCTGACAAGAATTGAAAACTAAAAAGAAGTGGAGCAGATGATTTCTCTTCACAATATTACGAATTACTTAATATTACATTGGAAACATCAACAATAAATGACTGGAGTTAAATTGGACTAAACTAGACTAATTGAAACTAAACCGAGACACTTGGAATGACAGTTTGGACACCTAGCAGGTGGTTGAAATTAGATTCTCTAACACTCCCCTTTAATTTCAACCACATAAAAATTTAATTCAGATATCTGCTAGTTTATGTCTCAGCTAGGCTTACAATTTAAAAACACTTGACTTCAACTAGATTTGATTTTCTTTTTCTCCTTTTCCAGATTCTGTAGACTCTGAATTGTTTTAGATTTTTCTCTTTGTTGTATCCTTCAAACCTCAGTTTCTTGATTTGCTGGTGTAGGTATTTTATTGTTCTAGGCTGTCTAAGCATGCCCTAGAAATCTTCAAGAAATGTGGGATACTACCACATATTGTTTTCTGTAATGCGCTTATCATCATCAATCTGCTGCAACATAAAATTAGAATAATATCTTATTTCTTCAAAACTCCAATTCAACAAAATTTCATTGACATGTTCATCATGCATGTCATCTTCAACGTTCATATCTACATCTTCTCTATAGATCTCATCGAGACATGGTGTTGCAAGCCATGTTTAAATAAACTTTAACTCTTCTTCATAATGAATCTCTGTACCTCCACACTTGAAATCAATGTTAGAATTAAAAATATTTGAAAATAGACATTCGCTTTGGTCTTTCTGATCTGCAGTGAGATCTTTCTCTTGTTGTGTTTCCTTTTCTACTTTTGCCTATATCTCTCTTTCTTCTTTCCCTTTGTTGACTTCTTTCTTTGCTTCCATATCTTCTTATTTATCTGTTTCTTCCTTTTTCTCTACAATGAGAACCTTCTGATGTTGCACTTACTTCTCTGCCTCTTTCTCTATTTCTGCTTTCCCTTTGCAGACTGTCTTTATCTCTTCTCCACTAACCTGTAATGCTGCAAACACGTTGTCTTCCACTGTTTGAAGTGGGGTTATCTCACCAAATAACATCAAGTCAATATCATGTTTTTGTTGCATCATCTACAACGAGTCATCATTAACCAAAAATTCTATATCAAAGTTTACATCAACCATAAAATTTCCATCAGAAAGCTGTGTTGTTGGATTCTCCATATTATCATCAGCAAGTTGTGTTGCTGGAATTAACATATCATCAGCAAGATCTGTTACTGGATTCATCATATCTTTGCCAGCAAGCTCTGTTGTTGGATTCATCATATCCTCGTCAACAAGCCATGTTGTTGGTATAATCAAATCTTCATCCACTTGTAGCTGTGTACAGTGGGGTTCACAAGCATCTTCGTGCTCTCTCTCTGTTGCTTCTACAATTTCTTGAGAGACATCATCCACTTGTGGCTGCGCATAGTGGGATTCAATAGAATTTTCATCTCGTTTTAGATCTGCTGCTATAGATGCACCTTCATCTTCAACTTCAATTCTACCCCTTTCACCAAAACACCTCTCAAGGGTATCCCATGCCTCCTTGGCTCTCTTGGCGTCTTAACGTAGGTGATTAAAATTTGGTCTTACGTCTAGCGTAACGTAGTTGATTGAATCCAAACCGGTGTTACTTCGTTTACTCTTTTCTCTTGGCTCCTGGGTTAGTAATACTAGGACTCTTCTCAAACAGAGCATTAAAATAGGAACGCTGATGCGACTCTTTGCTCTTCTGGGGTGCGTCAATAACACTGAGCATCCTTTAAAATAGTGTGTTATGCTCGATGCACATCAAGTTAAAAAAAAATCAATCTCAGCCTTTTTCTCAAATTGGCTTTCTTTAATTTCTTTAGTCGACGCCCTCATGGGCTTTGCTTGGCTTTTTCGTTATTTTTTTACTTCTTCGCAGGAGGCATCTTCAACTTTCTTCAAAATTCTGCTGCTCTTTCAAAGAGTCTTATACAGGTTCACTTCTCCTCTCTACTACTCCAACTTGGCTCTGTTGCTGCTCTCTGGGGAGGATTATGCAAGCTAGCTCTGATACCATGACAAGAATTGAAGACTGAAAAGAAGTGAATGAAAGGATTGCTCCTCACAATATTACAAATTACTTAAATAAGATTACATTGGAAACATCAGCAATAAATGACTGAAAAGAAGTGGATCAGAGGATTTCTCTTCACAATATTACAAATTACTTAAATAAGATTACATTGGAAACATCAGCAATCAATGACTAGAGTTAAACTCGACTAAACTGGACTAATTGAAACTCAACTAGGACACTTGGAATGACAGTTTCGACACCTAGTAGGTGGTTGGGATTAGATTCTGTAACAAAGTCCTGGTTATCAAGTGCGAGCCTCGGAAGTGATGATTGACAATATGTGATTCGTTTCACTAGTTTCAATCCCACTTATTCACCCATGTGACCATCACTTGATGCAATGAGTGCTAAGTGGGCTATTAAAAATCATGAGAAATTATTTAGTTATGACAACCTATCATCGAAATGCTCATAGATGAATGACTTACTTAACATAGTTATGACTACCTCTTATGGAAATGGTCATAGATCAATGACTTACTTAATGCAGTTGAATACAAAAAATGATATATAATATAATTCACAGCAAAAACCCCTCATACTTAAAATACAAAGAGTAAAGGGAGCTCTACTTGAATGGTGCATGAGGCACGATACTTGCTAATATTTTCCAAATGGCGTAGCAAGCTAAGTGGGCTTGATTGTGGCAAAAACTCCACTGTTAAGCACGCTTGAGACATTGAAGTTTTAGGATGGGTGACCTCTATGGAAGTCCTGGTGATCGATTGCAAGCCCTGGAAGTTATGATTGACGTTATGTGATTCATTTCATTAGTTTCAATCCCATTTCTTCACTCCTGTGAGCATCACCCAATGTAAGGAGTGCTAAGTGGACTATTCAAAAATCATGAGAAATTAGTGAGTTATGACTACCTCTCATGGAAATGGTCATAGATGAATTACTTACTTAACGCAGTTGTATCCAAAATGATATCTAATATAATGCACTATGGAAACTCCTCATACTTAAAATAAAACGTTAATTATAAAAATCTATTTACTATGTAAGAATTTGTCAAAAATTACTTTGTATGAATTTTCCACAATTTAATAACTAATATTAGATTAATTTAAACTTAAACCTAATATTTTTATTGGAATCACAAATTATTTGATTAATTATTTTAATTTTGAGATAAAATTAGGAATAAGTATTAGCAATAGCAAATTTTAATGAACTTTATTATAATATATTATTAATATAATGATAACGGGAATGATCTAAGTCAAAATAAAATTAATATAGAATAGGTCAAATTTTAATGAAATTTATTAGAATATATTATTAATATGATGATAGTGAGAATGAGTTAGGTCAAAGTAAAAATAATGTAGAATAGGTCAAAGGATATTTATTGAATTGGATTAAGACATAAAATAATTTTATTAAAGAAGAGAGATTAAATATTAAAAGTAATAATTACAATTAGAATAACTAGGATTAAGATTAAATAAGGAGAAATATTAATTAAAGATGATAATAGGAAATTAGAATTAAAGAAATTTAATTAAAATAAATAATATTTAAATGGAATAGCTAAAATAAGAATGTGAACAGGGAGGTTGAAATATTATAGGAAATAAGAGAATAGGAGAAGGAGATATTAAACTAAAATAGAGGAAGAAGAGAGGTTTAAGAAGGGTTAGAACTTATATTAGAAGAAGTTCATGATAATAGGTTTAATATATAGAACATACTACAAAATTTTTTAAATTTTTTTAACTCGAACAGTAATCATGTGACTTAGCCACAAACCACATTTTATACCCCCAATTCTCCACATTATATATTTACCTCCAATTTCATACTTACCTATGACTCGCTTCATTCA
Source organism: Pinus albicaulis (assembly GCA_034641835.2). Taxonomy (NCBI): domain Eukaryota; kingdom Viridiplantae; phylum Streptophyta; class Pinopsida; order Pinales; family Pinaceae; genus Pinus; species Pinus albicaulis. The sequence goes on along the minus strand of CM076578.1, from coordinate 349,961,460 downwards.
ATCTTCATGTCTACACCTTTATTTTTGGTAAAGTTCAGTTGTTGTGTTTGAAGTCCCCTTATGGAGGTTATGCTAAACAATAATCTTGTTTGAGAGTGCTTGCTAAAAGTGAATTATACACCACACAATAATATTAGATATTTCTGCAGAAGCTTGGCTTCTATGATCAATATCCATGGCTTCTATTTCGACATGAATAAATGTGGGAAGATTGAACAACTGATTTCCTTGATTCAATTGAGTAATATGGTGAATGGTCCAAGAAAGGAAAGAAAAGCAGAAAATAAAATCCTCCATATTTCAAGAGGACATTCCTAACTGCTAGGAAATCATGATGGGAGAGAAAGGAAATGGGTGGAATATGAATTAAATACTACAATAGAAAAAGGAAATGTAGAAAAATAAACAAAGTTCTAGTGGGAGATAAATACTAAACCTATGTGAACAAATATTTAGCGAGTATAGGAAGACGTTACTAATGATATCAAGGAGGTGGCATGTATATACTGATATTTTTGTAATAGGGAAGTATCCAAGTGTTTGGGGGGAACCACTATGATAGTGGTTCATTGGTTGGGAGGAGCATGGTCTCTCCTATTGTATTTACTAGGAACTTAGATAAGTGTTGTATATTAATTATTCTATGTTGCATATGTGTGTGAGAATAAAAAAAATGATTCTGAAGTTAAATATGAAATAAGTAATGGTATATGTTTATTGTATGTAAATTGTGAATCCAACTATGATAATGAATCTAAATGGACAAGTATAATAATTTCTCTGTACATAATGAACAATTGTTGTAAACATGTTATATTTATGAATGCATAATTTCACAAATGAATAATTCACATTATTATGTATGGAAGGGTCAGTGGGGTGAGGGTTAATCTTAAGAAAAAAGCGTAGGACACCCCAAGTAGTCCTTTCTAGGTGACAAATATGTTAGGAGGTGAAACATTTGAAAACACCGAAACCGAGAGTCATGATTTTTACGTAGGAAAATTAAGATGCGAGGAAAAATTAAATACTATGTTCGAGAGTAATGCATTCATAATAGGAAATATATTCAATTTAAAATATAAATTAGCATTCTACAATAGTTTTCTAACAGTACAACATAAACAAAACCAAATTATTTACAATATAACATAAAATTAACAACGTTTATCAAGAAAGATTCCATTAGAGAAATAGATCTTTGAATTTCCAAATTTCAAGTTAAGCTTACACATATTAGAAGAAAATTTACATCATATTTTAAAGGGATAAATTTGATAAGAGGCCTGGAAAGGCTTAAACAAGTTATAGGCTCTAGTCAGGGTAGACCTGATTAAAATAAGTCTAATAAAATATTAACAAGAGAACTAAGTAAAATGAAATTAGGTTCTAAATATTAATATGTTGCTACCAATCTTATATATATATATATATATATATATATATATATATATATATATATATATATATATATATATTGCATGAAATGTTAAGGTAAGGCTCGACCAGAAAATGCCTTCATTTATTCCTTTATTTAGGTCATGTAACAAGTAGACAAGAAAAGAGAGATATAATTTTATTCCCGAGTACCTAGATGGCTTGTAGTGAAAATGTAACCTTTGTTTTTTAATGAAATATTAAGGTTCTAAAAGGGTTTGAAACTGACCTCTAAACATTCGAGCATCAAGTTAAACTATGACATAAATGTGAAAGGAAAACTAATAATAATATCAAGTGTCTGAGGACCAAGATGACATGAAACCAAGATTTTTTTGTTAGTTGAGGCTATGTTGGTATCCAAAACATAGCATTGCAAACCAAAATACGTGACTCAATAAATACGAGGATGGAAAGGTAATAATAAAATAATTTTCATAAGACAAATGGTCTCAATGCAAAATTACCCTATTGTCACAATACTTCTTCAAAAAAATTGACAAAGGTATAGATATATATATACATACATATATATATATATATATATATATATATATATATATATATATATATATATAAACACTAATGGAGATGGAACAAATTCTTTTCCAAAGCTTCATTGTAGAGGAAAAAATTACTTCCCTTGGGTTTTGTGAACTCAAAATGTCATTATTAAATTGAGCCCTCATCCTTTCAAACCTTGACAATATGAGGGGTTGAAGGAGTATTTGAGGGAACTTCCTTACTCATATGTTCAAGGAAAAGAGGATTCAACCTTGAGTATAAAGTAGTCAAATCATTATGATTTATAATGTACAGTCAACAATTAACAAAAAAACTTTAGTTATAGAGAGATGAAAGAACCTTAAAAAGACACAACGAATTTCTTAATGCTAATTTTGGGTTTAACCCATAATTTATGGACCTATGATGTGTAATTTATTCATAGATCCTAATACCACAAGAAGAAAACATTAACCTCTAAGAAATGGGAAACCATATAAAATTTGGGGTTGGGCCTGTTTTTAGAAGAACCAAATATCAATGTGGTTGTGATATATACTATTGGGTTCTCCCACTAAATGATCTTGTAAATCCTATCCTTAAAGGGATTAATAGGAAATGAAATTGAAATATTTACTCAATTATATAATTCATTAAGATAAATTATAAAACAAAGATTTGTACAAAGGGAGAAAGAAAATATACCTATTACAGACTCAAGTATTAGGATTATAAGAATCAGGATAATAGTTGATCCAATGAGCTTCTCATTAGAATCATAACTAAATTCCATGAAGGTCAAATTTATAAAACTTAAATAGCATTATAGGTGTAGAGCTCCGAGAACAAATAATCACAAGTGCAAATGGTGGCTAGTTTGTAGGAGGGGGGTAAAGTGGTTACCCTAACAACCGACAAAAGTGTTAACACCATTAGTCTAAAGCCCAAATATCTATGGAAACTCTGTCAAACCACATGATTGGGCGAGGGGTCACTCATATATGTAGTTGCATAGCCCCTAAGATTTATAATCAACAATCAATATATATAAGCTACGTGGATAGAGTCAAACCATAGATATAAATTAAGGTTTACACTTCAGCAATATAACTCCATCCACGTAGCCCAATGAAGTAATTGCTTGTAAAATTATAATGTGAGGAGCTTGAGATCATGGACCTTCAGTATAGATGTTAAAAATATATATAAGCATATGATGTGGGGTGTAAGGGAAAAGACCTTGTAAACTCAACTAAATCGTGACCCTTGTATGAAAGCGTTTACATTTCACAAGTGATCAAAGAAGCTATAATGTTTAAAAGAAGCTCATGTGATTAAAGTATAAGGAGCCTTGTATATATTTTCTATAGTAACAATATAAATATTTCAATTAAATGAAAAAATAAAAATTGTTTACACATGCCTTAGATAAGAGATACATTACACCTTTCCTTTTTATCCCATAAATAAGGTGATCAATTGAATTTAATGGTCATAATGGTGGTGATTTTCTAGGTTAGATATTATTTGCAAAAACCATGGAGGTTTATTTATTGCACCAAGAGGTTTTATACATTCCAATATAAATGATTTATAGTGGAGAAATAGAGAAAATTTCAGCCTAAAAGTGGCCTCCTAAGGAAAAACAATAAAATAATAGAAAAATAATAAAATAAGAGTTATGAATTTCGGAAGGAAAAAAAGAAAACTATTTTTTGTATTGTATTTTTAGCTTATCTTCTGATACATTTACTCAAACTTCAAGTGTAGACACTCATTGGATGTGGAATTAAGTTCCACATCCAATGGATACCTATTATGCATACTTTTGGGAACACCCACAATGATAAAAAAAATGAATTTACTTTAAAAAAATATTTTGAACACACTTTTTTAATCTAAAAGAAAAAATGGTATACTTTTGAGATATATGCAAACCCTCTACCCTCACTATTACTAAAAATATTTCATGGATATTCCATAAAAATTAATCCAAAATTTTAATAGAATGAAAAATAATGCTATGTATAGTGCTTATTTTCAATGGAAAGTTTGTTATAATCTAGTATTTTGAAATAATGTAAATATTCTCTCTCTCTTATATATATATATATATATATATATATATATAAGCAAGTGTGTGTGTGTGTATTGTATAAATAAAAAAAATTAACATATATAATAATAATAAAATTTAGAGATTATTATTTTTTTAAATTAAAATATATTTCTTTTCTATATTGTTTTCAAATATGACATTTTTATTATATATATGATCCATATATAAAAATAATAAATAATAGTATTTTTTTTTTTTAATTCAAAGTATTACATTTTCAACATGTCGAATTCAAGTCATGACATCACATCAAGGAGTGTCTTAAAATGGCATTGATCATTGTATATCCAAAACTCCGTGGACAAATATCATTAAATTTTTAAAATTAGAATATCTTTTTAATTTAGATATATACATATGTTTCTTTTGAATATTTAACTTTAATATTTATTGAAATATTACATTTCTATTATAACTTTTATAAATATAGAAATTTATATAATTTAAGTACATATAGAAAAAAAATTGATATGACAATATAAACAAATAGAAATGAAAAATATACTGTGAAAAGTTGATATAATCTAATATTTCATTATTTTATATATATATATATATATATATATAATAAAATTTAATAATTATAATATTATTTTCATTTATATAGATAAATATGGTTTTTCTTTTTTTAATATTAAACTCTAATAAAAATGTAACATTTCAATTACGACTTTTATAAAAATTTATATAATTTACGTAATTGTAACTCTTACCATTATAACTATACTTTTATTTTATATATATATCAAATTCTTTTAACTCGAATAATAACCACGTCAGTGAGCCACTTACCACAATTGACACCCAAGTCTCCGCATTATATATCTACCTCCAAATTTCATCTTTCCCTATGAGGCCCTTCGTTCACATTTGACTTCTGCAGCTTATGTGCTGTAAAGTTCAGTCGGTGTGTTTGAAGTGCTCTTATGGACGTTATTCCAAACGAGCATCTTATTCGAGAGTGCTTGCTAAGAGTTCCTTATGCATCACACGATAAGCTGAAACATGTTTGCAGAAGCTGGGACGCTATGATCAGTAACCCTCACTTCTATTCCGACAGAAAGAAATGTGGGAAGAGCGAGCAACTGCTTTGCTTGATTCAATTGGATAAGACGGTCAATGGTAATGATGAGAGTGACATGCTTGTAGTAAGGGTGTACGACGCTGTGAGGAGCACCTCCAAGGCGCTCCCTCCCATCGACGATCCACACTTTGCTGGAATACCAAGTGAGTCTAAGTGTGTTGCTGTGAATCGAAAACTGGTTGTTATATGTGGATACTACAAGCCCAACTCAAGTGTAATGAATAGGGTGTACATTTATGACTTTGAGTGTGCAAAATGGAGGCGTGGAGCTGATATGCCTACCCCTCGATGTTCATTTGCGTGCTCTGTCTCTTCTTCAACAGGACTTGTCTACGTCGCTGGTGGGATTGGTGAGAAGTGCACTGCTTTGGGGGTTGTTGGAGCTTATAACGTGGAGAGAGACACGTGGCAAATTCTTCCTCCTATGATCCAACAGGACGGGCATGGATGCCAAGGTGTTTTCATGGAAGGTAAGTTCATGGTATTTAACGCACACCGCTCAGACAGTTTTGTAGAGGTTTTCGATACGAGTACAGGGATGTGGAGAACGTGGGAAAACGAATTGAGATTGAGTGCAACTTCTTGTTTTTGTGGGGAGTTATATGCTTTCAGTAAACAGCGTGAGGTGATGAAGTATGATAGTGACAAAAACATTTGGAGCGTTGTAGCTTCTCTTCCACATGGTCTTTCCTCCTCTAAGTCTGCTACACAGTGGGGCGACCAGATATTTGTAAGTGGGTTCGACGTGAGAGGAGATCCTTGGTGGCACAGACACATCGGTTGCTTGTTTAAGCCGTCACCAAGGCGATTGATTGAATTTAATGTTCATTGTGGGGGTTACGTTCACTATGTGATCGTATCTGCAGCAACCTTGGAGATTTAGTTATTTTAGCAAATAGATATTAGTATCTTACCGGCTGTGGTCCTACTGTTGCATGTTTGGTCCTCATAGGTTCTGAGATCGATTTCGGGGGAGGGCTGTGTCTTAAAGAGAGATATTATATTGCTCTTTGTTATTTTAAATTTTAAATATGTAAGAATCATTTTTTCTTTATATTAGTTTTGATTTTTTTAAGTAGGTAAGTTATTTTTACTTTTCTCCATTGACCTTATTTTTTAATATATGTTTCTTTTTATTAAATTTATAATATCAAATAATAAGTTTTCATTAAATCATAAATGTCATAAAAAAATGTTCTCCAAAATTTTTTTATCAGCCTTTGAAGTAGTTTCTTTCATGAATGAAATCAAATTCGTGGTTAGGTCCAATAACGAGAAAATACGAGAAAATTATATATATCTTTGAAAAAATGATATTATATTTGTCTATTTGTAAGTATCATGGTTCTGGTTCGTGTGTTTTTTTTTTAAATAGGCAAGAATCATTTTTACTTTCCATGATTGACATTATTTTAATATATGTTTACTTTTTATTAATTTTATAATAAAAAATAATAATTTCTCATTAAATTATAAGTGTCCCAAACATTAATCAACATTTTGAAGTGGTTTCTTTTGATTTTTTCTTTCTTTAAATAAAAGTAAGTCATTTTTACTTTTCTCTCTTAACTTTATATATATATATATATATTTATTAAATTTTTAATAAAAAATAATAATTTCCTATTACATCATAAATATCATAAAAAAATTCTCCAAACTTTTATCACCATTTGAAGTAGTTTCTTTCATGCATGGAGTTCAATTCGTGATTAGGTCCAATAACAAGAAAAATATATTTATCTTTTTAAAAATTAATATTATATTATTCAAAAGTATATTTATCTTTTTAAAAGATGATATTATATTATTCTATTTTTTATTAAAATAGGTAATAATCATTGTTTTTTTCAAACAGGTAAGAATCATTTTTCCTTTCAACACTATTTTAATATATATATATGTTTACTTTTTATTAAGTTTATAATCAAAAATAATAATTTCCATTAAATCATAAATTTTATAAGAAATGTGCTGATTTTTAAGTAGCTTTTTTTTGTTGATGGAGTTCCATACATTAGCTTAGATTCATTTAACTTTGGATATATCAAGCATAAAGAGCGATTGAATCTCTCAAGGTGAAAACATCTTTTTAGAATGTAAAAATTGAGGAAAAATTTACACCTCGAGAAATTTGATACATCTCAATACTTGATACATCCAGAGTTAAGATGGATCTAGGTTAGTTTCAGTGGTGTGCAGCCAAGGAAAATATGATGAAGATATCAAATTTTTTATCAATAATATGTAAAATATATCTAATATTAATATAATCATTTTAAATATGTTAAATATGTCTCATTAAGTTTGTTGAGATGATAAATATTGTTAATAACTTTAATGATGAAAAAAAATGAAAGACAAATTTTGAATGCAAAGTGACAATAATAGTGTTGAATGATGTAAAATGTGAATATTAAGAATGTTGTCAATTATAAATAGTCTTCATTGTGATCAACCTCAAACTATTTTTTCTACTATTCTTATTGTCGCCCTTGTTAGATTTATCATCTTTTCATATCGTAAACCATTTAAATATTTAGCTCGAATTGTTGTAGTAAACATCATACATTGTCTCTCTAGCTCTTCAATATTAATAGGTTGAATTACTATAACACAAAAATCAATGTACATTGTCAATATTTTTTTGTGCTTACACTGGAATCAATGCACATGGTTAATCAAATCACTTTAAAATTAATGTACTATCAAATAAAAAATCAACATCTACATTGATGCAGGGGCATTAGACACTAGCCAACAATGTAGGAGGTTTTGTCCACATGTTGTGGCTAGTAGGGTACGAAACATCTGAATTGTAACAGCTAGGTGTCAATGCCTCAACTGACTGTATTATTTAGATTAGTTAGAACTTGTAGGAGTCGAACAGTTAGGCTCGATCCAGCTGTCAGTTCAGTTATTGAATAAACTGTAATTAGGCTTTTGGTTTCCTGAAACGGTCCTCATAGAGGAACCGAAGAGTCACACTATAATGTATATAAATTGAATCCTCGGATGCATTGAGAGAGAGAGAGCAAGGAGAAGAGAGATTCTGTAATAAAATTTGCTCACAGTTGCTTCTAATTAAATAGTTTCTGTGCGCATTCACCATAGACTAGTTCGAATCCTTAAGTGTGAGGAGATTGTTTAATTGCGAAGTGATGGACTCTGTGTATGAATAATTGAACTCCTGTGTGAACTCCACTTATCTCTGTCGGTTGTTTACCTTAAATTCATTCGGATAATCTCGGTGCATTCAAACCACTCGTAGGCGTTGTTTGTATAAAGAATCCTGGTAATATTGGTGGATTTCCCGTATAAAGGAATAACTTTGTTTTATTAATAGAAGTTCGGAACCCCTGACTAAAACCTAAGTTAAAATACACAAAGGCGATCGCAACCTGACATAACCTGGGTCAAGCCTGTAAAAAAAAACCGGAAGTGGATTTCAAAAGTGGATTGCCTCATTTCGCACCACTTTTGGTACGGAGGCGGTATTCCTGGGTCGAGGAGCGATTCCATAGAGGAATCGACACGTGGCGGAGTGGACCGTTCAAAAAAACCACTTTCCCGTACTTTTCGCGCGTTAATGTCAGTACGAGGTCGCCAAGAGAAATGTGTACACGCCATTGATTCGAGAGAAGGCCATCGGACGGTCTTCGCGCGACAAAGATGCATGACATTTAACAAGGTACGACGTAAACATTTGATTGGTCGGTTGGCATAATGTGGGGTCCAGGGCGAGCGGTTATTACGAAATCATTTGTTTGTAAATGTTGACTATTAATATAAAGTTCGGGAGGTATAAATGTTGGAGCATTTAACTGACCCCCACGGTTGTATTGTGGGCCTGGCGAGGATATATAAATCTGAGCCACGAAATTGGGAGATTAAGGTATAGGATTATGTTTAATAACTATGAAAGTTGCGAAATATAGTTATCTATCAATTTCTTCGAAATTGACAGATCAACTTCATACAAAAGAGAAGGTAGACTATGGGGGAAAGGAACGAGGTTAAAAAGGGTTGGCTGACAGAGCCACGTTAATTGTGGACCAGCTTTCCTTGGGTCAGAATTTTAGTTTTGTTGCATCAATTGTGGTATCAGAGCCATTGTCTGAAGTTGTTTGCTGACATGGCAATCTAAGTTGGTAGAGGTGCTGGCAGAAGAAGACCTGTTGCCAACGCTGAGGTGTTGGGGATGTTGCAGAGGGTCGAGGCCAGAATAGATGCCATGGAGCGAAGACAACCCAGAGATCTTGAAGACATCAGTGAACTGGGAAGGCGAGGAAGAAACGAGAAAAATGTTGAAATTCTGACTTAAAATGCTCCTGAGCTATTAAATGCATTAAGCAGGTGAAGTGTCGAAGCTATGGGGGACAGTCAAGGCGGTGAGTGGATAGTAAGATTAAGCTTGAGTGCTTGATTATGAAAAAGCCAGTGAAGATAAAAATTCAATTTGTAATAACAAGGTAAAGGACATCTTGCACTTTGGAGAGATGGGTGCGAGGGAGAGGGGAGGAGACTTGTGAAGCAACCTATCAAGAGCTGGACCAGGAATGATGAAAGCTAAAAATTGAAGGTAAATTCCTGCTGATTACCGTGGGAGGTGTATAAACAAGTACGGACTGAGATGGCAGAGGTTCTTTGTACGGTGAAGAATGCTTCCGAGGAAAATTCTCTCTGAGTAAGCATAAAAGAGTGAAATTCAAAAGATACACTAGAAGGCGCGGATATGTGAATGGTCTCAAGTTGGAGATCCAAGATGAGATAGGTATTATGTCTCCTAAGACAGTTGAAGAGGCTTATCAAATGGCCTTGAAAGCTAAAGAGAAACTCTTGAGAAAGCAGTCTGCCAAGGGAAGAGGTACTTTCCAAGGAAAGGGAAGTCGGGGTGGTAGAGGAAGGTCTACATCACCTAGAGATGGATCCAGAAACAACTCACCTCAGAATGCATCCACAGAGGGTGATGCAAGGGGCAGAAGGGGTTCCTACAGAGGAAGAGGAGGCAGAGGTAGAGGATGAGAAGTAAGGTGTTATAGATGTCAAGGAGTGGGACATAAGCACTATGAGTGTCCAGAGAATGTGGGTGCTGGTCCAAGAAATGCTGTTGTTGCCCAGGCTGGAGAAGAGACATAAATTGAAGAAGAAATTCTTCCAGAGAGAGGAGAATCCTTGGTGGTAAATAAGGTCCTGTTGAAGCAAGATAAAGAATTTGCTGAGCCTGCACAAAGGAAGACTTTGTTTAGGAGCATCTGCAAATTCCAAGGGAAATGCTGCCAGCTAGTCATTGATAGTGGCAGCACAAACAATCTAGTTTCCACTGAGGTCATAGAAAAGTTGAATTTGAAGACAAGGGAGCATCCAAATCCCTACAGGGTGTCCTGGCTGCATAAAGGGCACTAGCTGGTTGTGAAAGAACAGTGCGAGATAGAGCTGCAAATGGGCAAATACAAGGACAAACTTTTGTGTGATGTAATGCCCATGGATGTGTGTCATATACTGCTGGGTAGACCTTGGAAGTTTGACAGAGCAACAGTGCATGATGGCAAGAAGAACACCTACAAGTTCTTCAAAGATGGGGTACATCATACATTGATACCCATGGAAGAAGGAGAGCCATCCAGTAGAGTGATTGATCCAAAGACCTTGTTGCTGAGCGGAAAGGAATATTTGCAGCAGATAGAAGATGAAGAGGTAAGCTTTGATTTGGTTTGAAAACCTAAGGTAGTTCTTAATTCTACAAATATTTCTGATTTACCAGTAGAGGTACAAGAGATGTTAGACAATTACTGTGACATTGTTGTGGATGATTTACCTGATGAGATGCCACCTGTGAGAAAGATCAGCCATCAGATAGATTTTATCCCTTGTTCAAATCTACCAAATAAGGCAACCTACAGAATGACTCCCAAAGAAAATGAAGAAATCAGGAGACAAGTACAGGAATTGGTGGACAAAGGACTGATTAGAGAAAGTTTGAGTCCATGTGCAGTACCGGCCGTATTGAGCCCAAAGAAAGATGGAGGCTGGAGGATGTGTACTGATTCCAGAGCAATCAATAAGATCACAATCAGGTACAGATTCCCTTTGCCTAGAATTGAGGATTTGATGGACTGTTTGAGTTGTGCTAAATACTTTTCAAAGATAGATTTAAAAATTGGATACCATCGGATTAGAATAAGAGAGGGTGATGAGTGGAAAACTGCCTTTAAAACGAATGAAGGGTTGTATGAATGGATGGTGATGCCTTTTGGGTTATCGAATGCACTAAGCACTTTTATGAGACTCATGAATGAAGTGTTGAAAGAATTCATTGGTAAATTTGTAATAGTGTATCTGGATGATATATTAGTTTTCAGCAGAACTAAGGAAGAACATTTAAGGCATCTTAATTATGTCTTGAAGAAGCTGCACCAAGAGAAACTGCTGATAAATTTGAAGAAATGCTCATTCATGAAAGAAGAGTTGGTGCATTTGGGTTTTTTTGTTTCTGCAGAGGGATTGAAGATGGACCCAGAAAAGGTTAAGGCAATTGTGGAGTGGCCTTCACCCAGGAATGTTTTTGAGGTAAGGAGTTTCCATGGACTTGCTAGTTTTTACAGAAATTTTATAAGAAACTTTAGTAAGATTAATGCACCCATAATTGAAACAATAAAGAAGAGAAAATAGTCATTTAAGTGGAATACTGAAGCAGAAAGGAATTTTAAGCTACTGAAACAAAAGGTAACAGAGAAGCCTGTTTTGATTCTTCCTGATTTTACTAAACCATTTCAAGTAAAATGTTATGCCAGTGGAGAGGCCATTGGAGCTTTGTTGAGTCAGGATGATAGGCCTGTAGCCTATTTCAATGAAAATCTGAATGACACCAGAAGAAAGTATTACTCTTATGAGAAGGAATTCTATGCAATTGTTCAGGCACTGAAGAAGTGGAGACATTACTTGATGTCCAGGGAATTTGTGTTCTATTCTAACAATCATGCTTTGCAGTATATTGTACAGCAACCCAAGTTGAAACATAAGCATGCTAAATGGGTTGAGTACCTCCAAAGTTTTAATTTTGTCTTGAATCATATAAGTGGCCAAGCCAATAAAGTAGCTGATGCTTTGAGTAGGAGACACATGCTTGTGCAAGAAACTAATTTTGAAGTTGCAGGATTTGATTTTCTTAGGGAATTGTATAAAACAAATCCAGATTTTAAGGAAGCATTTGAGGCATGTAGTAACCCTGTCTTAACAGATAGAAGCCAGTGGCTGGATTATTTCCTGCAGGAGGACTTGTTATTCAGAAGAAGCCAACTATGTGTACCAAAATGTTCCATGAGAGAAAATGTTATCAGAAAGCATAGTGGAAGACTTGTTGGACACTTTGGTACGATAAGACTTATGATAATTTGTGGACTTTTTATTTCTAGCCAAGATAGGAAGCAGTGGATAAGTTTGTGAAGAAGCATAAAATATTAATGAGCCTTCTTTTCAAGAAAGTGAGGAATGCAGTTGTACACTCCTTACCCTGTTAGGGCAGACCTTGGGACATATTTAGGTATGATTTTGTTACAAGATTTTTAAGATAGGAGAAGATGATGCGGTCTTTGTTGTGGTGAGCAAATTCATAAAAATGTTTTGTTTGTTCATGTTATAAAACTAGTGATACTACCATGCTAACTTGTTTTTCAAAGAAGTTGTTAGATTGCATGGGTTACCCAGGAGCATTGTTTCAGATAGAGACACCAGATTTGTGGGACACTTTTGGAGGACACTGTGGAAGAAAATTGGCACCAAAATAATTTTTAGCTCAGCTTATCATCCCCATACTGATGGACAGACTGAGGTAGTGAATAGAAGTCTGGGAAATTTATTGAGAAGTCTTGCAGGAGAGCATCCCAAGCAGTGGGATCATATTTTTCCCCAGGCAGAATATGCATATGATGACTCACCAAATAGAAGCACAGGGTAGAGCCGATTCCACATTGTTTATGGAATGCACCCTAGAGGGATATCAGAATTAAGAAACATGGGAAGAGCAGAGATAAGGAGTGAAGATGGTGAGGAATTTGCTTCAGAGATCCTAGCCATACACGAACAAGTGAAGCATCAATTACAAGGCAACAACATCAAATACAAAATCAGAGAAGACTTGAGCAGAAAGGACGTTCATTTTGAAGTAGGAGATCAGGTTTTGGCACACTTGAGAAAGGAGAGGTTCCCAAAGAAGCAGTACAACAAGTTGAAGTACAAAATGGTTGGGCCATGCAGGATACTTAGAAAGTTTTCTGCAAATGCTTATGAGATTGAATTGCCACCTGATGTTGGAATATCTGCCATGTTTAATGTTGTAGATTTGTACAAGTATGAAGATGATGGTGCAGAGGAAAGATCATCAGACAAGGAACAGATTGGGTGGAAAGAGCAGCTACCTCCAGCACAACCATTGCAACCAGAGAAGATATTGGACAAGAGAGTGTTCAGAAGGACCAGAGGACTAGAGTACTTTCAATACTTGATCAAATGGAAGGACAAGCCAGAGGAAGATGCCACTTGGATGACTGAAGGAATGTTGCAGAAGATAGGCAGATCAGTGGAAGAGCTCATCGACAGGAGCCCATGAAGGAGATTTCCCTCGGGAGTCTGATGCAGGGGCATTAGACACTAGCCAGCAATGTAGGAGGTTTTGTCCACATGTTGTGGCTAGTAGGGTACGAAACATCTGAATTGTAACAGCTAGGTGTCAATACCTTAGTTGACTGTATTATTTAGATTAGCTAGAACTTGTAGGAGTCGAACAGTTAGGCTCGATCAAGCTGTCAGTTCAGTTATTGAATAAATTGTAATTAGGCTTTTGGTTTCCTAAAATGGTCCTCATAGAGGAACCGAAGAGTCACACTATAATGTATATAAATTGAATCCTCGGATGCATTGAGAGAGAGAGAGCAAGGAGAAGAGAGATTCTATAATAAAATTTGCTCACAGTTGCTTCCAATTAAATAGTTTCTGTGCGCATTCACCATAGAGTAATTCGAATCCTTAAGTGTGAGGAGATTGTTTAATTGCGAAGTGATGGACTCTGTGTATGAATAATTGAACTCCTGTATCAACTCCACTTATCTCTGTCATTTTTTTACCTTAAATTCATTCGGATAATCTCGGTGCATTCAAACCACTCGTAGGTGTTGTTTGTATAAAGAATCCTGGTAATATTGGTGGATTTCCCGTATAAAGGAATAATTTTGTTTTATTAATAGAAGTCCGGAACCCCAGACTAAAACCTGAGTTAAAATACACAAAGGCGATCACAACCTGACGTAACCTGGGTCAAGCTTGTACAAAAAAATCGGAAGTGGATTTCAAAAGTGGATTTCCCCATTTCGCACCACTTTTGGTACGGAGGGGGTATTCCTCGGTCGAGGAGCGATTCCATAGAGGAATCGACACGTGGCGAAGTGGACCGTTCAAAAAAACCACTTTCTCGTACTTTTCGCGCGTTAACGTTAGTACGAGGTCGCCAAGCGAAATGTGTACAGGCCATTGATTCGAGAGAAGGCCATCAGACGGTCTTCGCGCGAAAAGGATGCACGACGTTTAACAAGGTACGAAGTAAACATTTGATTGGTCGGTTGGCATAATTTGGGGTCCAAGGCGAGCGATTATTATGAAATCATTTGTTTGTAAATGTTGACTATTAATATAAAGTTCGGGAGGTATAAACGTTGGAGCATTTAACTGAACCCCGCGATTGTATTGTGGGCCTGGCAGAGATATATAAATCCGAGCCACGAAATTGGGAGATTAAGGTACAGGATTATGTTTAATAACTGTGAAAGTTGCGAAATATAGTTATCTATCAATTTCTTCGAAATTGATAGATCAACTTCATACAAAAGAGAAGGTAGACTATGGGGGAAAGGAACGAGGTTAAAAAGGGTTGGCTGATAGAGCCACGTTAATTGTGGACCAGCTCTCCTTGGGTCAGAATTTTAGTTTTGTTGCATCATACATTGAAATTAATGCATCTAAGAGAGAAATCAAATAATATTACAAAACAACTTCTACACTAAAATCAATGCAATTAACGCAACCAATGAAATATGACTAGAAATCAAAATTTACACTCAAATCAATGCATCTAGTTGAAGTAAGAAAATAATATTAGAAAACAACATCTACATTGAAATCAATGCATTTAGTGAAAGTAATCAAATAGGATTAGAAATCATCATCTACACCGAAATTAATTCATTTAGCGCAAGCAATCAAAGAGGATTAGAAATCATCTACATTGAAATCAGTGCAAACAATCTAAATTATAATTAGAAGAGAACATCTACATTGAAATCAATGTAGCGAGTGCAAGCAGTCAAATAGGATTAGAAATTACAATCTACACCGAAATCAATGCATTTAGCTCAAGCAATCAAATGGGATTAGAAATAATCTACATTGGAATCAATGCATCTAGTGTGAGAAATCAAATATCATTAAAAATCAATATCTATAATAAAATCAATGCATCTAGTGAAAAAAATCAAATTGGATTAAAAATCACCATCTACACTGAAACCAATGCATCTAATGCAAGAGATAAAATAGGATTAGAAATCACCATATACAGTTAAATCAATGCATCTAGTGCAAGAAATCAAATAGGATTATAAATCACCATCTACACTCAAATCAATGCATCTAGTGCAAGAAATAGTCTTCCTTCTCCCCCCCTCTATATATATCTATATCTCCCTCCATCTCTCCTTGTTTGTCTCTTTATCCTAAACCCCCTAAAAACCAGACAATCTCCCACACCATATCTATCAATCTCTATATCCCTCCCTCCCTCTCTCCATCTATTTCTTCATCCCTCTCTTCACCTTCCATCTATATCACTATCTTCCCCTTCTCTTCCTCTCCTCCGCATCTATCTTTCTTTACTCCTAATTGCCTTTCTCTCTCTCTCTCCATCTTCCTTATCACTCCGTCTATCTCTCCAACTTTATCTCTCTATATATTTTTTCTTACCCCCCTATCTCCCCCCCTCCAACTCCATATCTCTTTCCCTCCCTCACTCCACTCTCTTACATTCTCTCTCTTCCTTCCTCTCTCTCCATTTGTCTCCCACCTCTTCATATCTCTCTCTCCAACTCGGTTACTATATCCCTCCCTCTTACCTTCTCTCTCCCCTCCTCTCTATATCTCCTTCTTTGTCTCTTTATCTCAACCCAAACATACATACTCTCTCTCCATCTCCCCCTTATCACTCCCTCTCTCTCTTCACTTCTCACTCTCTAGGTATTTCTTCCTCCCTCCCTCCATCCCCCTTCAACTCCATATCTCTATCCATACCTCTCCCCTCCTCTCTCCCTCCCTCTCTCCTCCTATCTCTCAAGTTCTCTCTCTCTCATCCTTCGTCTCTCTCCATTTCTATCCTACCCCCTCTCTATCCTTGTCTCTCCCCTTCTCTCCATCTCTCCTTCTTTGTCTCTTTATCTCACCCCTAAATATACATTCTCTCTCTCCAAATATCCCTTGTCACTCTCTCTCTCTCTCTCCACTTCCCACTATTTATGTATTTATTCTTCCCTCCCTCTCTCCCCCTCCAACTCCATCTCTCTATCCCTCCCTCTTTCCTCCTCTCTCTCAGGTCCTCTCTCTCTCTCTTCCATAAAATCCTCTCATTATCTTCCTTCCTCTCTTGTTCTCCCCCCCCCCTCCCCCCCTCCATATTTGTGTCTTCCTCCCCCTCTCTTACCCTTCTCTACCTATATCACTTCTCTCCCTCTCTCTCTTCTTCATTTCTCCTCTCCCCTCTACTTCAATTTATCTTCATATCTTCCTAGTCACTCCCCATCTCTCCACCTATATCACTCTATTTATTTATTCTTCCCTCCCATATATATCTAGAGTTAATATATATCATGATATATTAATATATATTATAATATAACAAACTTAATAGTATATTAGTCAAAATTTATTAAATTTAATAGTATTAATACTATAATATATGAATATGAATATTATATTAAATAATAATAATAATACTACTAATTGATATTATATTAGGGTTATTAATGTTTTTTCATGGTATTAGTCCTAATTTTTCCCATAGGCATCACCTAAATAAAACCTCTTTTGTGAGTGTTCATAAATATAAATATTATGGAGTAAATATAAAAAGAGGTTTTATTTTTTACCATACTAATGGTTTTTTTATATTTATATTTACTTACCCTACCTCTTTTATTTACCATGGTATTTGGCCCATAAGCTTGGTATATAGTTAGATGTTGATTTATATTCATATTTGATATATTTTTATGTATTTACTATACCTCTTTATACCTCTTTTATATTTATTTATTTACCATACATATTTTATAAATACAATATTTGGCCCATATTATTGACCCATAAGCTTCACCTAAATAAACTATTATGATATATTAATATATATTAAAATATAACAAATTAAATTTAATAATATTAATATTATAATATATGAATATCAATATTATATTTAATAATAATAATAATAATTGATATTAATATTATGGTTAATAAGTTTTTTTTGCATGGTATTAATAATAATTTGGGCCATAAGCTTCATCTAACTAAAACTTGCCTTTTGAGTTTTCTTAAATATAAACACCTTTATGAACTAAATATAAAAAGAGGTTTAATTTATTTACCATACCTATAGTCTATTTATATTTCTATTTATTTATCATACCTTTAGCATACGCGTTGCTCCCATTTTTTTCCAAAAAAACGTCGTTTAGGGCCTCAAAACGGCTCCAGAAGTTCAGGACCCGAAAAACTGCTAAAAATAGTAAATTCTGCTATAATTAATGAAACTCAGAAACTGAAAGAGACAATGGTGGGGCCCTAAGTGGAATAGGTGGGTGGCCACCAATATCTAGTTGTTTCATGTGGCCTGATGCCCTGTAATATCCCTATTTTACTGCTTTTAGTTAGACAATTGAAAATCCTAAATGTTAAATGGACCTAAGGGAAAACTATATGTGTGGACATATTATATTTTTTAAATTAATAAATGTGGAATTTTCATTATTTTGCAAAGACTAGATTAAATTGGAGAGAGGATTTCAAGTCCATGAGGATCCAATTAAATCCAAAGACTTTCCCAAAATCTCCAAAAATTAGTGGAGAAAATAAAATAAATTAAAAATATTAGATTAGAGATAAAAAATAGAAGATACCTAAGTAAAATGGAAAGTTACAGAGAAGAGGTGAAATAAAATTATAAAGAGGAAAAAACTAGTTCTAATGAGTTTTTGTGGAAAAAAACAAAGTAAAGCCTTGGCTAAAGGAAAACAACATTATGATTTAACTCGACGCAATTATGGCAACATGCTGAAGGGAAATCAAGCTTAAATGAGCCATTATAGGGTAGAAAAAAGGTTTTCTACACTTGGGAGAAATTGGTCTGTGCGCTGGGGGAGTTGTGGATGAAAGCTCAAGGTTAGGTGGCAAATAGTATTTACCAAAATTTGTATGCAAAGTTAATTAAATTTGTCTTATTATTTTGTTGTTATGAGGATGATAATGGTATATGAGAAATGGTGTTTTAGGTAGGAAGATAAGTGAAAAAATATATCTTATCAACATGTATAATAATTTTTTATTTATTTTTTTCTAAGTAAGTTTAAATTCTATTACTGAAACATATGGTACATTTAATCCATAGCCATCAAAGGCTTCATGAGTTTAGAAAAATGACAAAAATGGGCTACCCACAAGGGGGAACTAGCCTGAGCAATGTATATGAGTTGCCTCGAAGGAGAAAACAAGCTTTGACATAACAAAAGACTATGACTTCCCAGAACAACAAAATGAAAGAAAAACTGAACAAAATTACTTGGATAATGTTCCCTGCACTAGAGACCATAATCTTCTGAGGGGGGTTCTTTTTCAATTTTGCACCAGTAACCATCATCGTCATCTAGAACGGGACATATTCAAGCTGCTGCTGCGCCCGCCTCGCTGCTGCCATCCTACTTGCCTTTATCCTGTGGTAGACTCGAGCTGCCATTGCCTGCCTTGATAGAGACATATTTTTCCCCTGTTTGAGTGGGCTGCACAAGGTCAGAGGGGTCCGGCTTGTGAATTGGACGTGCGAGAGATGGGGGTTTAGGGCCATCCTCCTGAATTTCCTTGAAGGTGACTGTAACAGTCGCTATGACCACGGGATGATTGGTTTGTCACTGGAAATAAAAATGGGCTATAGATGGGCTGACAAGAGAGGCAGAGGCAGCAGGACGGGAATGGAGAGGAGATAGAGAGACCGAGCCACCATGAATGGGGGAGGAGGGGAGTCTGTGCCCACACCCATGCCCACGCCCACTGCGCATAGAGGGATATCTTCTGTGGAAACTTTCAAAAGCGGACGAATAAGAGCTGGTGGATGGAGAGTGGCGTCGGCCAGAGGGGTGAGCCCTGGTGCTGCCTCGACGAGATCTGAGACGGTGCCTAAGCCTGGGCATCTTGTGACAAAGCCTATGAGAGCGAGATGAATTTGCAGTAGGCGACAAAGAGAGAGTCGAATTAAGCTGAGGCGGGGAGGAAAATTGCAGAGGGAAGAACGGGCTGTGGGAGAAGTGAAAACCAGGAAGAAAATCCAGAGAACATCCGAAGTGACAACGCTTGCCAAGGGAAGTACATTAGTTGGGAAGCTCAGCCTCCGGAGGGCAACCAGACCCAACAAGTGGGGGCCAATTCGGCATGGAGAATATCAAGCGGAGCTGAGACAGAGCTGAAGACCCTGACATAGAGACGAGGAACGAAAACAGAAAACCAGAGGGAGACATTATGCCTTTCTTGTGGCTTCGGCCTCCCCACCGGCATAAATGTCGCATAGGGTGACGGCCCGGAGAATTAAACTGCTTGGAGCTCCTTAATTGCTGCCTGCAGGAGGCCATGTGGCCTTGCCACGCGTCGTCCCACAATCTTATTTCCATCCCATCAACCGATTGCACCCGCATCTGGGGTGTTGTTGTCCTGATGCACCAACTGAGTGCAGTCCTGTAGAAGTTTGTTGTCATTGAAACTGGAAAGGGGTCTAGCAGATAGAGTTTGGGAGCTCATGACTCATTTGTTTGCTAGAAGATCGGCCACCTGGTTGCCACTTATTTGTACGTGCTTGAGGAAGATAGCTCTGTTCTGTTGCATTCATTCTACTATAAGTTCTACTCTGGCTGTGAGTCTCCAACTGTCAGCTACACGCAAGGGAGGAGTACCCATGTGAAGCTTATGGACAAGGTTGATGAGAATTTGTGAGTCACCCTCAATTTTGAGGGGGAAGTAATTATTTTTCTGTGCAAGTTGCATTCCCTGCCATAGTCCCTCTAACTCCACAGAATTATTAGTGTCCCATCCAATGGATCCATAGTATATGAGCATAGGGTTACCTTTGTGGTCCCTGAAGATTCCTCCATATCCCACATCCCCCGGATTACCTTTGGAAGCTCCGTCAAAGTTGAGCTTTAGAATTCCAGCTGGGGGGGGGACCCATTTACTCATAATATCTGGTTGAGACCCACGGGGTCGTATTGGCAGTGGATCAAGAGTGAGTTTGATTTTCCAGTTGTTCCATATGATTCTTTCAATGGGCTGCATTGGAAAGTCGTCCTGTTGCCATGGCTAAAGCTCCAAGGTTTCTTGAAGGTTTCTGCAAATATTGCTCCAGAGGACTTCTTGAGGGGTGCTTTGACTCTTAAATATTCTCTTGTTCCATTCTTTCCAGAGAGTCCAGAAGGTAAGTCCTGTAATGAGCTGCCAAAGGAAGTTGAGGATAGTACTATTGTAGGGAGCGGCAGGCTAGTTGTGAATGATAACATTAAGCTCTTCCGAGGTTCTGCCGTCCCTTCTGCATTTGAGGCTCATATTATCCCATATGAAGGTAGCTAAAGGGTAGGAGAGCATGAGATGCTGGATGTTTTCCTCGTGGTTGCTGTAGTTGGGGCATCTAGAATGTCCTATAAAACCCCTCTTGATTAGATTGTCCCAGGTGAGGATTCTCTGATGAAAGAGAAGCCACATGAACATAGAGACTTTAGGAAAAAGATGTGGAGACCAAAGATCTTTCCAGATGGGGTCAATTGGACCTTGATTCTAAGTTAGCAGAGTGTAGGCCTCCTGAGTAGTGAACTTGCCTTTGGAAGTATGGCCCCATCTGAGGATGTCCTGCTTCTCCAAGTATCTGATTTTCCTGCCAGTTAATTCCGCATCTAGAGCTGTGTGAGCCTACTCTTGTTGTTGGTTTAGGCAAAGGGTTGCTGATTTCCATTGCCTAAAACCTTGAATGGGATTTTCCTCCCAAAAATGATGCACTGTGGCTTCAAGGGGAGTGATCACGTCCGACTGAAGCTGCGGATTACTAGAGGTGAGTAGTTTAGGCTGTTGCTGCCAAGCATCTGTCCAAAAGCGTGTTGTACTACCGTCACAAACTTCCCAAAAGCAGTGCTCTTGGATCTAGAGGTGGTGTTGTTTGACAGCATTCCAGATCAAGGAACCTGCTTCTGCTAAGGCCAACTAGGTGGGGTCTGTGATTGGCGTATTTGGCAATCCATAACTTCACCCATGGGCTGTGAGGCACGGATAACCATTGCCACCAGATCTTGGCTCCCATTATGGAATTACTGTGCTGAGGATTGCGGAGACCTAAACCGCCAGCATGTTTTGGCTTACAGATAGTCATCCATTTCACCAGAGCCCATTTTCTGTTCTTCCCAGATGCTCCCCAGAGGAATTTGCGCTGGAGGGCTTTGATTTTCTTGAGAACCCATTTGGGGGCTGCTAGCACAGAGAAGAGGTAGAGAGGCATAGACTGTAATACTGACTTGACAAGAATGAGCCTGCTAGGTAGATTGAGAGAACGAAAAGTGCAAGAGGAAAGTCTGGCCTCGAGCTTGTCAAGGAGGGGTTTCCAAGAGGAGTGCTTAAAGGTAGAATCAATCAAAGGGGCACTGAGGTATTTAGCAGGTATTTTGGCTATGGTAAATCCAAGGACTCTAGCAATGCGATTTTGGATGGGAAGCGTAGTGTTAAAGAAAAATATTTGGCATTTGGATGCATTAACTGACATGCCAGATGCTTCGGCAAACATGTCAAGAATTTCTTTGAACGAGGAGGCCTGTTGGGCTGAAGGGTGCTCGAATAGCATATTATCATCCACAAATTGCTGGTGGGTGATGGATGAGGTACCATGAACAAAAATGCCTCGAATCTTCTTCAAGTGGAGGGCTTGTTTAATAAAGCGGCTTAACCCTTCGGCCATTAGAACAAAGAGGAAAGGAGACAAGGGGTCACCTTGGCAGATGCCACGGGAAGGAGAGAAGGGGTGAGAGGAGAGCCATTGACAAGAATGGAATAGAAGGGGGATGAGATTAGACTCATGACCCATCTAATCTAGGTGGGACTGAAACCATAAGCTGCGAGCATTTGGCGGATGTAGCTCCAGCTGAGTTTGTAAAAGGATTTTAACAGATCAATATTCAAGAACATACCTACATTTTTGGTCTGTTTCAAAGAGTGGATGACTTCGTGAGTAAGAATGATGTCACCTAGGATTTGGCAGCCCTCCACATACCCTGTTTTCTCAGGAGATATGAGTATGGGGAGCAGTAGCTTAAGCCTATTAGCGATGACCTTGGAGATTATTTTGTAGATTACATTGCAGAGGGCAATGGGTCTAAATTTTTCAGGAGTGGTGGCTTGATCTACTTTGGGGACAAGGATTATGAAAGTAGCATTAAGGGATGGAAGGAGCCAGTGCATAGTTCTGGATTCCTCAACTAATTTCCATACATCATTCTTTATCAAATCCTTGAAGTGATGGAAGAAGTTAGAAATGAAGCCATATGGTCCTGGAGCCTTTCCTTCTTTGCTTTGAGAAACTGCCTGTTCCACTTCTAAGAGCGATACTGGAAAGAGTAACAGCTGATTGTGCTCGTCCTTAATGAGTATAGGAATGTGTGGAAGAGTTTTTTTAATACCTGGTTGTCTGTCAATTTGATCTTCCTGCAGCACCGATTTAAAGTGAGCAACAAGTTCCGCTTCTATGGCCTGATGTTCTTCGAATCTTTCTCCGCTCTGGTTTTGGAGAAAGCTAATGTTATTATACATCCTACATTGAATGGTGGAACGGCGAAAGAACTTGGTGTTCCGCTCTCCTTCCTTTAGCCATCGTATTCTGGATTTTTGCTTCCAGAGTATTTCTTCTTGTTGCCTTCTTTCCTCCAATTGCTTAAGAAGACTTGGTTCTTTCGAAGCCAATTCCTCATTGCGTCCCTCTTGTATGATGTGAAGCTGAAGCTCTACCATTTCCTTTTCAAGCATCTTTTGCTATTGAAAGATATTTCCAAAAGTGGAGTGGTTCCAGCATTTGATTCGAGCCTTAAGGTCCTTGAGATGCTGCTGGAATTGGAACATCTTGGAGCCTGGTGGCGGAGTGAAGGCCATCCAAGCAGATTGTACCATTTCCTTGAAGCTTGGATGAGTGAGCCAGAAGGATTCGAAGCGAAAACGTCTTTTGGCACTGTCCCTTGGTCTGGACCATTGGAGAGAAATGGACCAATGATGAGAACCTAAAAAAGGTAGGATGGAGGTTTGGAAGTCTCCCCCAATGTGAATAGCATTGTCAGATAGAAGGAAATGATCCAATTTAGAGGCGATCTGTTGTGAGCCAGCTCTTTTTTTTTCCAGGTATGAATGCCATTGGCAAAGGGGAGGTCTATAAACCAGTTTCGATGTATGAAGCCTTTGAAGTGAGCGTTGTCCCCCTCTAGCCTTGCGCGGCCTCCCCTTTTCTCATCCAAACTAGTGATCATGTTGAAGTCTCCGCCTGAGATCCAAAGAGGATGAGTCCTATTGGAATTGAGCAGCTCTATCATGTTTAGCAGAGCTATTTTACTTGTGACATCCTGAGGGAAATAGACATTAGAGAAATGTCCATGCAAGTTGGTACCCAAGATATGAAAAGTTGCTTGAATCAAGTTATGAGCAACGTTGGCATCACTTATAGAGACAACCTATGGATCCGAGGCAATAGCAAGTCCACCTGAGGCTCCTAATGCATCAACTACGACAGAATGACAACCTAGCCAGGCCCTCGAGAGAATAGGGCTGAGGGTAGAGCTTGTGCACTTAGTTTCCTGCAGAAATACGACTTGTGGTTTTTCCAACTGTATCATGTTATTGATGATTCGAAACTTTGTGGGGCTGTTTAATCGCCTTATATTACAAGAGATGAGCTTCATTGAGAACTTTCATTAAGAGGTTGAAAGAACTTGGTAAGTTTAGGGTACCTACCAGATTCCATTAGCATCTCCCCAATGAGGATAGTCCTTTGTAGATCAATTTTCCTTCCTCTTTTTTTGGAATCTTTGAAGATTTTGTTTCCTTCCCATGGACTCCCTAGTTGAATTCCTAGGGATTTTTGATGTTGTTGAGCATGGGTAAGGGATATTTCCAGATTTTCAATCTGTTTTTCACAGATCGTATCAAAATCCTTTTTCCTGCATGCTTGCTCCAAAGTGAAGATGTCTAGTTCTCCAATATCGACCCCTTCAGATCCTTCCTCCATAAGACTAACCTGGCTGGCACTCACTTCAAATTTGTCGACCTCCATGTTAAGGGAAGGTACGACAACTGTCTCAGAAACAGAGGAAGGCTTGGGAGGTAAGAAGAAAGCCTCAGGAGGGGGCACAAAATGATCAGAGGTAGCAGGGGGGTCAGAGATTGACTTCGAGATTGACCAGGGTTAGGGGTTGACAGCTACTCCAGTGGTATCAGGGTCAATTTGAGCTTGATTAGCAAGGATTTCGAAGCTGTTGATGGTGGATGGGATGTTCGGAGCCTGAGAGGCGGCTTTGGGAGTCCTAGCAGGGGGATTTTTGTTATGATGCATTCAATATTGGACTTTGGTAAAGCCTTCGGCATAAGGGCTGGAAGAAGTTTCAGAGGGTTTACTGGGGGAGGGTTAAGAGGGCAGTCACAGAAGAGATGGCCATGTGCATGGAATTTACAGCATCTGAAAGTTACATGTTCATAATCAATAGACTACACCCATTCAAATTCATCGTGAAAAAGACTTACCGAGCCTGGAAGGGCTTGAGCTAGATGCAAGAAGACACAGATTCGGGCATATGAGGTGTAACGCCTGAGCTTGGTTTCTTCTACGATCTTTATGAATTCTCCGAGGTCATTGCCAATGTCTTGTAACGATTCCTCGTCCCAGTACTCCAGAGGTAAAGAGTAGAGCCTGATCCATACTGGTGCCCAGTTAAAATCCTCTTTGTCTGGATTGAACCGCTCAACCCGGTCCCGCAAGTAGAGGCCTAAGGAGTTGAAGAAGTAGGGGCCCTCATCCATGACGCGATTCCTATCTTCAAGGAAGTTAAAAATGGCAGTGAAGAAGCCTTTGGGTCCAAGTTGCAACGTAACCTAGCCTTTTGGCTTCCATTTGGACCTAATCCATCCATGCAAGTCCTTTTCCGTTGGCCAAAAACCCACAAATTTTCCAATCAATGTGTGGTCCCTCATATACTGGATCTAGGCATTGATTCAGTGACTTGGGAGCTCGATCTTGGGCCGCTCTACGGCTATCGGCTTGCAGGTCGTAGAGGTCTGTTTGGGCAGAGTTGTAGCATTCGTCGAATCCAATTTTTTGTCTTCTTGCTCTTCCAGCGTTTTCCTAGGGGTTTGGCTGGATGCAACATTATCCGTAGATCCTTTGATCGTGGCAGTAAACTGAGCATTGCCAGAGGATGGCTGAGTTGGGTCAGATGGGGGCTTCTGATTAGCAACAGTGTTGACATTGGGGGAGGCTTTGTGGGCCTCTCCTTGTGACAGATCCATTAGTGAGGGGTCAGCAGACGCGATAGCGAGCAATGGAGCCTGAGCGAGAAGTGGTTTCATATATTTCTGAGGAAGGACAGCGCCGTGGCAGGGAAGCAAGAAACCCTAGCGCAGAACCTCATCACCCCAAGGAGCTTTGTGAGAAAAATTGTTACCCGATTATAGTTTTTCAATTGTTGTGGTGGAAAATTCCATCCAAGAAGGCAGAGGTAATCCTTTTTTTCCAAGCCCTTCTAGGATGTAAACCTAGACATATGCACATATAATCTAGGAAGATTTTCATATGTTGCACATTTAAAAATAAGAGAGGGAGACAAGCTTCAGCACAAGAATAGAGACAGATGGGCTTAAATTTTTATTCTCCAAATGTGGGCTATGATGAGAATATACACTTGGAATCAACAATGTCATAAAAAGGACCAAACTCCGAAATTGTGGGCACGAAAGCCCTGTCATTCTATTCATAAAAATATGTTGTTTAAAATTGGATTCTTACGTTGTATTATCTTTATTACAACCCAATTGTTTTTTTTATGGGTGTATTATCATTATTTACAACATAATTGTTTGTATTAACACTCCATCTGTACTATTTTGATGCTTCAGGTGATGTAGTCTAGGGTTGCAAACTGGACCTTGTGAGATCTAGTGCAGATTTATTAACTGTTATAGGGAATTTTTATAAAGGTTTACATGT
Source organism: Pinus albicaulis (assembly GCA_034641835.2). Lineage (NCBI taxonomy): Eukaryota > Viridiplantae > Streptophyta > Pinopsida > Pinales > Pinaceae > Pinus > Pinus albicaulis. The sequence goes on along the minus strand of CM076578.1, from coordinate 349,934,751 downwards.
GCATATTGATATATGTCTATTATATTTCTTTGAGATTACTCCTATGCAAAGTTTGGCCTTTTACAATGTCTGTTATATGACTCTCTTAGGTAGAGTTTTCAAGAAACATTTTAAGGTGGAGTTTGGCTCAATCATTGAGGTAATTGAACATTCTGGTAAGGCCTATTTGACCCTTTTCGCAACATTAGTATGGACTGAGGTAATGATGATTAATTTTAAGCATATTGAACCAACTCGAAGTCCCTTCTTAACTGATCTGTGGAGGTATATTTGAGGGTCTATATTGAAGGTTATTTTTGTGGCATTATTTGAAGCTAAATTTATTGATACATTGATCTTTCATTGGAGCATCATCGCTTAGTATTTTAATTGATTTTCAAAGTCATATTTGTGCCCTAATCAAAGGAAGTAACTTGGTAGAACTTTTGTTTCTGATGCATCTTTAGTAGATTAAACTTGGCACATCACTGTATTTTTTCTTAAGGACTGTCTAGGTTTTTGCAGAAGGTGTGATATTGTATTTCTGAAGAAGCGGTCATGTTGTCCAATTTGGAAGATTAACATTGGAAAAATAGTTAGAAACAGTGCTAAGAAAACACAAGGGTAGTAAAGGTGAACCATTATTGCAAAAGGCATATTGGCATCACATATTTTAAGACATCTTCCATCAACAAATATCTTCAGCAAATGAGTATTGCAGATGAAAAGCATAAATTCTAAGGGTTAGTGCTACATCAACTAAACAATCAACACATCAACAGAAAAAAATGGTGTTGCATCTCAGAGAATTTATGGGTGCCAATGGAATGTGGTTTACCACCTTTTGTTTCTCATCGTGTCCTTGATATTTTGTTATACCTCACTAAAAATCATTTTTTCCTTGATGTTCATTGCATGTTAATGTATGCATTGATAATCTTGATCTGGTGGATTATGGTATTGAACCAATGACATTAATGTCTCAGCTAGCAACTCTCATCATGGATATTCTTGTTGATAGCTACAAGCTTGCACATGATCTTGTCCTTTGTTATGTGCTCTTGAAAGGTTAACATAGTCTGAATTGTATATCACATGGAGCATTTAACATCAGAGTTTATATATCGCATGGAGCATTTTTTATATATTATTGTATATTTTTTTCTATGGAGCATGTTTATTATCATGTTCAAAATTATGAAAGTACAAGGCACTTGGATAGTATCAATTTATTGTATATATACATGCAATTGCAATGATTTACAAAGTGTTCTCCCAACATTACCATATGGAGCACCAGTCAATTTTGAAGCAGTTTTCATCTTCGAGCAACAGTCTCTCAAACTGGAGCAACCCCAATAAGACATATGAAATAACATTCCTTCAATAATAGAATGACAGAATGAATAATGTTTACACAAAACATAGAGAGAAATAATGAAATTATGGAAGCTACACTAAGAAAAAATTCTTCAAGCTACAAGACATTGGTAACCATGTTGCCATTCATGTAAAAGGGGGAGGTATTGTAATCAAAGGAAGGAAGACATTTCTCAGACTGAAAGGGGGAGGATATGTTTCCATCAATGCCAAACAGGGATACTATTGGAAATACTACCATTGATCACAAAGGAGCATATCAGGATCCGAAAAGATATAAATGAACAACAAGGCAAAGAAGAAAAAAGGGCAGTGAAACTGCTACATTGAATAAATTGTAATAATGTGAAATTGTTTATTGAGCTAAATTGTTGTGATGAAAAGGCATGTCTCTAAGGCAAAGGCAAGACTCGAAGGGAAAAAAAAAGATGCATTAAGCTGAATTGTTGTGATACATTCATGATATACATTGTTATTTGATGTTGGAATTAAGTTGATCCATTCAATCACTACATGTGGTTGAAATTATTATTGGATTATTTATTTATTTTTTGGACTAATATTAAAAACATTAAGTGTATGGAAACAAATGAATGGAAGGAAAACAGTCAAGCCTATTCCCTTCCAATTCCTATGTGGAATACAAACAACCATCAAACTATCTCTACAAATGATGTCATTTTGCAGTGCATAGTGAGGTTAGGGAGTTGGAGAATGTGTGAGAGCTGATTGAGATATTATGCACATATGGAGCTAATGTGAAGTAGATTTTAAGGGATAAGAGGTAGAAGTAAAGATGGAGATATGAAGAGTTTATAACGAGGTAAATCAACATATTTTTTTCATGTCGTGTGAGGGGATTTCGGTATCCTTTCAAGTTGTGTCTTGATAAAATTTTGATTTGGAGCTGGTTGAGGTAGGAGCCTCTTGTGGGTGGTAGCATGTAAAAAACACATGGGAGTTGGAGCTTCCTTGCATGTTGTAGCTTGCAGAAATTTGAGGTAGTAGCCTCCTGTAGGTTGGAGCCTGCAGAAAATTAGATGCAATAAAGAGTAGGAGCTTGCCTTTGCATCACAACAATAATAAAATAATGGTTTTCTCCCTTATGGTTTTCCACTTATATCTGGTTTCCATATGCATTATTATTATGTGTTGATGTGATGTGTTACTCTGCTTATTTCTTGCTTTTTACATATTCAGTTTGTTGATCATTATGTATTAAGCTTCTCATGTAATGGTTTTGTTAATGAGTTCAATAAAATAATTTTAATGTCCATGAACGGAATCAAATGATTCACCCCCCTATCAGTTTATTCAAGGGTTCATCAATGATGCTGATCGAGAATAATGAGAAAACTCTTCCTACCGTCCTTGATCTCTTAGGGTGAGGAATTGAGGTTAAGGGATCCTAGGGTTGAATGAAATCTGGACAGTAAGGTCGAAAGAGTTTTTCCCTTGCTTGTCACTCATGGGATGTGTGTGATCCTTGTCCATTTTGAGAAGTCAAGTATCTCCACCACCATTGGTCATTGCAGAGTATACCCCAGTTGGCATCATACCCACAAGTAGGGCATGTTGGGATTGTCCCTCCCCATTTGGCCAATGGGTTGAGGAGGATTGGAGGCATGTGATCCTTACTTCTTGGTAAGATGGGTATCTCCTCCAAACTGGATTTTGATACAAGTGTTCTACCACAGGAATCATGAGAATCATTGATGGAAAGATTGATAGGCGACAGGACTGGGTTGAGATTTTCTCCCATTTTGTGATTCCGGGTTGAGACTAAGATCCCCTATGAGATTCTAGGGTCAAAGATGTGCTCCCTTGTGAGATGAACTATATTGTTGCTATATGCGAGTGGAAGCTATTGCCCCCCAATTATTCTTCTTCAAGATTTGAGGAAGTTTCAGCAGAGGGAGTTGAGTCGTAAAGACACCTTGATGCAAAGATCTACAAGAAGAGATTACATAATGGAGTTCTTCCTAGTTGAGAGGGAATGTTAATTTTTGGCAACTAGAGTCAAATTCCACAATGGGAAAATTAGATGATTAAAATAATAATTTAAATAGATTCCTCTTTTCGAGAGGATTAAATTAAATATATATGTTGTCCCAATCGGTTATGCAGAAGTTAAGTTATGATTATTTTATTATTGTATTATTTGGCCTAAACGCATGTTGATTCAATCATAGACCCAAGCTATCCCTCACAAAGCTATAAATAGAAGTGACCCCAAGTTCATTTGCACACATTTTCTCATGATATATTCTTCATGTTGTTTTGTTTATTGCTCATATTTTTGTTTTCTGTCTTGCACAGGTATGTCGCAAGAGGTTCACAAAGTGGATCATGATCACATACAGAGGCACATTTTAGATCTGGGTATTTTGGATTTGGGCCTTGGGTTGGTAAACTTGTGGTAGTGGCTCTATTAGTCCATAGCCAGGAGCTAATGTTGTGGTCGCAACTCAACTAGTAAAGCTGCCAGCAGGAAAGCTTCAAGGTGCGACCAAGATTCTATGTTGTTCAAGCCCTCATCCACAGGCACAAAAATCTATGGTAGTAGCCCTGAGCTGGTAAAACTAGGGGCATGGCATGTTAATGCCATGACTCTGTGAGTTATTAGGAAGATGGAATCTGATTCTCTATCACTTGCCTGTGCAACATCATGGCTCATCATGCAGTCACAGTTGCATCAAATCAGATATCGAAAATATTCTGGATCCATATCTAGATCTGGGCAGCTGAGATCACTTGTTATTTGTGATCCTTTGGTTTCTTATTTTAGTATTGTAGATATTACATTCCATAGATTAGGTTTGTTTATTTCTGATGTATACATGTACTAGGCTCATTGTACTCTCTGCTAAAGTATTTTGAAGACAATCTATAGAAGAAGAAGATTTGAAAGGGTTTCCCCCACACCGAGGTTTGCCCCTAGTCTTGGACCAATTTTTGTGTCTCATGGTTTTGATATTTTATTCTATGTATTTGCATACACTTTTCTATATTCTGTTCCAGTTTATGGTTATTGATATTGTATAGATCTGAATGTAATGTTAATGAAAAATATGATTTGGGATTAAGTAAATAATACAACATAGAGCAATATTGAAAATTAACAGGGAGGAATTATTTAAGAGAAAAAGGAAATTTTAGATTCCAGAAGTATTATTTTGGCTAGCTTTGTTAGCAAAGTTTATCTCTATCAAAAATGTAAACTGAATTATAATTTCCATCAAAGGATCAATTCTTCAAATCTTAATCTTGGCATTCATATCATTCATATATTATCAATCATTAAGAATTAAAATTTGTAGTAGGTTGTCATGAAGGTTGAACTTCCCTAAAGGGAAAATTTTAAGGATGGAAATTTATCTTAATGTTTAAAAACCTTAGTGAATATAACTAGTTCATAATATGCAATATGTAAAATTTTTAGCAATATTTTTGTATAATTATTCAAATTTCTAATAATTTTATATAGTCTCTATATAAAATTTTGATGAATTTTAAGGTAAAATAATTTTATACTATAAAATTTGGGTGAATCATTTTTAGAAAAATGTGGAAATAAGCGAATCTTTCTTTTAGAAAAAACATGGACAATTAGCCCACCTGCGAATATTAGCCCATAGAATTTTCCATGCTTCCCTAGTATGTGTTGTCTAATATCTATATTTTTGTTGGTAGGAATATATATATATATATATATATATATATATATATATATATATTGAAGCATTGTTGATAGAGTGTTGATTTGAGTGCATGTACTGCTTCAAAAACTTTGATGTGGGGTCGAGTGAAGTGTTGTTTCTATCTATGAGGGTATAATACAATGAGATATTTAACCATTGTGAGTTGTACATTTATCATTGTATGTTTCCACTCCTTGTATGGTGTTGGGAATCTTGATGCCATTGTAGTTAAACTTAATGTCAATATTGAGTCAACTACTAGTATGTAGTTTTGTTGAAATGTTAGTTAAATTCATTCATAAAGCATTTTAATATACTTGAAATTATTCATCCCAAATATGGATGAAACATTCATAAATTCCCTCAATAAACTAGTGGCAACAATCAACATAAACCTTTATAAGGGGATACTTTCTAGGCTACATCAAGAATAACCACAGAAACAAAAAATAAGTTGGGGCCCAAAATATATGCTCTTAAGATACATTTGAAGCACCTAAGGTTCACATGGAAACTTCTTTTCGAGCTTGATGAACTAGATGCCCTCCATTCCAAAGTGAGCTAGTTATAAGGGAAGAAACTAATTTGGGGTCTAAAACCATCTATGCTAACTCTCATACAATGTAAGTTCTTGGAGGAACCTTGTGAATGGGTTATACTTCCAATTACATCTTTCCTTAGTAATAGCATGGACTAAATTCCCCTATAACTCCTTACAATGATGATTTTATGAGGGGAGTTTTTAGACTAATAGTAGAAACTTTCGAGGACTTGGACATAAATGCAAGCTCTACCTTTGGGAAGAAGCTTGATATTTTGGAAGTCATAACCATGGTTAGAACATATGAAGTCATGTTCAATCTCAAGTGTGATGATATTATCTTGCAGATGTTCCAATGCTTCTTTAGCATTAGGAAAACTCATCCTAATATGGTCATAGCACACATGTAGTGCATCTTATCATCATGTATGAGAGTTCATGATGCCAATTTTCAGAAGTTGTAGTATTGATTGTTATCTGTTTGGAGGATAGAGCAGTTGGTCTCACCTTATGCTTATGAACTAGCCAAAATGTCGGTTGACTAGAACATTGGGTTGTTTAGAAGAAAGTTGACTAGGGAGGACTTGCTCAAGTTTGGTGGATCATGCAACAAGAATGAGATGAGGATGAATGTACTTTGCTTCATAAACAAGGGACATTGGGGACCTAACTACTCATGCTTGAGTGACACTGAGGAGATAAAAAAGGTAGAGAAGGTGGAAATTCCTTCTGACCTTCAGTGTGAGGACTCTTCTTTGGATGAGTCCATGGGTTCATACATTAATTTCCCTGAGGATCATGAGTCATGTAGAGTTGTTGAAAACAAGTCAAATTTATATGATGAGCAGTTAGTGGACCCTATGGGAGACATTCAGGATAATGAGTCACCAGTGATGATTCATCATGAGTAGCATATGGTGGAGCATGATTCAGTTGAGGAGGATGGTGTGCACATTATGCATGATGAGCCTTTTGTGGAGATCCATTTGGAGGTTCATATTGAGCCTATGATGGAGGACGATGAGCAACCACGCTTTGGGTGATGCATTCATGAGCAGTAGACAAATGTAGAAACAAATAGTAGGTTGGTAGTATTTGCAGAAACTTGTCCTCAAGAGGTGTTGGAGGCTGACAGGGTAGTTTTGCAGGATGATAGTAGACGATAGGAGAGAAAATATCTTGATTAGAGAAGGGAGGAGATGTTGGAGATGGTGGTGCATCCACCCTTGGGCCTACCCATTGATGAGGTTCTGATAGGTTCGGTGGTCGGTGGTAGAGCGAAAATTTCTAGATCGAAACCCTCTCCAAGAGTACATAGACAAGGCTTTTAGCACATCTTGCCCACCTTTTCCTATTATGGAGAGAGGGGGGATTTTTCTTTTACAAATATGGTTGATTGACCAGATAGAGCATCATCAGTTGAGCAGGGACCCATATGAGCCTAGTAGACTTGTTCCCTACACAGGTTTCCATGCATGGGATGGGAGAGAGATCATGATCTGGTACCCTATCGATGGAGTATCATTTTTAATCAAGAGAATTGTACTGTAGGAGCCCTTAGAGGTGAGGGATACTACATGCTTCAATTGGTATAAGGATGTAGGCTGGCCACTCATAAATAATTCAGCACAACATCAGCATAGTGAGATGGGCCTTGGTCTATGCCAAGGGTTGGATTAGAGAGAAGTTATGAGTTGGTACAGAGTGGATGGAGAAATAATCATGCTTGGAGGTATAGGAAAAATGGAGCAATGGATCCTTGATACTTGATCTTGGTGGCATTGGGATCCAGGAGGATTTGTTGATGACAAGTTAATTCAAAGATTATTCTAGGATCTGGGCATTGAAGGTTATGTTCTTGGTGGGTTGACACAAAGGAAGAACATCACCCAGTGTTTCATATGGGATTCGGGTGGTTATCATCAATAAAATTTAGGTTGGTTAGGGAGGTCATTTTACATTAGGTCTAGTGTGTTTATCAAAAAAATTCATGATAATAGACA